>CM022479.1:22848465-23035950 GCA_011952105.1 Coreoperca whiteheadi
ACCTTTCCGGTTTCCTTGCCTTTTTCCCCTTGGAAAAACCCCGACCCCCCCCCCCCCCCCCGATAGTGCTGGTCTAAATAATTACAGCACAACAAATGCACAATGTGATCAATCAATCGGTGTCAGCTGAGCTGAATCACACAGATCTGGATGTCTCTTGTCTTGTGATCAATTAGTTACTAGATGATGGTCTCAACAGCTGCCTCCCTCCTCAAATATGTGGCCTTTGCTCTTTTCCCTGAAGCTTGATATATTACATAAAACTGTAAGAAATTCTTCTGACATCAATGGAGGCACTCTTTATTTCAGGCGAGGCTGTTCTCTCTACTCTCCGTACACACAACACATACTGTCTTTTTCTTGTACAGTTTTAAAATTTGTTTATGATAAAGTAACCATGCAAATAGTATGGTTATGATGCAATTCTACACCTCCTCCAATCACTAGATGTCTTTGTTTACCTGTATCCTCAACATCAGATGTCGATTGGCATGCTCAAGCTTCTTCTGGCGACTCTCCAGCTCCTTGGCCCTCAGCTGTTCCCGCTGTAGCTTCCTGATGTAGTCCACTGATGCCTTCAGGATGGTGCCTTTGTTCCAGCGCATGTCCCTGAAAATCAGAGGAGTCATTACTTGTACATCCTACAGTCTCTTAGATCCTTTAGACAATCAGCTGAGATTGCTGAGACAATCAGCAATCTCAGAAAAAATATTTGATTGTAGATTTTTATCAGACTCGGGCTGCTATAATAAACCACTCGTGCCATTTCGCGCCGCTAAGTTAGAAAAACAAGAGACAGAGAAGAATAATGAAGAGGAACAAGAAGCAGAGCTGCTCTGGAGGTCACCAGCAGTTACAGGTTTGAGTTCTCTGCATCAGAAATGTATGCCCGTGAGGTCACTGAGATCACAAGCAGTCATAAGGATGATCTTGAGCTCCCGAAAGAATTGAAGGTTTCAGTGGGTAAAATCGATCTTTACTAGAAAAAAATAGGAAAAATCCCCCTTATAGATCCAACTTCTCCACACTTCTGCTGAGAGGTGTTATGGTTTTAGGTTTAAGTGGCCAGAAGCCTTAAGGGAATACACAGATGGGATTTGTTTGTGATTTAATTGATGAATTCAAATTTAAAGTAATGAATTAGCACTGGTGTTGAACATTTCTAACACAAGCAAGCACATGTACTGTATGTTTTCTTATTCCTTATGTGCTATCCATAATAAGAACTATGTCAAGCCAGGTCTGTTTGTAAAAGGAAGCCTCTGAGTTCTTGTGTATGTCTTGTGGAGCACCAATCCGGGACTTAGCAAAACAACCATGGGTGGATGGACACAATAAAAGAGGCTGCAGGCAAGGTCAAAGGGCATGGAAAGAGAAAAGAGTGAGTCTAAACTTGTGCTTTTATCATTTTGTGTATAATTTACATCTACTGTATATATTACATTTATATTGTAAGTGTTTATCAGAGTTTATCCCTTAAACCATTTTGTGAGTTAATTAATTAAAGGATGGTTCACATTTTTGATGTCCCAATACTCACATGCCACCTTGATGTAAGAGACGGGCGATAAAACCCACAGAAATACATTATAAAGTTCAGCTGAAACTAAGATGAGGGTTCAACTGTGACACAAATCAAGTGGGTAACTTCAGATGTTAGTCTTTTTGGTAAAAAAAAGTCCTTCTGTGTGTTTCTTCGATTAGCTGCAGTAGACTGATGGTAACACAAAGAGGGGATTTTGCACTATAAACACTGAAACTTTGAAAGATACTGACTTGATTTGTGTCTAACTAAGACTTCTGAAGCCTCATTTTAGCTTCAGCCGAACTTCAAAATAAATCTTTTCACAGACCTGGGTCTGTGTATTACATTAAAATCACATTAGGAACATACAGTATGGGCATGTGAGTACTGTTTGAAGTTAAAAGATCTGAATCCTTTAACACTCCTTTCAACACTGTTTGGTTGTCTCTGAACTAAAAAATAAACTTTCCCACAATGGTTGTTTTTGTTGAAGCTGCTGGAATAATGTCTTCTACCCCAGCCTATTTTTCTTTTATAATCATGAAGTATTTCTTGCAGACAGGCAACTCATTCTACATTAGATTGATAGCTGGACTGGGTGTTTGTGGTGGAAAGTAACTATAGCACAACTAGAGGGTGAATTAAACATCTTTATAAATGTATTTTTTCCTCTATTATTTTCATCTACAGTTCTATTTTTCCTGCTTTTTCCTCATAAGATTTCACTTTTTAAGTGAGAAATGGTGAATCTCGTTGTCAAGGAATGCTACTAATTATGTTCTGAGCGTGAATAAGGTAAGAAACTTACGGGTCATTGGATTTTGGAATTAAAGTTCCCAATTCCTTGATTCGATCATTGATGTTGAACCGTCGTCTTCTCTCGACTACAAAACAAAAACAGAAGGGATAAAAAATGAAGGATTGGCTGACAAAACACCATCTGAAAATCTATATAATTTTCATGAATTTTTATAGTGTAACAAAGAAGATGACACTATAGCAACCATAACCACATCAATTTTCAAACATTCACATTTATGGAGTTATATATAATAATTAAGAGCAGTTAGAGTGCAATTAAAACTCACTTAAATTATGGTTATCCTTCTTCTGTCTTTCCTTTGCCATAGCCCTTACCTCAGCTTCTGAAACAAACGTTTTATTGATCAATAAAATAGAATAAAACAGTGCAGTGCAAGTATCAAAAATGTGCAGCAGGTAACCTTTACATTTTTGATGATACTTTTTAACGATACGTACCCACAGGGAACCCTTCAGGCCTTTGATAGTTTTCAAATTTGCCACAGGATCCAGACTTATCCAGCATATGCATGATGGCCGGGGATTGTGAAACTATGTGATAGAAAATGTTGTTTTCAATATCAAAATGTGCAGAATGGATACAAATACATTGAAAAAACATGTCAGTCATGTACAGTCAACATCCCCACACAGAGGTGGATTAGAAGAACTGGACTATTAATAAAATGCTACGGTATGGGCTGCACACAGGCCTGAAGAGTAGAGTTTCATATATATATAGTTGGAGCCTTGATGTTTTCCATGCAATAGAGAAGCAAAATGAATATTACTGTTTTTTGTTATTTTATTTTTTTACAGCTCACAGATCTGTAAACATTTGATAGATATATTTTAATAACAGAAACAAAGGATTTAAGTGTTGATTATGTCTCTTCCTGTGACAGAGTGTGGTGCTCACCAGAGTATTCCCTTTTGATGTTGGGGAGGTTGGCAGGGCAGGAGTTGCTGATGGGCAGACCTTGCTGGGACATACCCTGATTACCATACATATCCATGAGGTTCGCAGGCACGGGGATCTGAGGACACCAGCGAAGACATTAAGCAAGGATCACACTTTATAGATGCATCACAGGATGAGCATGATGGGAAGGATGAAGACATACAACAGGCACCTTACACAGTGAGAAAAGTTGAACGGATGTTATAATACAGGAATAAGCGCGATGTCACTGTTAAAGGGATATTCCAACATTTTGGGAAATTCGCATATTTGCTTTCATGGTGAGAGTTAGATGAGAAGATCGACACCACTCTCATGTGTGTAGGCTACAGCCAACAGCAGCTTAGCTTAGCATTAAGACTGGAAACAGCTAGCCCAGCTCAGTCCAAAGGTTAAAGGCCAACCAGCACCTCTAAAGCTCACTAATTAACACACTGTATCTCAATTGTTTAATCTGCACACACACACACAAAAGTGCAAAACTGACAATTTGTGGTATTAAGGCGGGTTATGTGCAGGACTATTTCTTGGCTGGGTGCAGTGTTTTCTTTGAGTCTGCTGGTTGCCTGGCAACATCACAATGACAAGAAGAATTCCCAAAAGGTCGAACTATTTCTTAAAAATTTGGGCAAACAGTTGGAGATTGTTGCTCTTCCTGGTAGCACAGCAGAGCTAACTTTAGCCACTTAGTTTACAGCTAAGGCAAAGCAAATATTTTGTTCAGATTTCCGAATATGTAGAGATTTAATTATTTCAATAATAAAATAGAATGTCATAGATGAAATGTAGATGTTTTTATCCCAAAACACACCAAACAAAACGCCCTCATGCGGTGACCTTTAAATGAGTGAAGTGCTAGGTCTTTATAAAGGCTCAGTGTTGAGGATGAATTGATGCAAGCACACACATACCGTGTTAGCCATCTGAAGTCCTGGGTCCATTAGGCTGAGGATATCGTCACTGTAACTGGACTCCAGACTGATAATGTCATCAATGACATCATCCATCTAAAATAAGAGGACGTAACAAAGGAAAAAAGACATACGGATAAGTTTGATTTAATGAGTAAAAGATTACAAAAAGGGAAAATCTGTTTGTGTCACTGTAAAAAGTAGTGATGAGACCTCACCTCTTTCTCGCAGTTAGTGTTCAGGGTCAGTAAGGCCATAGGGCTGTTGGGCGCGCTGTTGCCCAGCCCTGGCGGCATGCCCCCGTGGTCAGAGGACTGGTTTTGACAGGGCAAGCTCAACACCTGAGAGCCAAGCTTTCCCAGGTATTGCTTCACCTGCTGCTGCTGGGAGCGCTGGATGTGGTATTTGGTTGGGTTCTCCAGGTGAGTCTGGACCTATTGGTAGAAAAAGAAGTGAAAAAGGCAAGTGAGCAGAGTAGCAAGGTGGACAAATGAGTAGAAAAGACAAAAAAGAGACAGGTTTTAGTGGCAGGAGACACATATGTGTTGATGGTTATAGAGATATTGCTGATAAGGGGAAGTTAATATCAAATTATCCCACTGCAAATATATTATTCTTGTAGTCACATTTCATGTGTTTGGCTATGCAGTCTTTTATTAGATTAAAACAACTCTAAATATACCTCAAAGTCTTGCCTTGTCCCTAGTATTGCACAGTACTGACTATAATATTAAAATTAACTTGGCACAGATTTCAAAGCCTTCGATGCATTATTCATTTTTCTTTTGAGATGCTGTCAAGTGTTGTTATCTCAAAGAGTCTCAGCAGAAAAAAATATGTACATATTTTTCTTTAACTACTACTTTCTGCTTTTCTACATTTATAGTCCTCATATTTTATGCAACAAAAATGAAATGCACACCCTGGTTATGGATACATTTGATTTCTGGGGATCATTAATCCCCACACAGTATTAATGATTCAGATCAGCTACTGTAGGCAAATTCAACATCTTCAAAAACTTCAGAGACAGTGTTTGTCAGGCTGTAACACATTTTAAATGGAGCAGTTCCAGCTCACATTTTGAGTCTATATTTAAAGCACCTCGTCTATTGCCTCGATTTTTTGATGCAATGACTGACAGATTCTGTGGTTTATAACATAACGACACAAAAGATAGTTCATCGCTAAATGTAGACACATAATACATGTACAAGCATGCCTCAGCACTGTTGTGGTTAATGACACAACTATATTGGCTCTAAGATTAGGTAGAATCTCTCACTGTCATGTTATTTTCAATGTATAATTAAAAAAAATACCTCTTCCCCAAAAAAGACAACTTTAATTTTAAACATACCTCATAAGGTTGGTATCCAAGCATCTCAAGCATAATTTACAGTATACTGCTCCGTCCAATTTAAAAACAAAAAACGTCTGTGTTTAACTTCTATCTGAACTAAGAAGTGCTTTAGCTGCTTCCCTCTTGGCTGCACCAGATGACTAAGCCTGCTAGTATGAGGACAGACACATCCAGCTCTTCTTTTAAAAGGCAAGAAAAGTAATTAGCTATGCATGTCAGGGAATCTCAGTACAATGAGCTTTTTCAAATTTTTGTTGTTTTATGTAAAATCTGAATTTATTTCTTTATGGTGTATCACTTGATGTCAGGATGTGGTGCTAACAATTAGTGCCCTTGTTTTGCAGGGCCACCCCTTTTACTGAAACTTGCCTGGGGCTGTTACTTTGCCACATTTACTTTTTTAACCCTGTGGATGCTAGGCGTGCGTTGCGTTCCCAGTTCAACACAGCACAAAGATTGAAGTCTGTTACATCCTTGTTTGTCTGCGTCTCCCTCTGTCCCTAAATTACTATTTTGATTGGCAACAACAGGCATACCGCGTCTCAAAACCAATGAATAACAGCCTCGGCTACGTCATTTTTCAAACTGATGTATTTGTTCTGCTTAAGCCCAGAGGATTTGGGTTCATTAACAGAGCTGAGGGGGTCACAGGCTCTAGACGAACTTTAAGCTACTTCTGACATTTCCTCTGCTTCTGTGAAAACTCTGCACACTGCACTTGACAGTTGAAATCATATAGTTATTGAACAGATATATAAATAATTAACTGACTCCCAACAGCAACTTTTTTCTCAAAATATGGAGCCTAAGAAACGAATAATACAAAACATGGCGATGAAGAAGATAATCTGACTCAACACAAGTCCACATAACATTCACAGTGTAATCTTTGGAGAATGAACTGTACACTAGTGTGTGACCTAGTCTATCACCTGTCACACCTGCCATTTATTTATCTCTTAGCTTGTACTCATCTATTGTTTTAAATATTAAAGCTATTCAGGTCAGGTTGTCTGACGGATCTGTTTTTCTGTGACTCTCAAATTTCTCCACTTCTCACCAAAACAGCAACTCTTTTTTCCATGCTCAGATACAGTATCATTGTTCTGCAAGGGATACTCATGTGATAGGCACATTAACATATATCCCCCAGGTATGACTGAGATCACTTTGGGCTGTAAATTGTCATTACAGGGTCATAAAGCTGACACCACCGAGGGGGACATATTTACAGCACGTCATGACTCATTAAGAGGAGCCATATCAATAGAATTCTTTATTCTTTACTTTGTTCTCATTATTGTGTTCAACTCCTATATATAACGTTACTGACAATAACTGATAACATCTTTAGGATCATCTCCAATCCACACATACCCTGAGTCGAATAAATGATATACTAATACATTATATACTGTATATGATTTTTACTATTTAAATTTTTATTCATGTCACATATTGTGTGTAGGGATTTGTCATTTGAATTAGGTCTGTTGACCTAATTGATAATCGGTTGATTATTTTTTCAATTAACTGATTAATTGTCTGGTGAATAAAATGTCTGGTGAATAAAAATAAAAAGTAAAAACCAACAGTCCAAACCCCGAAGATATGTAGATTAAAATCATAGACGACAATCAAAGGCAGCAAATATTCACATTTGAGAAGCTGGAAGCAGTGAATGTTTGGCATTTTGATTTAAACAATGACGTAAACGATTAACTGATTATTAAAATAGTTACTTTATTTATTTTTTGTCAATCCACTTTTCGTTTCTTGCTCCGAGTTACTTATCAGCAAAGAGCAATAGATCAGTCTATCTATTCAATTCAATTCAATTCAATTTTATTCATATAGCCCAATATCACAAATCACATTTGCCTCAAAGGGCTTCACAATCTGTAACATACGACCCCCTCTGTCCTTAGACCCTCGATTCGAGGAAAAACTACCCCAAAAAACCCTTTTAACAGGGGAGAAAATGATAGAAACCTCAGGAAGAGCAACAGAGGAGGGATCCCTCTCCCAGGACGGACAGACATGCAATAGATGTCGTAAGTACAGAATAGATTCATAGCATAAAAATTATAACATAAACAGTTATGATGGCAATGGCAAAATTGTTATATATATATATAATTATGTTGAAAAGTGTGGGATGTAAAACATAAGGGAAGATGATGGGTCCAGACGGACAACCAAGCAGCTCCAGGTGCTATCTATCTGGAAAGTATTACATTTCAATTATTTGAATGCAAGTCTTTGAGAATTAGTTCTTAAATATTTCATAATTTAAATATCTCTAAAGCCAATTGAAAGTCAAACCTAAATAGATTGAATAAGGGATCTGAAAGGAAGTACATTTGAAAATGTAAAGTGTTGTTGAACTTCAAGCCTACACTGAATGCAAAACATGTAATCAAAACAATTACAATATGCATATTATAATGTTTGAATTAAGTCACATTTTCTAACTGTGTTAAAAATGAAATGTTTTGATTGTTATTTCATTTCTGTTGAAAATGCATTATTCCAACAAAACACACATAAACACAGCTATTTTTTCTCTTGTCAAAATAGCATATTTTACAGTCTATTAGCTGCTGTCATAATATAAAAATTTCACATTAGCTTGTGGGAAAACATACATAAGAAAGTAGTTAATCCTGTCCGTCTCATCAGTTGGGTCCTGCATTCGTTCCAACACTTTTAGGCGTTCCAATTGACCTTGAGGATTATCGAGTGTGCTGTCTTTCTGGTTTTGAGAAAAAGAGTGACCAGAGCTGCTTTAACAACTGTAACTTTTGTTATTCAGCCTGAGTCTCTGAAGGTCAGGTTTACAGCAGGTTTATACAATATGCAGAAAAGTACAATTGGTGGCATCGTCTAGAATTTACAAATATTAAAGTTTGGTTTGGTGTCCGATTTTCTGTCTGGTTTTCGGGCCGATTTATTTGTGTTTGACATCCATGAAGGCTTTTTTGTTTATTTTATATATTTTTTTAAATGTATTTATTGCATCAGTTTCTTTAGCTTCTTGGTTCACTCGACTACTTAAAGGTTCACCTCATGTCCTGCCTCATGATAATTGAGGAATTATAATAATCAAAACGTGTTAACACAGGTTGGCTTGTAAATTCTAATATATATCTTATATAACTTGGTTCTTTTTTTGCAGTTATTTGTCAAATACTGGTACATTTTCTGGTATGTTTTTTTACTGCTTAGCTATCCTGCTGATCATCTCACAACACCTCATCTTGTGACCCAATGGGGTCCCAGACCACCAGGTTGGAACCACCACTGTGTGCATGTCCAGCAAGATTTTAGTTGTACACAGACACAAAGACCCACTGACTCAATCTATCTTTCTCTGTGTCCTCGTCCCTTGTAAATTCACACATCCATAGAACTGACAGCTGTCACCGTCTAAAAATACAAACAGAGGCCCTGTTTACACCTGATAACATTCTTCCTGGGTGAACCGATCACAAGTGGACAGCTCTAAGTACAGGTGTGAATGCACCCAAGATGCATTGAGGATGCATTGAGATCCGATCGCTCAGCCCACATTTGGAGGTGGTCTTGGCCACATTCTTTAAGCAGTGTGCATGCGAATGTGTCCTGGGCCACAGTGAACGACCGCCTACTCAACTGATGTCCTTTGTGTAAACGGACATACGTACTCATTCACACACCAATGGCATCATATTAAAGGCATAAACAGGCTAAATTGATTCTCATGGATGGAGTACACACAAAACACGCTGTCTGATGTCCTCCGTCTGCTCTGCTTCAAATCTAGGTAATTTACTGAGTTTCCTGATGGACAGATAGCTTTACTTGTTGCTAAAGTAACCGCCATAGACTGGTAACCACTAATTGCTGCTAACTCCAGCTGCCGTTAGCTACTTAGCTCAGTAAGCTGTGCAGCTAGTGGTCTAACTATTAACACTAGCTGACTCGGCCTGAACTGGGAGCTCAGAGCAGCGGGGGAGTGTTGGTGTTTACACCGCTAGCACAGTAGTTTTGGACTGCTGGGAGGAGGAGGTTTAATAAAGCTAATAAGGCTTTATTGAGGCTTTAAAGCCGCAATTAGTGGTTACTTTAGCAACAAGTAAAGCTATCTGTCCATTAGGAAACCCAGAAACAAACCACTCCGGTGATTCTTGTCTCATTTGTGGTCTGATAAATAGTAAATTCAGAAAATTTAGGTGCAAAACAACAAGGCATTTGATCTTTGGAAAAAGAAATGATGTGCGTGTTTATTTCCATATAGAGCGGGAAGTGCGATCCACACAAGTGGTCACTCGAGACACATTCTAATGCCAGGTGTGAACTGACCTACTTGGAGGTGTCCACTTGTGATTAGATCACCCAGGACACATGTCAATGTCAGGTATAAACATGGCCAAAGACACTGTACAAAGAATTACTCGAGGAGCCCCATAAACTCTCTCTCTGTTAACCGTTGAAGTATTTTTCTTTGCTGGTTTTCTGCTTTTCTTTGTCTCATATGATAGTGACTGAATATCAGCTCTTTAATTCATACTGGGTTTAAGACTGTAGTCTACATAAATCACCTTTGGTTGGCATTGCATTGTTCACTATTTTCTGACATTTTATAGACCAAACGATTAGTCAAGTTGAAGAGAAAATAAGATGATCAATCGATTATGAAAATATAATCATTAGTCACAGCCCTAAAATCAGTCTCATTTATACAGTAAATAGTAACCTCAAAGATCCTACGTTTACTTAACATGCTGAAATCAGTTAGTTTTGTCTTTACATTAACTAAAAAGAGCAACAGTAGTTTTTCAAGCTTGTTTTTGTCTCCAGTGATTTCCTAAATTAACACACATAATTAGATGATCTCACTGCTCTGGGTTCATTGGAGCCCCCTGGGGGCCACAGACCTCAGGGTGTATCATCCCAGCTTTGTCAGTACATACTGTAGCCTTTGTTATGATGAAATGGTCTGAGGGTGAAAAAGTATCTGTTTTTAAAGACCCAGGAGATGGAAAAAAAAGGATCCTTTTCATGGTGTGTATACAAAGTGGACACTTCTACACAGAGTGGACTTCTACAGGGTCTTTGTCAGTGTCTATAAAATATGTATAAGGAGTCTAAACATGGTGGTTTACATATATTATCATTGGTCTTAGATCTATAAAAGTCCTAGATACACTGTGATACATCGCTAAACACATATCATTCAGTCTGTCAGGTTTTGTAAGAGTCAATGGGCAGAGCGATGGATTAGTGAGAGATCTTAGTGCCAGTAACACTTGAACTTTACTTTACCCAACTTCACTTAATGTACTCTTCCAAAATACACTGTTTGGAAATGTGACATCAACTGCTAACTCATAGCATCTGCAACCACAGCAAACAAGACAGCTTATTGTTTGTCAGCTCATTTTTAGCCATCAGCAGCCCAGAGGGCATCAGCAACATAACCCCCAAAGAGTCAGAAACACTTGGCAGAGACACGCACAAAGCGTTCTGCTGTACGGAGCAAGGACACTGATTTGTATTTTTTTGACTTGCGTGCTTTGGGCATTCCATGATGGTCCTAACAGGATACATTTTAACAAGAATGCCCCCATTTGCTATGCAGGCTAGAAGAATAGGCCACTCTGTCCCACAGTTAAGCTGCTAACGTGCTCTGTGAAACTTGCAGACAACCACTGTGATGCTAATGTGAGCAGTTACATCAGAGCAACCTGTGATGTTCTCCACCTCCGATGTATTGTCATGCTATTATGCAAAAACTTGGCAAATTACTAACAAAATAAATGATCAATGTTGTGTTAAAATTAGCATAACAGCTTAGAAAATGGGTTTTGACAGTGCGGTTTACCATTTTTACACTACTTAAAGTAGAGCTGTAATAATTAGAAAGGTAATAATAAATTACTTATTACTTACCAATGTAGACAACAATGCACTTAAGGTGATACTATATGTTTAATTTCATTAAATGATTACACTGCACAATGCACACAACATCATTTGTACACAAACTTCTACCAAATATAAAGTATAATGCCATTTTTTAGATTAAAGTTTACAAAATGGGCATTTCTATCAAATGCCTTGCTGCGTTAATTCAGAAATCAACCAAAATGAGATATCTGTGTGGCATCTTTGTATACTTTCCGATGCATACTGGTCACGAGCTACACTCATTGTATAATCCAAAAGAAACTTACATTTTGTACAGGGTTGAAGTGTACTTTGTTCTTTTCATGGCACCATAAATCCCTTGAATTTTTTTTTCTACAAATCATTTTTTAACCCTTTAGGAAGTTATCCTACATACATTTCAAAGCAGTGTTTTTTTTTGCTCTTAAATATGCCATGGAATGAAAGCAGTGGGGGCTAATTATGAGCATTCTTCACTGAATTAGCGTTCGGTGTGTGGTAAGGCTGTGTTCGCCTTCGTCTTGATCCCTAAACTGATCCCTTACTTATTCCCCAGAAGGTCAGGGGTCACTTGGTTAATTAAGGGTCCAATCAGTCTTTAGATAAACTCATCTGAGCTTAATGTTTGCACTTTTTGAGGTCCAGCAGCTCTGCCTGGTACCCCTGAGCTTTGTGTGGACTCTGCTAATCTACCCACAGACAGGGGAGCAGGTTAACCCAGCTCAACAGCGCCAAGCTGGAACGGCCTTTTCATTTGAGGACTTCAGTCAATGAAGAATGTCTGTAAGCTCTCGCCAAAGCAGAGAAATTACTCTAACTCGATGTATTGTACACATGGCGAGGGTTCAGGGTGGGGGCGTCCTAAACCTCTCAAAGAGCTGCAGATTATGGAGAGTAAGTAATGTTTATGCTGCATGAGGAGGGCAATGTTTTCAATGGATATACTGTAGTAGTCCTTCACTACTGGTCCATGCCACACACATCCAGGGTGATGAAAGTGTGGCTGAGCAAGTAACCATGAAATCTCTGAATGTGTTGTGGACGGGTTTAGTTAAACAAAGATTACTCAATAACACGCACTATATCAGTACTTTATAATATACCTAATGTGAGATTATACAATTAAAACACTGATGTGTCCTTTAATTAAAAATCCTCTTTTCCATCGTGGGGTCAAAACAATAATGATCTAAAGTACAAACAGCATGTATAGCAGCTATATTATCTTTCTAAATGTAGAATTTTTATAACAACAAAGTCTGAGATAACATTACTTTTTTATTACTCCCCATGGAAGCCATTATTAAGAGACTAGAGCGTATTTGATGCTGAATAAAACTCACATTTTTTTGCACCCGAGTATTTAAAATGTATCTTTGAAAGTCAAATGCACAAACACAATTATGTAGTCGTACAAAGATTCCCAAAAGTGTCACAAAAATCGATGTACTGAAAAAAATGGAAATCAATGACAAAACAAAAAGCGTAATTTGTGTGTTTCTTGGAGAAAAGGAAAATCTAAAATACATACTCAAAAGAATATTTGCATGTGTCCTCATGACAAACTCCACAAACATTTCCATCATCTTCGCAGTGATGTAAAAACCACACTTTCCAAAAAAGTTCACACACCTGAGATTGAAGTGACTCACTACAGCTTTTTGTCAGGAACACCTAAAAAAATCCCTAAGTTCTTTGTATTGTGCAAATCTTTCCAAATCACAATCACGCACCAAGTTTTTGATACCCTTAATCACTGAATTAAAGGAAAATGTACTAGAAAAAAAGAATAGATGTGACCACAAAATATCAACAACACAGAAATTCAGAACAGATACACATGTTCACTGCAACACAACACAGCCAAACACTTCTCTATCGATATTTCTTAACGGTTACTACCGCTCTTCGAAAAACACATGCAGAAGACAAACAGGAAAACTTACCAAACTGCCTTGTTAAAATGTACCCTCAAACACAACGGTCTCTACTCATACAGAAAATCTTAACAGTCTCCTGTCCCTCGGACTGCCAGGGAATCAAAGCTATGAAAAGATGTGAATCTAGCTGAGCAAATAGGATTAAAGATGGCTAAATCCAAATGGCTGGAAGCACAGCATGCATTAAAGAGGAATTCTCTCAGGAAAGATAATCCCCATATACGCAGTTTAACACACTTCACTCACTCCAGTGTTTTTTTACACACAGTCATAGTAAAACCACGATTGACTGACTGTCCACACACACGAGTCAATAAACTCTATAAATACAGTGCTGCCTGGACCATTCAGACCGCAGCAATGACACATTCCACTTCTAATTCCAGAGGTGGAAACTTTATACATATACTGTAATAACTTTGACTAATCATACATGCTGCCATATTGTCTCTTCTTTGCTTCTATCACAAACTAGAACCCCGGTTGCTTACCTTGAGCACCTCCATTGGCACCTGGGCAGCAGGCGGTAAATTGGCCGGGACACTGACATTGATGGCAGGGGTCTGGGCCGCCGTGGTTTGTGGGTACTGGGAGGCCTGTTGCCTCTGCTGCTCCCGCCTCTCCTGCTCCTGAAGCTGCTCCCGCATCAGCTGTTGCCGCAGCAGGATGCGTGATGTCATGGCCGAGGAGCTCAGCGGGGGCTTGGAGGAGCTGTGCTGGTCCGACGGGCCGCTGCCGAGGGGAGAAAGATGCCAGATGAGCGAGCAGAGACAGTGGGGATGTGAGGATAGCGAGGGGAAGCAAAGGGGCGAAGAGAGGCAAAAACACAAGATAGTGAGGGTAGAGAGAGGTCAGACGGGGAAGGAGAGGTCAAGCAAAGGAGACAAGAGATGAGAAAGATTAGCAGGAGTGAAGAGCAGAAAAGGTAGAAGAAGATGAAGGGAAGGCAGATGGAATAAAATGTTAATATAAGGATGACTGAAGGGGTAGCGATCAAAAGGAAAATCGAAATTGTGGAGCTGCAACGACTGGTCGATTAATTGATTATAGTTTATTGAAAGAAAATGAATCGGAGGTGTAGCGGGGCACAAGGCACACTGTCCTGTCACCCAGCCACAGTCACGCAGGGCCCTACATGGTGTGGAGTATAGTCTCCGGAATCGAATATCAAGAACTTCAAGACTAGCCCTGTTATGTGACAGATCTCAGAAAGAAGAATAATGTACAATTTAAAATCGTATGCATGGGAATTGTTTCAGAACTCAGATTAGTCATCAAATAGTGGAAGAGCTGTTAAAGGCCTTCCTTTAAGGAGTGGCTCGAATCAATAATAAAGACTACATCATGAAATAATGATAGCAAAAAGAAAGAGTAATCGGTAATAGAGAGGCGAAGTCCCTCCCTTAAATAGTATAGTATTTGGCTGTGAAAATATGTAATTAGGCAGACTACACACACAAAATCCACGCAGGTGGCGTCATGACTTTCTCTCTCCACAAGCTACCCAGAGCCGCTGAAGATACGATGCCTGTCTGTTTCGTACATTGATATATAAAGTACCGGATTTAGTCACACGAGCAATGGGTCTTGCTCGTCCTTTCACTTCCCGGCTGATAAAAGGACCAGGAGTTGGTCGGACAAAACAAGCAATTTGAAGACGTCCCTTTGAGTTCTAGGAAATCGTGATGAGCATGTTTCACAATTTCTTGACATTTTATAGATGAATTGGCGAATGGAAATAATTGTTAGATGCAGCCATACTTTCCTGCCAATCTTTAATGTTATTTCTACAATAAAGAAATACTACAAATGAAACCAGTTCAGTGTCAAGGCATCAACTAAAATGCAATTTCAAACCGATTCCGATGATTTTGGAGAGCAAAAAGCTTCCAGCTGCACTCACAAAGCTTTTTACATTAGAGAGAATTAAACACAACAGAAAGAGGAACAGTTTTCATAAAAGGTTGCTTCAGTTTTCCCACTCTCTTAAATTTAGACGTCTACTCCCCAGACAGAGTCCTGCAGTCCTAAAATAGAGAGACTCTGCTGAAGCAGAAGTTGTCGGTATGAAGCCTTCATCTAGTGAGTGATCCTTTTGACAAAACTCAGTAAAACGTCTGGCCAATCCAGCTGTGCAGTAATCGCACTAATTAGCCAGTGGAGTCAAACACAGCTTCGGTCTACAGCGTATTTAGTGGGTGTTGAGCCCTCAACATACCATAATTCTCCCCCCCAGCACTGCATATAATCTCATTGTCTAATACCACACCCACTGAACCCTGCACAAGAGCAAAAATATGTTACGATATAACATGAGAGCACATTTTCTGACCATTATCTACAGTCAAATAAGAAAACACCCAGCATTTAAGACTGAATGAAACTACAGTTTCATTCATTTCTGAAGACAATGCTGATGCAGATAATCTGATTATTGATACAGGATAAATCAATTAACAAGTAGATTTAATGGCTGAATTGCAGTAGAACAAAGACTGTAGATTGTTCTCTCTGAAAGTACTGCAGCAGTTTGGGTCTCAATCTGACAACTACTTCTTGTCAAGTTCCTTTGTACTTCAACCAAGACATCAGAATCAGGTTTAGTGTTTGTATGCGTAATTCCTTTGTCTGCATGACTTTGGGAGATCGTGTTTCCTTTCATCCCGTAAGTTTCAAACAAAAGTCACTGGATCTAATGCTAAAACAGCTTTTTTTGGTTCATTTCCACTGCCAGAGCTGAATCCTTTGATTTCTTTCTTTCTTTCTTTCTTTCTTTAATCTGCTTCACTGTTCGAGTGTTTGAATTTCAAGACAACAGTCATTTTAATTTAACTTTGCTTCTCGTTTCCAGTAAGAATAAACATAAAAAGTTAATTTCTTTAAAAATATAATATTTAGAAATACAGATGCCATTGCCATAAAAATCATTTGAATAGATGCTGATCAGCTTTATGATCTTTAACATATTACTTCTTAAATAGTGCCTTTTGATTTCAAATGTAACAATGTTGTACAAATGTTTTTATGTTATTTCATATGATGGAAAAATGTACTGGTTACTGGAAACTTCACCTTTTCTTTTCATACCACTGTAACACACACACACACACACACACACACACACAATACATTAAGTAATAGCAGTGTTGGAAAGTAAGTAAGTACATTTACTCAACTTAAGTACTTGGATATTTCCATTTCATGCTACTTTATACTTCTACTCCACTGCAATTCAGAGGCAAATACTGCAGTTTTTACTCCGCTACATTTATCTGACTGCTGTAGTTACTTTGGACTTTATTAACACAAAATACAATTGACAAATAAAGTATTATTATATAATATAAATGAAGCTTCCCAGCCATATATTATGTAGTAAAATATCTCCACCAATACCAGCTGCAACATTAAAGCGATGATTACACATTAATACATCCATAATTATAATCCAATAATATATATTATTCTGAAATAATAAGTACTTTTATTTTTGGTACTCAAAATACATTTTGACACTAATACTTATGTGCTTTTACTTAAAGGTACTCGTGCGGTTTTTACGAATGGGTCCCTGTTTGTTTTGGATCGTGCTTGCGGGCGCCGCGATTGACATCCTGCCTTTGGTTTGGCATGGATACAAACACTGCACCATTTAAAATATTCAAAATATCTGCTTTGCAAATGTTTTACGAGGAAGGAAATGCATTCAAAATGTTTGTTAGACCTCAAGGATACACACAATGTGTTTAGGTGAGAAGCACTGAATGTAAACAGAACTTTTGTTTGTTCACAAACAAACTCCACAGCACATCTTTAAGTGGTAGCCACAGCTAACCTGCATCTGTCCTCTGTTTACACCTCAGGATGTTTACTTTGATTGAGGTGGATAAAAGTGTAGTAAATGTATAAAAATGCAATGTATCCCTCTTCCATGCACACACACAGATACAAAAGTCCTCATGTCCCTGTTTCTTCCAGATTCTTGCGAATTGATATTTTATACAAACAATGCTTTAAAAAAGCACATAACACTTGTTTAAGGTCCTCAGGATGTGATAGGTGTTTCTCTTTCACTTTCTGTATGTTTTATTCATATTTTATTTATTTTGAAATGTACTAAAAAACAAAGCTAAACTTACCATTCAACTAGAAGACTCAAAGACACTTGAGTGTAAAATATCTCTGTACAGGAAGCTTCCTTAACAGCTTTACATCTGCTGCCCCTCAAGTTTAAACCACACAACACTCAACAGTTTTGACTCGTCTGATTAAAACTTCTTCACACCCTTACTGACAATGGGAGCGACAACACATTCTTTGACACCTCAAACACAACAACCCGAAAGTGTAGCAGCACTTACAGGCGCAAGAGAGAATAAACCTGTTTCCGTCTCCATTTCACGAGAGAAAAGACACACGTGTTGTCTTAAACCACATGGACCCCAATGTTTCCAGTGTTCACACTGAAATTCTTTAGTCATGGCTTCAAAATCAGACAGAAACTGATTTCCACACTGCTTGACAAAATTACATGCTGTATAACATACAGAATCTGTTTTTTTTTCAATGTCTCATTGAAGTTATACTGCATTCACAGGTGTCAAGTAACGAAGTACAAATACTTCGTTACTTTACTTAAGTAGAAATTTGGGGTATCTATATTTTACAGGAGTAATGATTTTTCAGCCGACTTTTTACTTCTTACTTAAGGGAGTAGACTGCAGTGTTATGAGGCCTAAGAAGGCAGAATTCTTGACATTAGCCCAAAGATACTAGATTTTTAAGGCAAATATTGATATTTACCAAAATTATAGCCTATAACTTTCTGTAATGTCAAATAATGCTTTATCTCAGTGACAAAAGCACAATTTGAACAAATGTTCGGACAACACTATGTAATCCTTTCAATTCATGAAGTTCTGAAGCTATTTAGGCTACATCTTTAATTTGGGGACCTTTTTAGAAGAAATTACAGAATAACTTACAGTAATGTAAAAACAAAATGTGTACAAAATGCCATGGCAATCCATCTGATAGTTGTTGAGATATTTCAGTGTGAACCCAAGCACACCGACTGAACGGACAGATATAGCCATCCCTGGCCACGATGCTAGCATGGCTAAAAATGCTATTCTGGCAAGAAAAGCAAAATGTGAACTACATTTTTTGTAAAGCCAGGGCAACTGTGTTCAAATTGGGCTTTTCACACCTGAATATAGCATTTATTTGAGAGTCTAGATAAAATCACATACAATTTATTGGCAGATATTTGTTTTGTGTTTTTACACAAACACCTAATATCGGCTAATAAAATCAGGCTGTTCTTGACATAATTTTAAAATAAATGTCACAAAGTTTACATCAACCCAAGCAAAGGTCTGTAGTTGAAGAGTTTAACTCCACTTGAAAAATTACAGGAAATGAACCTTAACATGTTTCCAAATAGAGAAGAATGGTTTATAGCTTAGCTTCATTGAGAGTTGTAGCACCTCATGATTTTCTTTAATACAGTCCCGATTATCAGATTGACTTGTGTGTGTGTTTGTGTGTGTGCATGAATGACCAGAAGCCTCTCTACAAAGCAAAGCTCCACCTCTCCCTCTCTGTTTCTTCCTTTCAACATTTTGGTGGCTTTTTGCCAAACAGACCACTGAAACATAAAAAGCTCTTTTGTCCTTTTTAACTTTTTCCCTCTTATGTGTGTGTTTGTGTGTGTATGTGTGTGTGCCCACCTACTCTCATGTTTGTGTGTATCTCAAAGGAAAAAAAAACAAAAAAAAACAATGGCTGCACAGTGTTGAAGAGCCCCACCCACCCAACTCATGATTCCTCTGATTCTGCTCACTACTCACTACTCCATCATACTCCACAGTCAGAGTCTTTGGTACAGGTTTTAATGACAGACAGACAGACAGACAGACAACAATCAAACCGGGAAATGAAGTAGCATTGCATCCAGAGATAAGAGATGGTACGCTACAATGTTCAGTGCACAAATCAGAGTCAAAACACTGAGCTGTTGAAGGAAAATAAAGAAGAAAAGAACAGACACTGCATCCCTAAAAATACTGCTGGTAATTGACTGGATCTAATAGCTCTGCCTAATGGACAATAATGGTATAACAACAACCTCATCTAAAAACTAATGGCATTACATAAAGATTTTTTTTATTTATAACATCTTCAAACCCTTCTGTAATTATCTATTCAAAAAGGTGAGTGTTATTTGCCAAAGTGACAAAAAGTATTCATAGGTACTCACTTCTTAGTTATAAATCAATAACCAATTGCAATCAAGTCTATGCTTGTTTGACAACTTGTTATGATTATTAACCAGAACCAGTTAAAGCCAAAACTTTTCAACACAGAACACACTGCACAAGGACAAATCTGCTAAAGCTATGATTGTATATACTGTACTTCCTACACACAGCTCTATGCACACTGTCCTTCATGTGTGTTGTACACACACTGATACATTCCACAATCATGCCTTAAAGCATGCCAACAATATCACAGATGCTGAGGCGCCATACTCACAGACGCTCAAATGAGCAGGGTCTGTACACTTGCACTCCTACGGCCTCCATATTTGTTTGTTTTTTCCTGAAGGTGCACCACCCGCCCTTGGAGAGCAATGAAAGTCATGCTGGTGGTGCAGCGCTGAAACTGTGTCAGAGGGGAGGCTCAGGGGCCCGGCCTGGAATCTCCAATCGCTACACAGAGTCCCAGGCA
The DNA here is from genome assembly GCA_011952105.1 of Coreoperca whiteheadi. Taxonomy (NCBI): domain Eukaryota; kingdom Metazoa; phylum Chordata; class Actinopteri; order Centrarchiformes; family Sinipercidae; genus Coreoperca; species Coreoperca whiteheadi. The sequence continues at coordinate 22,868,633 of CM022479.1, forward strand.
GAGGACCAGCCCCGTCCAGTGAAACAGCAGAGCAGCTGAGAGGGCGAGAGCCCACCGGGAACACACCGTCCATCAACACGCTGCTTTAAAACCACACAGATACTGTTTCACATAGAGACATGTGTCGCCACTGTTCAGTGGACGGACAACTTTTAGTCGCTGTCGGGGAAAACCCTGTATCTCTAAAATGTCAGCTTTTCATGAGCTAAGAAAAACAGCCCTGTTGGTTTTTGAATGGTTTATTTAGCTTTAAGTCCAGCTCCACTCAGAAATGTGTTTTGCTTATTGTTTGTTTGAGCTTCACTGTGATGAATGATGTAGGCTATGTGCAGAGTTTGATACCAGAAGGCTGTTTTTACACTTGTCTGCTTAAGGGGGAAAGTTTCTATGTGATCACCTTAAAACTGAATTGAAGACATGTGCGTACACGAGTGATTTGTGACATCACAGCTAGTTTGGAAGACAATCATGATCCAGTATGTAACTTAAGCAAATCGTCAATCAACAGAAAATTAAATGACAAAAAAGCCTAACATTTGCTGGTTCCAGCTTCACAAATATGAGGATTTGATTCTTTCTTTCTTTTTCTTTCATTGTAAACTAAATATCTTTGGGCTCCTACTCGTGGTCAGACAAAACAAGACATTTGAAGACCTCACCCTGGACTCTGGGAAACTTGGATGGAGATTTTTCATACAGCCCAAATGATCAATCAATGAAAAAATAATCGCTAAGTTGTAGCCCTAGTGTCTAGTTAAACTTGATGAAAACTAAACAGATTTTTCTGAGGAAGAAGGAGTAAATGTAACTTTCGGGATGTGTGAAGTAATTCATTGAACTTTTTTCTGGAAAAACCATATCAGACATAAATTATTAAAGCAGAGTATATTTATAGTGTGGCAAACTTCAAAATCAGTCACATGATTTTCACCAGACAGTGGCGTTTAGCTCATTATAATGTTTAAACTGCTTTTTATAAGGATGCCATGTTCCCTGCTGGTAGAGAAAATTCTTTAGTTTTCGGGGCAAATCAAGTCTTTTCAATTCAGTTTGAGTAAACTCAAAAATGCATTTTCAAACTGACAGTAGCACGTGTTGCACACTTACTATCCACAAGCTCGCACGCTCACTTTTAGCATAACACGTGGTGACATCACAAAACGTATAAAAATATTGCTAAAAAACAACTTGAACACACTGTGTGGACACTGATATTGATTCAAATATCTTCAAATTAAATGTATATATCTCAGATCTCATATACCCACAAAACAACCGCTTAAATCCATACATAAAACTTAATTCAAGTCCTTAACTGCTCTCCCACCAGGGGCTAATCTCTTGGCTCAGTGTGCGTTCTCTGACAGATAATTCTGCCATTACTTAATGGGGAAAAAGTGGGAATACACAATGACTTATTGAACTGAATTGAATTGAATATACTTTATACAACTTATGAATATCACATAGTTATAAAGGGAGCGCAGTGTAAGAACAGAGAATGGATAAACTAGTGAGATCTCATGTTAAACTGTAGCCAAGACACTGCACTGAAAAAACACCATCCTGCAACTATCTGCTTGTGATGATCCCGTCTCCTTTTGTTTGTCCCTTCCAGACTGCAGGTGCCTCATGCACAGAGTAGAACAGGCCCTCCTGGCAGACTACACCACCTCCCAGCTGGAATACAGCGCAGTGATTATGACTCTACATGACAGTACATTGATCCACTCGGACCCCCCCGCTGATCACAACACCCCAGTGTGCTGCAGCTGGCGTCGACCCAGGAGACAGTTACTAGCAAGCAAATCAGTGATAATGGAAAGCATCTGTATGCAAATGTTATGTCTAGACCATCAATTAAGTAGGCTCTGATTTTCTTTTAAAACAGATGAGAAAGAGAGAGGCAGAGAGCCTGGGAAAAGGGTTGAACCGAGTAAACTACTCTGAGTAGAAGCTCTGCATTTACATTGGTGCGACTAGTTAAATACACAGCTTATGCACATGATAGGAGGTTGTGAAAAAAACAGTCAACACCTGAGCATCACCAAACAAAACCAACACAGCATATTGTTAAAATACAAAACAAGGGCATCCTGCACCTGACAGGCCAAACCATTAATTGACGGACAGAAAGTCAACTGCCAGCTACCTTCAGAATTTTTCAAGCAAAAAAAGCCCAACATTTGTCTGAAGTGTTAAGAAATTGAGTATATTTGGGTTTTTGACCATTTGTCGGACAAATCAAGGCATTTGAAGACGTTACCTTGGGCTTTAGGAAATTGTGATGCACATTTTTCACAAAATGTGTGACTTTCTACAATCAATTGAGAAAACAACCGGCAGATTAATCAATAATGACATTTTATGAAATAATGAAAATTGTAAGTTGCAGTCATACTTGCATAACACTGCCTTGTGTAATGTAACATACTGTGCAGTACATATGATATCAAACAGATAAGAACATACCTACATTTAGATGTGCTAACCAATTGTATATCTATATGAAGTGTAAAGGATATAGATACACAGACATACAAATGAGAAATTCACAATAAAATCTATGGGTTAAAACATCTAAATGTAGACACAGTATGTCTCTATCTGTCTGATATCAGAGTACACCACACTACACCAAAGTGTGTGATGCAAGCATGGCAGCAACTTACGATCATTTTCATTACGGATTAATCTGCCATAATGATTGTTAATTATGAATTTAACAGTGCAAATTAACAGTGCAGCTAGAGAGATTCATAGCCAGAGCCAAACCAAAAAGGCTAAGGCGTTAGAACATCCAAAAGAGAAAATCAGTCTCATTGCATTTTATTTCCAGGAAGCCGGGACCAGTTGGGATAACTTGAACTTGCCGGGTCTTATTTCTGTAATTAGGTTCTGTGCCCTTTATAATTCCTTTCACTAGCTTTCGGCAGGACGGCCTGCTGTAGCTCCTGTTCCCTCTCCACCCTCCATCAAAAACCAGACCATCCAAGGGCAGTCAGGAGGAGGATTTCATACACTATCCAACAGCATGACTCCATAAGGTTTCCAAGTTCATGTAAGCAAACACAACAAAGCAGATGTTCTTGTAACTGTTAAGGCTGATTTGTTCTCGATTTTCCTTGGAGGTGACAATAACAGACAAGTAACACATTCTCCCATTGTAAAGGAAACCATAGCAATGATTCACAGCTGACTCAGTCCTCATTTTTACACACAAAAGCCATGAAAAAACAACATATGTATCTGAAAGGATTTTATAGAGTTGTTGGACACTATCTTTATTTTTCAAATGCTAAACAGTGGAGGACATGCAAGGTGTCCTTTCACATAGAAAGCAATTATCAATGCACTCATATTATCACAATATTTTTGAGCTGAAACAATTAGTCAATTCATCGTTTAAGTCATTTTTCAAGCAAAAATGTCAAAAAAAAAAAATCAACTGGTCTCAGCTTCTCAAATGCGAGGATTGGCTGATTTTGTTCGTCTTACGTGAAAGTAAACATCCGAGCGTCTTTGGGGCTCTGGTCGTCACATTGGGTTCAGGGATATTTTGTGGGTCATTTTTCACTATTTTCTCACATATCATAGACCAAACAATTAGTAGAATCGAGAAAGAGTTCTGCAGTCTAATCGATAATGAAAACAATCGTTAGTTAGAGCCCTAATATTTTGCATCAGGCATTTAACTTTATCCCTTGTGTCAATAACAGGCCACACTGTAAGATCTCACACTGTGAGACCTGCTGTGCAGGAAGTGCTGTTTTTGGTGTTATTGCAGTCCCTACTGGTCACCTACAGAGGTTGACAAAGATCACTAATTACTATTATTAATACTAAAGAAGCAAAACAAAAAAATCTAAAGTTTCAGATGATTTTCCAACGTAGAACTGTAAAGCACACGTGCTTCAAAAAGTCACAGAGGTTACGATGCAGCAAAGTAAGCGAACATGACCGAGGAGCTAGTTGTTCTGTCTTTTACTCCGGCCCCAACACCTGTCTGTGTCATTTAGCTCTTCGGTTCGTCTTAGATCATGGATGAAACTCTTTGGCCTCTCAGGCATCTCTGTCTGGGACTCCTCTCGGGAACAAGCTGTTCCCAACACCAAGTTTCATAACCCTCAACCTCAGACTCAGCTTTCTGACACACGCAGTTTGCGTTTCCTTTCTTTTGATATATTAAACTAAACACTCATTCTTAAATGTAATTATATTCCAATTACAATTTCATAAACACAAACCCTGAAAAGCTTCTTGCTAATCTGCAACATACTATAAAAGTACAACAACCATGTAATTGACATTCCAATATGTTCAGTATTGTTGTAAGTCTGGACCCAAGCCAGCCATGCTGAAATACAACTGAGTATTTAACCTCAATACTCTCTAAATACTGACACTAAGTAGCACACTGTCAAGTTGTCATTGAATATTTGATCAGTCTTGTTTTTCTACTCTTTGATCAAATATTTCCCGACTTAAATACATTTTTCATAATTTAAAACTAAATATTTCTTAGGCTAAGCTCCTGCTGGGTCTTTGTGTTATACAGCATGAAACAGTATTAAACTTGAAAAGTTTGGCTTCTGTGAAATAACCGTTATTGTAGAAAAAACAAGTCTATTTTGATGCTGATGAAAAAAAAGCTCCGTCACCCATTCAATACCAGAGATAATATATGGATGTATATCTCGCTTTTATCCAACTGTTCCCTGTGCATTAGAAAGCATAACTAAACTTTCTAAGACTTTCAGCCTCAATTTGACTGTTTCTTAAATATTTGCAGATGATTTTCATGCCAAGCACGCCTGCAAAAATGATGCCCCAACTCTCAGTTTTAGATATAACACATCCACTGCTAAATTTATACAGCTTATTTACACTGCATAGAAGACAAGTTTCACCGTCTGTCTCACATCTATATTAGGCACAAAAAGTCTGGCACATTGTCTGCAGCCGTCTGAGCGCTCTGTCAAACTGATACGGAGACAGCAAATAAATAAATAAAACTGCGAAAGCTAAAATGACATTTTGTCACGCTTCAGATTTTAAATTTAGAAACAGCAGGGGTAGCCATGGCAAGACGTCACACAAGTCAATAATCCATACAAATGAATTATATCCCTTTTGCGCAACAATGTCTCACAACACAGTCAGCGTGACTATTATTATGCTGGGTCATCCTCATGTGATGGGAAGAGGAAGTGGGATACCTTCAATCGAAACAACTGTTCAGAAAACTTCACATATTCCAAAGGAAATTACATGAAATTAAATAAACTGTGATTCTCCAGAACCAGCATTGGTACCTTCACTTATACAGAGGCTGCCCGCCCCTCCTGCTCGGCCAGCAATGACAACACCAAGTTCAGATTCAGCCCATGTATGTGTGACAGCGTAACGACATTTCACTAATGAAGAAATTGAAGAAATTAGTTTACAAAAAAATGCAAGAACTGGGTTAAAGGTGAGGACTGTGCAAGATGAGTTTTTCTCCCTGAACTGGTGTTTTGGCTGAATTTTGAGAAAAGGAGATAAACTACAAATCTGCAAGAGCCGGGGGGGGATAACATGAGTCTACCGAACGTCTGCAATAAGAGCTCTGTCTGAACACAGTGGTGTACTGTCCTTTGTATGTCTCACCCTGACAATGAAGCCATGTATTACTACCGCTAAACAACACAACAGATGTGTAAATGCAGAACACAGATAATCAGAAACCATCCTGTTAACAGACAGATTGTCGTCATCATCTTCGTCATCAGCATCACAGAGGCAAAGTGGTGAGTTTCACAACTCCCCAGTTATATCACAGCTGAAAAGTGTTTCATAATGTATTAAAAATCACCCAGGGAGTGGTGATGGTTTGTCATAGCTAAAAATAAAACTTGTTATATTTTGTAAGACCATAACTCTTGACTCTTGTCTATATGTAGAACGCATTTTGTAACTTAAGTCAAACTGCATCCATCAAGTTTTGAGATTATTACAGGTCGCTGTGTATGAGTTCATACCCTCTCTTTGCCTTAAAGGATTCGTTTGACATTTTGAGAAATACTTTCTTTTCCTGCTGCTGAGTGTTAGCTGAGAAGACTGATACTACTCTGTCCGGTGAAACTGAAGCTAAAGCCAGCAGCTGGTTAGATTAGCTTAGCGTAAAGACAGGAAACAGGGAAACAGCTAGCCTGGCTCTGTCCAAATGTACAAAAAAACCCTTGTTTTTTCATGTTTGTTTAATTACTACAAACACTAAAATGTAAAAATGACCAGGTGCGTTTTTTATGGGAGTCTTGTCATCACTGTGAGGTGCTGGAAGGCAGATTTTGTTACCTTTGTGCAGAGCCCGGCTAGCTGTTCCAGTCTCTATGCAATGCTTAGCTAAGCTAATCGTCTCCTGGCTGCAGCGTCATTCAGACAGATGTGACAGTGGCCTCAGTCTTCTCATCAAACTCTCAGCAAGAAAGCAAATAAGCGTATTTCCCAAAATACCAGTGAATTCCTAAGCTCCCCGGACAGATAATTAGTAATTTGACTGCACTAATGGCATCTGAATATGGCATGATAAAAAAACAGACATATCTGACAACACAACGCATTGTGCAGTACTTCCAGAAAAAGGGTGAAAGGTCAAATCAGACCACATAGACCTGACTCAACTCAATGTTGATTGTTTGGAGAGGCCTCAACTCGCCAAAGCTGAAAATAGCTTTCTGATAAGTCACAACTGCAGTGTTTGTGTTTATGTCCTGAGATGCCATGGGAACTTTTCATTTTAGCAACATTTATTCTCTGACAAGATTTTCTCTGTTTACGCTATGTCTTCTAGAGCTCCACAGCTTTGTACTAGGTAATAACTGTACACTCTCTGCAGTGTATTTCAGAAACCCTCCACTACAAGAAGCATCTGTACCATTTCCGCTATAGATGGATTATAGGTATTTGACTTCCTTAACTAAAACAGTAGCACAATATTATTTGACAAATCAAACCAGTCATTGTTAACCTGTAGAGTGCATTATTTTTCATGCAGAGATATATTTATTATTTTCTCTTTTAGGAAAAACCATATATAAACAAACCCAACCACCAGCTTCAACCGTCAACATACACATATGGCTGAGCAGCATCTCATCAAACTGTCCTGTCTGCTCCTCTACAAGCTAATATTTGAAGTTGATGTTGACAAGACAACACCCAAGTGTTGCATAACTTCATGCCGGCAGGATAACCATAAGGAATGAGAGGCAAGTTGAATCCCAGTCCAGAGCTCCAGCAACATCAGTGGAGAAACCTCATACATGCACGGACCCCGGACGATACTCAGAAAGTCTGCAGCCTAATTATCACCTAAGCACCAAAACCGCTGCAGCGTGGGAAATAACTGCCCTCAGCTAGAGAACTGACCTGTTTTTCAAGGGTTGACTCTTCAATTCGTAATACGTTTTAGGTTCCTCTTGAAACTCCTCTCCAACCTCGAAGTCGGGAACTATTCCCGATTCGGACTGCATACTAGCAGGTGTCAACTTTTGGAAACGTTTAACCCTTGAACAAAAACAGACGGACGATATTCGTGCCGCCGTACTTCGCTCAGTACCAACCGCTGTCAACGCAAGCCGCCTCTGTCCAGGACCCAGAGCTCTGTAGTCCTCCGCAGCAGCGAGCGCAGCGCTGCTAACGGGCTGCACGCGACCAAGGAACTACTGCCACCAAGATGCACCTCGGCTGTCAATGTCAGCATGGTTTTCATTGGCTGCAACGTCCGAAGGGATTTCACACAACCCACATTTGCTCGCACAAGTGTCATCAAGTTTTATATCCTTCAATAATTGTCATTAATCAATGTGAACAGCTGTTACAATTTATTTTGTTGTTTAGGTGTAAACGATGAGTTACAAAAAGGCTAACAATCTGCGATTCTAACTACCAGTAACCTCACATTACACCTGACTGTAGCACAATAATACACACACACACACACACACACACACTATATATATATATATATATATATATATCTGAATTAAGCCTTAATTATCCTCCACCATATCCTTGTGCAAAAACGCAGGCTACATTGGTTTTAATAGAAGTAGCCTACTTTCAGTTTTGGAAAGCACAGTTATAGTTGCATGAGCGGACAAAATCAATAAATGGTCAGTTATTATAATTATTATGCTCATGGGATCAAACTGTAGGCTATAGTGTGACCTTGAAAAAAACGCTACATGCTGAAGTATGAATCAGCCACTGCTGATGTCATGTTCAATCATTACAATGATTTCCATTAGGATATGTTGCATCTCTGTTACCGATTTTACTTCTACATCTGGCAGGTCGCTTCGGCAACTCATCGACTCTCATTTAAAAAAAACAAAAAGTCCACTTTTGCACCAAAATCACACCTGTGCAGCACTCATATTGTTAATCACAGCCTAAATAATGCATTTCCCTTATCGTCTCTGCAGATCAATCTGTAATTTGTGAAATCATGCAGGCATTGCACCCAAATTATAACAAACCTGGAGACTCTGTCGACCCTCATGCCTCTGTTTCCCCTCCGTTTCCTGTGCAGAGACTGGGTTGACTTTCCTGCTCGTCTTCTCCTCAGCCCCCACTCACCAAGTTAATTCTCCTCAGTGACTCTCCACCACTTGGGGGCAGTATATAGCTAGGGAAGCCAGTGTTATGGGCCCACCTTGGGCATTTTCTATTACGAAATGGAAATTCAAGTTAAATATTTGCATTTGCGTCATCCTGCTGAACTGGTTTAAGTCTGTATTTTGCAAATATCATGCAAGTGTGCTCCTGCTGGAAAACACAGACTTTATATAAATAAAATAATATAACCGAAATATAAAGCCTTAAATAACACTATGAGAACTGAAAACAGACATAACTAGAATAGGAAACAGAATCGGAATATTTCCAATACTGGTACAAGAGATTTTCTTTGTCACAAAAGAGACATATAAAAAGTAAACCCAGTTACAGTGAGAACAGGAGACATGATGCAGAACCTGCATTGTTTCACATTCAGTCAAAGAGGACAGAGCCAGACACACAATAGAGTAGACAACATATATTATTCTGGGTGTAATTGTGGGGTGAATAGCGGGACTGATTACCCAGGGCCTCCAGCTGAGTGAGGCCCCGAGAGTTTGTAGACTACAATGCCCTTTGAAATTCCTCAAGTGGGTATATACATATTTGATACTTCAGTTTATATTGTTCTGTCTTTGAAGCATGATTTGGTTGAAACCTAGAAGAATGTCATCCTGACAAACCATAACAGCATACACAAGCTAATATGTTGTTATTTTGTGAAAGAAAATGAAACAAGAAGAAATAGATTTCGATACACACAATAATTGCCGAGTCAATGTAGCCCGGATGCAATACTGGGTTAACTTTACAGGTAGAAAGCCATTGGGTCACCTTTCAAACCCAAGACACTGGGTTGTTGTGACCCAGTGTTAGTGTTATTTTCTGTATTACTGTTGGGTTATTTACTCAAACAAAAAGTTTTTATAATCTACTCTAACTCTTTTTTTTTTAGGTTACTTGTCACTCTTTGTCACAGATTGTTAGCAATGTGTTTACTCTACAGTTTTGAATGTCATATGAATCATCATTTTGTACAACTCACAATAAATGTGTGACAGTTTTAAGGTTAAACTTGAGCTTGATGTCTCTCACACTGCATCAAAATAACCATATTGTAGTTTGGGTAAATTACCCAACAGTAATATAAAAAAAATTATATTATCACTGGATCAAAACGACATACTGTGTTGGGTTTGATTGGTGACCTTGTGGTTTTCTACCCATGAGTATTACAGTAAAGTTAATACAGTATTGTGTCAGTGCTATATTGACCCAAACTGGGTACATTTTGACCCAATGATTTTAAAGGAACTATCAGTAAAAGGAAAATAGTCCCTACATTAAACTGCTCACAACAAATCTGTTGATTATATTGATTAATTGGGTCATGATTTCTTGAACGAGACATTGCTGTTGAGTTTTTTAAATGTATTTTTAATCCCATTATATTAAAAAAAGGAAGACATCTCTGGCCGATATGTCCAAAACTGGGCAATTCCCACCGATACAATCTAGATGGACAAATAGCACTACAGGTAAGAAGAAAATATGTATTTTTAATTTTGGGGTTATATAAGTGATAATTGATCAGTCCTCTCATGTGCATGGAGCCAATAATTTCCAACTTCCCCCCTGCTTACACATCCAGCGCCCTGCCATCACATCATGTGCATGAAGGCTGTAGCACACAAATACAGTGGTGTAGACTGGGAGCAAATATCCAGGGACATAGTGGCCGTGTGCCATGAGATAACTGAACACGTGGACTTAATTACAAAGGCTAATACATCATTGTTTACACAGTGTTGTGCAGATTTAATAAGCAGTGACAGCCAGTGCAAAATTGCTGGCTAATAACACAGAGCATGAACTGAAATGTAGGCCAACAACAGCAGACAAACATTTCTGCTCAGGTGTGAACAACAGACAGTCCTCTTTACCTCTGCTGTGTTCCCTCACGGCTCTTTCAAGGGAGAGAGCTGTCAGCCAATCATCAGTGACTTGCAGCAGTTTGCCACACAGCACTTCCTGTATGCTGGAGTCACAACAAGATCCTGGAATATGAGCCAAAGGTGTCCGGGTGTTCCATTGCAGTAGTGAAGTCTCAAGTTGACTGTCATCTGCAGATCAGTTTGTCCTGAAAAGAAAACTGAAAACCGGCCAAGAAGCAGATCCCAAAGGCCAGTACTCACAAAAATATTAATAAACATAATATAACATTAATTGGTACATACTGCTTGAATTGTACTGTGGTGTTTCACTTGCTTATTGAGTGTGTTTTTCTTGGGAATAGTGAGATACCATTTGGTCTGTGAGTTCCATTTTCCTTGATTTAAATACATATGTAGATGTATTTGTGTAAGCTAAAATAATGAAGCTTTTGTGTATTGTTATAGGAAGGTTACACCAGAAATTCTAAATATATGCAAATCTCAGTTATAATATGCAACATTTTCAAAACCAGACACAATTCTGGTGGGCATAATTGACCAATTAAGGGTTTTGCTATTTCAAAATGTTGGGTACAAGTGGATTTTTTGATGTGGCACACTTTGTTTGCTCATAGAGACTTGCCCATGTTTCCAAAATTTCTGATCACGCACATGAGATTATTTTTCCATTTACTGCTCGAAAATGTTTTTAGGATCTATGTACAAAACATTTTCAGCACTCTTATTCAAAGTATTTCTGTGTGAGACCAGCAGATAAAGTTATTTTTAGTTTATGTTGTGGTTCAGTTCCTTCAGTTTCTATTGTTGTGTGGTATGGGTGATGTGGGTGTGTTTGCTTAGAACATCTGCCAAACAACATTTGACTGTGATTAAATGGAGACTGGAAAGTAAGTGCACACACAGTCAACTATGCATTCTTGCATGCAGTAGTTATGAAGTAGATATTGCATTTTCCAATGTGCAAAACAACCACGCCTGGAGAGAACTTTCTGTGTATAAATGTTCCTATGTAACAACTGTGGATCTATTAGCGCCATATGAACTTGGAACATGTCATGACCATGTTTGCAACAATATTCTGCAGATTCAAAATAAAATTCCATAAGAGCAAAAAAGCCGCCTACAATGTTAAATTTACATACATTTTACACTTTAAGCTTGTATTGTAAAATGTACAGTGAATGTTTACATTGCTGGATCTGGAAAGAGTTTTACAAGCAAGTTATTACAAAATAGCACTGTCGTAGATGTATCCCAGTTCCCTAAATGTATTAACAGTACAGCTTGCCATTGATGATAGACTTCAATTCATAATGAGGGTAACGAGGATAATGAGGGAATCCTACTCTTTTGTTTATGAGAGCATCTTCCTGTAAGGAGGAGACTCACTGGACAGATGGTTTTGGGGGATCTTAATGAGATACTTATTCATGTCTGATGTCAGAGATCCAGGAGCAAAGGGGGGGTGGGGAACCCGGCTCCACTGACAGGCCACAGCATTCAGACTGTAAGGACATACAGCAGAAGCAATGCAGGCCCGTAATTTATCAGTCGTCTTAATTGCAAAATGCAGTTTGTCACTGTATCCATGATAAACTATCTCAATATATATTTGAATTTAATGTTGTTTTTTGGGGGTTTAACAAGGCTGCTGCGTTTATTTGGAAAATTACCAGCTGAGTAAGAATAAAGAAAGTGATGAATATTTCAGAGGCTCCGTCACTCCTGATCTGAAATGAATATGAGGTGTGAAACGCACACAAATAATCTGGTTCAGCAGTATTGTGTCTTTAGAATTGCACATGTCAAAGATGTTAACTGATGTGTAAAGTGACATAAACCTAATGGTTTGCTTGGTAGCATAACAGCCACCAAACTGGTATTTAAATTTGCTCAGCATATATCTTCTGCCCAAGACGAGGTCAACAGGGACATTTTAAAACAGACAACTGTTTGAGTCAGTTTGTCAGTTGTCTCACATGCTAAATGCATCCTCCTCAGCAGTTCTTTTTTTAAATTACTTAGATCCTGTTTATGTGAGAAAACGATCCTTTGTGCAAACAGTGCATCCAAGCAAAGCAAAACATACACCAAAAAAACTGTTAACTTGATCAGGAATCCACTTCACTCATATTTACTGACCTAAAAGCAGCTTCATAATAAATATTTAAGAGAAAGGTGTTAAAATACTACAGGGATACAGTAAAACATAATAAGGTAAAGCCTATTATTTTCTAGAAGTATCCACAGGTATTGCACAAGGCAGGTGAGGAGAGATTACAGCTACCACAAACAAAGACTAATGCAGTAAAAAAACACAGTTGTATACAGTCATATAGCCTGAAATGCTTTATATTTCAACTATGGTTGAAACTCGTTATTTTTGAAGACAGGTCTACAACATATGTATAAGCAAATAAGTATTATTTAACTTTCTGTACTGTGTGACTCTGCAAAAAAAACCCTACAATTTTAAATGCAATTTGCAAAGTCATTTTTGTATATAAAACATTATTTCAGCAAATAGAGCAAATAATTTCACTTCAGTACCGAGACTGTTATCCAATTTTTACTACCTTGTTACACAGCAATAATGTTGCTCTACACTGAAATCATTAAATACGTAGTCAGAAATTCAAAATTAAAACATACTCCCTCTTAAATACAACATTTTACCCATCGATTCCCCAACCTTTTGTCCTCTTTCCTTGTACTCACAATACATACAGGTAAATATTTTATTGATACATTAAATAATTAGCCTTCACAGTGAATTCTGGCCTGTAATCTAAAGCCTTACCTGATTTATTGTTATTTTTATGTTTTACAGTCACGTTTTCTGTTTGTTTGTATGTCAGTTGTTTGATTTTAATGTCATTTTATTGAGTTGGGGGGTAATTGTGACAGTGTAAATGTTTAATTTTATTGTGTATGGGTAAACATTTGTTGTTTCATTGTATATTTTTTATATGGACCCCAGGGAGAGTAGCTGTTGTCATGGTAACAACTAATTTGCGTCCAAATAAACAATAAACTGATGTTATATGATACAATAAGGCCTCGATGAATTAAGCATTGAGTACAATAGTCATATGTACTTGTAATGTGAATATTGTAAGACTTTTCGTGATAAAACAGAAAATCCACTTAGCATGATGAGGTCACAATTCATCAGAATAAACAGGGAACACATTTGCTTTAAAGTCTGTCATAAGACAAATAGGAATTGCTGTATGAAATAATGTGTGTATATGTAGGCTATAATAGTATATAGGGACGCAGCACACATACAGTCTTCAGGCTAACACACTTCATTATTATGGGGATTCAGTGTGAACCAGGTCGGTCGGCAGCTGCTGGATGAGAGGGAGGGAGGGAGGAAGGGAGGGGATGCGGGGCTTGTTCGCATAATAGCCGGCGGGTGAAGGCGTGGTGAGTGAGGCTCAGGACGAGGCGAGTGAGTGCGCTACAGTAGTACCGGAGGATGAACATGGACAGCGGCTGCACGGCGGCTCCCCTCCCTGGCAAAAGCAGCCGGGGAGAAAGCTGAACGGGGGTGATCAACATGCAGGAAGAAGCTCTACCTTATCAATACCCAAGCGGGATATAAGGAATGCAAAGGTAAGGTATATATATCTGATGTGATGGAGCAGATTCAATCCGCCCACAGTGGGCTGCGAGGAGACAAAGTAGACCGAGCCATGGACGCATGTGATCCGGGGAGAGAGCATCAATGGAAATTACAACAGCATGGGTTTGGCTCTCTGCAAGGAGGAGTGTGGTTTTATTTGACACATCCCGTTTAGTCATGGGGCTCAGTGGAAACCACCCATGTACAGTAGCCTACAGTAGCCCTTAGTAGCACAATTCATTGTTCTCCCTGCAGAGTGGAAGCCGGCCCTGAGGTGGGCTAGTCTCATTATAGGAGCCTGTGAGCAATACTGTTGTTTGCAGTGGATATGAGATGGCATTATTATATGTGTTTAAGTTGTGTAAACAGGAGTTTATGAGCTATTTGATAGGACTGATTGAATCTAATATGAATAGGCAGGCTGCATAATACATTGATGTAGGTAGTGTGACTTAGTGAATATAAAAAATACTGCATGAATCATCATTTCACCCTTTTGCAGTACTGTGAATCATGCCTGTGCAAAGCATTACTTTATTAATGAACATTTATATGTTTTATGTGGATAATAAGCACTTGTGTATGTGATTTGTGACTATGGCGACAATTGGTGACCCAGGCCAAGCATTTTTATTCATGTTTTACAAGGACATTTGTTGTTATTGGCGCAGGTAGGCCAAGGTATCCTCCTTGTTACCTCCTGAGTTAAAGAAATTATTTTAAATTGATTGTTCTGGCAGGTTCTGGATCTCTATATTTACTCCACTGGTAAAAACAAGGATGAGCACTGCAATGGTTGACAGTGACCCGCTGATGTTATCTTAGAGTTGAAGGAAGAGACGCATGTCTGGGTGTATTTAAAGCATGTAAACAGGAATCGTCTTTGTGATGGTTGCGTATGGCCGACGTGACCAGCGTGACACTTTGTCACTCTTCCTATTTGTTGGAGAGGATGTCCTGTGTGATTTGTCACACCAGTCAACTTTTGTGAGGTATTTTTGACAAAGTTTTTCAAAGGGCAAAGGGTCATTAAAGTAGCCTGTTGATTTAAGGTATAGTTTCTGGTCAACTCATTCAACACATTAAACAGGCTCAGTCAAAACTCAGCCCACAATTCTATTTTTTTTTTTTCACGAACATCCTCACTTGTTTGTCAGTTTGAGAGCCTGAAGAGGCAGAGACGCTCCTCTCTCTGTTGGCAACCATTTAGGAAATCAAAGCCTCCCGAGACTTTCTAAGAAATGTACGAAAGACAGAGAGGGAGAGATCTATTTTTGGACAGGCAAGTAATCTGGTATTCATACACTTACCAAAGAGGGAATAAATCTGATGTATAATAAGGTGAAAGCCGAGCAGCATCACTGAAGCGAAACAGGTTAGCAGGTGAGGATTTGGGGTTAGAACTTACTCATAGATCTTACTCATACTCAAAACCGATAGATTCATGAATTTCAACATATCAGCTGATCCTTCACACAGACAATAAATATTACTTGATTAAACCCCTGTCAATATTGCTATGATATGATAATTTTTACTGGGCTGCAGACACTGGTTCTTCGTCCAGATAATGTCATTTGGTAATGTTCCATGTTCTCCACCCATTCACGTCCGTGCCTCAGTGCCGCGTCCCTGAGCTCTGCAGAAAGTCACTGCAGTTCTCTGTAATGAAACTCTGCAGTTTGTGTTATCTGGACTGCCAGTGGGGACAGCTGTGAAACCCAGAGAATGAGGGCAACTGGTGGCAAAGCTCTCATAATTGCAAGCGCTCACTGCTTTCAGACTAGTCTGTGTGTTTTGAATCAATCCTACGTCCTGTTGTGTGCTTTTAAAGTATTGAAATTCTGCACTGAGATGCTGCATTTAGACCGTTTGGGGCTTATTTGTAACTATCTGTAAATATCTGTAACCTGAGTATCTTGATCTATAAGAACTCAGTTCAAATGTCCCTTCATATCAATCTGTCTGTATGGAATGATCCAAAAACAAGTGTATCAGTGTTCTTTAAATATTTTGCCTTTCATTATTAGACAAGAAAGAGTACAATTTATATTAGATATATTAGAATCAAGTTCATTAAAATTACCCTTGAGTGTGGATATGATAGTGTTTTATTTAACTGTTTTGATTAAAACTTAAATGTAACAAAAAACTGTTAGCGATGCAGGCCACGTGGCTCTGTCTGTTGGGTCCACCACTTTGATCAAATACTGAAAAGTCTCAACAACTACTGGATGGATTGGCAATTTTTTACAGACATTCTTGGTTTCCAGAGGCTGTAGCTTAATCCTCAGTGATGCCTTGACTTTTCCTCTAGCGCCACCATGAGGTTTCACATTTATTTGAAACGTCTCAACGACTAATTGGATGGATTGCAAAGAAATTTGCTACAGACATCATGTCCCCCTCAGGATGAATTGTAATAACTGTAGTGACCCGTTCACCTTTCCTCTAGTGCCATCATCTGTTCAAAATTTCAAATTGTCCAGTCCTTCATCAGGGGATATCTGCTAACTAGCAGATATTGGCATTCTAACATGCCAAACTAAGTTGGTGTACATGGTAAACATTATACCTGCTAAACAAGAGTATACTGTAGCATTGTGACTTTGAATATGTTAGCATTCTGATGTTAGCATTTAGCTCAAAGCACTGCTGTGTCAGTACAGCCTCACAGAGCTGCTGCTTATTAGAGAAGTTCTTGTAGTGTTTGATCTGGGTCAAATGAACATTTTGAATTTCGCTGGAAACACTGTTACAGGTTTGTTGGGATTGAGCAGTGTTTGAGTCATGTTTTAGCCTATCAGCACAAACCAAAATGCAAACGCTGTCCCTTTCTTTGACTATGTAGCTTTTCTTCATTCTAAAACACAGTCAATCATTCAAGGTCAGCTCTTACGACAGCAGCTGCAACTCTGTGTGAGTTCAAGCACTATGCAGCTCTGGAGAAAACACATGGTGAACTTCAAACTTTAATTTGAAGTAACATGAAATTATCGCTAAGACTCACTTGAATATGTGTACTTATTTTGCTTTTCTAGCGCTAGCATTACAATCCTACAGACAATATTGTGGGCCGTGCTGCTACTTGCAAATGTAGGACAGCCATTGAAAGATATATCTCAATGTCCTGCAGCTTCTGTAGACGTCCTTTTTGGGATGGGAATAGGAACTTATACTGCATGATGACATCATTCACATGAATCACTCCTCTGTGAGGCAGCTCGCCCTTGTTGTATCACAGAGGTGTTGTGTTATAAAAACAAAATTAATGTTTCCTCCAGGTTCTAATTTCTTCATAATATCCTGGGCCTCATTGTATTCACAAATTTCCCGGATATCACAAACAGCCAGACTGGTTCTATTTAAGAGATGATGCTAGACTGATACCTTTTGGCCGCTGACAACATGAATCATGATGAGATATCAGATGAGGTTTGAGATAATCCTGTGCTGTATCCTTCAGCCCCCAGCCTCTGTAACCAGGGCTTCTTGCTGTGTACTCAGACTATTCTGAGTAGCTTTGCCTTTGGTGTTTTATTTATTATTTTCGCACTGCCAATACACATAGGCCTTATAATTAAGCATCCTGTCAGTGGGATTTCTTTAGGAGAGCTAAGACCAAAAACAAATTATGATATCAGTTATTTCACAATAAAAAAACTAACCCATTCGAATCCATAGAGTGAAGTCATCATTAATCAGGCCTCTGTGTTGTTACCAGTCAAGGTCAGAGGTCAGTCACATCAGCTACAGCTTTAGAAAAGCATTTGCTCATTGTCAGTAGGTGATTTGTACATTTTTAACGGGGGGATGGCCAAATGCACAGAGCATCTTTTGAGCAGGCTAACAAGGGGGACGGATTTTGATCATTTTGCTAACAATGGGGATGGCATCCCCCCTCATCCCTCCTCAAATCGCCTACTGCTCATTGTAAATTGTGACAACATTAGAGGATATGTAAAATCTTATATAATCAAAACACAGAACCTAGTGTGTTTCCCTTTTTCGCCAGTGTATTGGATGTCACATCCTGTTAGGGAGTCTGTTTGCAGCCACTAAAATTCACAGGAAGATTTGATTTTGATTTCTTCGGGTGTCGAATCCAGTCACGTTATTGCTGAGTTTATAATTTTTATCTCGTTAATTTGGACCCGTTTTCTCACAAACTAAAATAGTTGGTGATGTACAAACTGTGAGGAATTTTCGGATTTGTCTGATTGCAGTGGGTGTCTTCAAAAGAACATGTAAGCACAGAGAGCAGACACTGTCTTGTGTGTGATACCAGCCTTCATCAATAATGCATGAAAACGGGAAACTGAGATAAGACAGGCTACAGTCTAGACATGACATTTAACCAGTGTGATGTATAAACAGTGACCGTCATTTACTCAGGAGACAGAGAAATTCTCCATTTAGCTTATTGTACAACTTTGAAGTTTAATATGGTGTTATTTTTAGTTGTCAAGATTATTAAAATGAAAATTAAGAGTGTTCATTTTTCATGCTTTGTGGTTTAGAACGTCTGCTCATCATCAGAAGGATTTACATCTCCATCTTACCATTTATGTCTTAGTGTAATCAACATGCTTATTCTGTGTTTCTTTGTAAAGGAGGCCACATCTGCAACTTTTCCAAGTCTCCATTGGAATATTTCACTGTAGCACATTATAACAAGCTGTCTATATGCCAAATTTAGGCTCCAGAGCCAAACCTGCACCCTGCGGCGCAATACTCAACCAGCGCCTGTCCAGTCTCTGGAGAGACAAACACAAAGACTGACAGTTCTTTCATCTCTTCCCTCCGTGTCTTTTTTTTACATGAACGTTCAATGCTTGTCTTAACCCCACAGGGTTCAAGGCCAGGCTTTTATTGAGGTTGAATAGGTTGTGTTTGGTTGACTAAGCAGCGCTGTGATGAATACAAGTACATCATGTGATGAAAAACGATGACAAATGAAGGAAATTATTAGCATTTGTTAGCAGAGCTGCAACGATAAGCTGATTAATTGTTAAACAGAAAATTAATCATCAACTATTTTGATAATCAATTAAGGGTTTAAGGCACTTTTTAAGCAACAAAATCAAATATTTGCTGGTTTCACCTGCTTTTCTTTGTCTTATGTGAGGGTAAACCAGATATCGTTGGGTTTTGGACTGTGGACAAAACAAGCTATTTCAAGTTGGGTTTAGAGTTGTATTTTGACATTTAATGCTGAAAATAACCGTAAGCTGAAATTCCTAGTTGTTAGTGAACATTGGTAATTATTGTGTATCCACCAGTTTTAAATTACAGCCTTTACTTGTAAAATGTGAAATTTTACTTTTTGTCTGTTGTGCGCGATAAAGAGTCTCTTCTGTGTGTTCTGACAGAGAAACTGCTGGGTTAGTCAGGGTTGCTGGGCTGCTCTGTTAGATATAAATAGAAGTTCTTGTAGTGGTTATAGCTCTCAGATGATCAATGGTGTAGATTCCTAAAAATCACAGCTCTTCCTCCCACTCACTTCATCTATATATAAAGTACGAGTCATCCCAGCTGAATTGGACTCTCATCTGCTGAGCTAATAACTGCTTATAAAAATTCCTCAGTGGCACATGCTTGTTTAAGAGGCCATTTTCTATGAATTTCTTCTCTACATAGAAAAATAATAATCCCGGCACCATCTAGTGGCCAGTGCCTTTACTCTACATGCCAGCCTGGAGTAATGTCATGCTTAGAGACAAATTGTGTGACCCCACCATGATGCAGTCATAACTAAATCAAGCTCAAATCAATGTAATAATACTCACGGTGATTGTCACGAATAGCCACACTCCAAATTAATTGGATTTATTGAATGTGCACTTTTAATTTAGATCAGGAAAGAGAATTTATGGTTGTGGCGACAAGAAAGACACATTATTCAGAGTCAGTAATTGACAAAGTGCTTGTTAAAGAAGATATAGATGGTTTAATTTAAAAGAGAGACTTGGTGCCCCCCCCCCCACACACACACACACAGACACACACACACTTCAGAAAGCAGGGACATTTTGTTTAATCATTTATTATTGCAAGGTGAGACAAAACATGTATATTAGGTAAATTCTCCTGTCAGTGCCCTTGACCAGTGCACTGGCACTTAGAACTGGAGTTGGTCCCTGGGTGCTGCAAAGTGGCTGCCCACTGCTCCTAATACTTCAGTTAGATGGGTTAGATCAAGAGATCGAATTTCACTAGACGTTATACTTGTGATAATAAAATTGATTTAATTTGATTTGAATACATTTGACAGGAATAAATGAGAAGTAGAGTGCGTAAAAAGTAAAGCCACTTAAGGTTGTTTTCACTAGTTGTAATCTCTCCTGCCTGTATTATCCAATAACATCACTCAGTTAAAATGTACAGGAAAAGGAAGTAAGAGAAACCTGATATCCAGATTCAAACCCATTCAGCCACAGAACAGCACATAAGTGAAATAAGCCTCTCAGTAAATTCATCTGTATTAGCAGACAATATAGACATGCTTAACCACCTTTTATTGACCACTAATGTTTCTTTTCTGACCCCTGTTGTTCGTAGTAAGAAGCAGTAAACCCTAAAGTGTGGTCAGGAGTCTGACCCAGCCTGCCCTTATTCAGTCAGCTGTTGATTTCTCATAAACTGGCTACACTGTATAAGCCGTCATTGCACACAGCTAAAGCCTGGCTGCCCAGTCAGTAACCTGGATGGAACAAGTTGCAGGTTAATCCTGATCGTCTATTACTGCTCAGACAGAGCTAACAATTTCATGGTCTGGATCCAAGAAGAGACTCTTATTAAAGGATGAGGTCTGGTCAGGGATGCATCCACACCTGCACTCTCCCCAGAGAGGTTTACCAGGTACAGCAGCTGCTCGGTTCACTACAAGTGTTAGAAGTTGTGATCAGCCTCATTCTGTCAGAAAAGGAGGCTCATCTGAGAAGCTGTTTTTTTGTCAGTTTGTCAGCAGGTTTTATTGTGAAACTGGTCAACCTCAATCTGTCATTTTTACTGGCTATTTGATTTATTGAGTGTACAGTGCTTTCAGTGTCTCTTAGTTTGTCAACCTTATTCTGTGATGAGAAGCATTGTTTGAAGAGCATGGTGGTAAAAATGATCTTGCACAAGTGAAAGTTATTTCCTCTTTACAATGTAGGTACAAGTACCAGAGAAGTGGATTTAAGGGATGCAGACAGAATCTGATATGAGGTTGTGGTTTACTGCTTTAAACAGTCACATGCTGATTGGAACTTGATGCTTAAATGTTTTAGTGAACAGGGTGAAAGGTTTGGAATCAAGATATTAACAGTGGTGGAAGAAGTATTCAATGGTGTTTACTAAAGTAAAAGGAGCAATGCAACAGAGTAAAATACTCCACTGCAAGTAAAGGTCCTGTTTTCAAAATATTACGCAAGTAAAAAGTAATAATTGGCAAAATGTACTTAAAGTATTAAAAAATGTAAATGTACTCATAATGCAAAAAATTGGCCCCTGTGAATGTTATATTTCTACTTATTATATTATTTAATTGCTATTATGGTTGTGTTCATGTCTGAACAGCATTTTAATGTTGTAACTGGTGAAGGTGGAACAAATTTGAACTACATTAAATAATGTTAGGTAGTTTAATCTGTAGAAATGCATCATATTTTATAACCTCATCATATACTATATTTTGTGTGTAAAATCTTAATCTGCTAACAATAACTATAAATTACTAACTATAGCTGCCAAATAAAGTTATTGGAGTAAAAAGTACACTATTTCCCACTGAAATTCAGCGAAGTAAAAGTATAATACAGCATAAAATGGAAATAAGTACCTCATAAATTGTCCTGAGAAAAATGTACTTAGTTACATTAGTCCACTGGATATTTATTTACTCAAATGCTGGAAAGGCAGAGAGACTGAAAGAGTAAAGGGAAAGGTTCAAATGAAACTTCTAATCCTTCCTTAGGTTGCTATGGCAACAAATCCTTGACACAATGGTTTTATTGTCATTAACAACGTCAGTGTTTTTTTTAAAGGTTTTTCAGTTTGGCTACTAATAGTAAATATAGTAACTGGTTAAAAAAAGGCTTTGTCTAAAATCTTTATATTTTGCAATTTCTGGATATTTTAATGTTACAAGACCTATCAGGCCTTTTGTATACTGTACTGCCATAGTAAAAAGATTGACCTGATGTCAGTGTGCCTTGTGATGATGAATAGCTTGCAATCGTCCTCTTTTCTTTTCCCTGCAGATGACTGAGGGCAGACTGTGCCAAGTTCAGCTGCTGGAAAACAGGAAGCTAGAGCTGCTGGTTCAGGTATGAATGCTCCTGACTTGAAGCGGCTATAATCAATATTTTTTACAATAACAATGGATCTAATGACTATGTGTAATGCGTAATCACCAAACTCTGCAGTTCCCCTCAACTTGAATGAGCATCTTTCAACTATTTGTTTTCGGTTTTCTGGCTGCAACTTTACTATTTTGGTTCCCTCTCACGGTTCTCATAGCATACCCGGCAGCTGTTTTCAGCGAAAACACCTCTTTATGTTACCTGCTCAGCAGCGAAAGGCAGACAGTAGTGGAGCATTTGGCAGCTAAAGAGACAGATATTTCCCTCAAGTGTTGGTGGCGACCAAACCAGAGCTAAAAGGTGGCCAGAAACCATGATTACAAATAAATGTTAATGTTGCTCCGTATCTAAATGAGCAACTGTTTGATTATTTCATCTGTTATTGCTGGTTAAAACTAATACTGTCATAGAGATGTTTCTGTAATGTAATGACATACTGTATGTGGCATGTTTTCTGTGGAAACGTATTACAAAATATGTAAAAAAGGGTTGGAAGGAAGGTATGTTTCCTCCATCACATACTGTATGTTTGCGCAGCAGGTTAGCTTAGCGAGTAGGAAGCATAACCTGGGTTAAGTCCCAGAGTATCTGTGCAGTTGAAGTGTGCTCAACACTTAAACCTCACTCCAGTACTACTGTGTGCTCTCTACCTCTGAGTGCTCTCTAGTTGTCCGTTACCTCTCTTGGGAGGGAAGGAAGCAACAGAAACAATAATTTCCCAAAGTATCTGTTGCCTACCTACCAATATATTGAATTACAGCAGGTTTCCAACTAAAATGAAATCTTTTTCCACAGCCTAAGCTGCTGTCGTACGAACTCCTCGACTTGGTTTCCTCTCACTTCAACCTCAAAGAGAAGGAATTCTTTGGACTCGCATTTTTTGATGACAAGTATGTAAATTGTTAAGTTTATTTTTCTTCAGTGGTTTGAATATTTACAGATGTCTATACAGGTGTGTGCGTGTCTGTGTGTGCGTGTACAAAATACAGCTTTCTGATGCTTCAGTCTGTTTGCTTTTGCAGTGGTCAGTGTAAGTGGTTGCAAATGGACCGCAGAGTTCTTGAACATGACTTTTCGAAGAAGCCCGGGCCCATTGCCCTCAACTTCCTGGTCAGGTAATAATTCATTTTCTCAAAAAAAACCAAAAAAAAAACCTTCCTATCCTTAGCTTTGTATACTGTGCTAGGCTTTAATCAGACTCGTTTTTTTGATGCACTTATGCTTTTTGTTACCTTGTGTTGTTATATTGCTTCCATTGTCTCGCTAATATGTAAGTCGCTTTGGATAAAAGCGTCTGCTAAATTACTAAATGTAAATGTAAATGTCATGCAAATCACAAGTTCTCCAGCAGGGAGCACTACTTTGTCGACATGGAGTATAGCTGTTAGCTGGCAACAAAAGGTCCAGGATCGTTCTGTGACAAAACATACGTATCCTGATTGAATATATATAAATGTCTCCCACTGGTGACTGAAAAACATTTGACTGTGATGTATCTTTTTGGTGATTTTCAGGTTTTTCACCATGAACCGTCACACTTACCCACACCTCACACTGCTTGCAAACGCACACACTAGGCAAAGAAAAGTGCAAATTGTGGATTTCCGATAAGAAGCAATGACATGCTTTCTCAGTCTAACCCCTAAATTGTTGTGTACCTGCATCTGCTTTTATCATTTATAGGTTTTATGTAGAAAACATAACACAGCTTAAGGACATCATAACGGTGGAGTTATTCTTCCTGAATGCAAAATCTGCTGTCTACAATGTAAGTGTTTTTCTCTTGTCGGGTTTGAAGCGATAAAGAATTATTCTGCTTTTTTTCCTCACCAGCTCGCTGATGATTCACTGTCTCTGGACCCTTGCAACACCTCAGCTAAACAGACAGTGGCTGCAGGGCACAGTTTTCGCACTCTGCTGGCTGGAATGTGAAGTAGACAGGCTAAGAACGTAGAAAAGCACAAGGGTTCATTTTGAAAATGAGCAGAGGTTATCGTAGGGCAGATTCTATGTTTGGATCTAGAAAGCTTTCTCCGCATGGACCACATGTTCTGCATCCTATTTATTTTTCCTGTTGATCTGTTATGTCTCTCAGGAGATTATAGAAGTGGAAAGTGAGAACGTCTTCAAATTGGCTGCAAATGCTTTGCAGGTTAGTGCTTTTAATAGCCTCATATACATACATTAATTGGTGCATCCAAAATCTTTTTAAAGCATGTAATCTGATAAGATGTATTTTTTATCACTAGGAGGCGAAGGGAGACTACACAAGGTAAGTGCATATTATCAGATTGGCAAGAAGTATTTAACAGCAGCAGGACAAGTTAATAGTGAGCTTTTAGCGAAGACATTCAATAGGTCACTTGTTTCTCCCGAGTGCAGACAACAAAAATCAATAGCAGTGTTATGTGAGGCTTACCACAGGGTGCTGAGAAGCTTGCACCAGGCAACTAATGAATATCATAGTGCTGACAGAAGCCAAGTATTGCAGAGGAGAGCCACCTTTACATTGCAGAGAGCAACTATTATCTGTGTTTAACAGTACTGCCTTTTGATATTATATACATGTTGTGTTCAGAGGGATTACTGCAGTTGAAGTGCAGGTGGTCACCTGGCTTCGACCAGCTGAGATGGTTTAGGAATACAGAATACAGACATCTTTGTTCATTTGGGTAAATGCTTTATTACGGTAGCTGTCGGGGCTGTAACTACCATTGAAGACACTGAGGTCAATTCCTTTGTATTGGGTGGATTTAAGCAACATTGGGGGTTTATAATACAATACAATTAAAAACCTACACATTTATAGGCTGATTCCAGTTTATTTTATGAGTTGTGTGCCAAGAAAAATAAAGATCTAGATATTCTAGATACACAAAATGTAATTGACAGTGGTGGTAAAAGTATTCAGCTCCTTTACTTAAGTAGCAATACCGCAGTGTAAAAGTACATAAGTATTATCAGCAAAATGTAAGTGCTCCTTAATCAGAATGGGCCCTTTAGTATTATATGTTATGATTTTTCTTAATTATGATTGGATTAATATGACTTTTTTAAGGAGTATTTTAATGTGGCAGCTGTTCTAAGGCTCATTTTAACTACTTTATATACTGTTGGGAAGTTATTCTTAACAATTAATCATATCTTATGAAGAATATTAGAATGTTAAAAACGTAAGTACAAGTACCTCATGGATTCATGACCTCACTATTTCTAAAATCCTGACCATGGACCTGGTGGGTGTTGCACCTTTGCTTCTGGCCAAGCTGAAGATGTGATGATTTACATCATATATATTCGGAGCTGTAACACTTGAAGACAAGAGCTCAGTAATAAATAATTACAAATTATGTCTCAAGATTGTTTACTCAACTTTCAAAACTGTTATCACAACTATTTTTCTTTTCTGTTTCAGTGATGAAAACACTAGGGCTGACTTGAAGAAATTACCAACTCTTCCCACCAAAGTACTCAAGGAACACCCATCACTTGCATATTGGTATGCTTACAGGAAATGCTTATTTGAAATCTTTCCCACCCCTATGCCTTGTAAGTCATGTAGGCCTGTAGACTTGACCTTTGTTTCGTTGACCGTTTTTACATGCAGCAGCAAACTGAAAAAATATAGTAAAATATTATCAGACTGGTCAAAAAGATGACTGAATATATCACTAAATAATATTGTTATTTAAACAATTAAAATGGAGGTGTAAAAAGAAACTGCAAAGCATTAGGCTATTTCCTTTACAATCAATCAGTTGATAAAATAAATTAAAACTGAAAGAATTTTACTTTTTTGTTTAGTTCATTTTATTTTTGAACTTCATTTTTAAAAAACATTTTTTGATCTTGGCACACATTTGATCATTTATCTTTCCCCCATTTTCTCAAGCAACATTTCCTATTTTCCTTATGCTTAATGAGATGGGTGTGTCCATGTATGGCCGGGTTGTGTGTGTGTGTGTCTTAATGTAATGCTACTTAGAAGTTTTTTATTTAATTAACTTGACATTATGACAAAACATAAATTAAAAATCACACACATCTACCAACTGTCAAGGATGACACAAGAAATTTGACTTGTTTCCATTGTTTCCCTTTATAAAGACAACAGAGATGCACTTGAAGATGAAGATAATGTTATGAAGATAGAAGCATGTTGTCTGTGATTATCAAAGGAGCGTTAGCTTACTGGCCAAAATGCTTAAAATGGGCTTTGAATGCCCCAAGCCGAGTGCTATTTAGTTCCATTATATTTGAAAGCAGCCAGACATCTCTACGGCCGCTACCGTGGCAATAATGTATACACAGTGATGCTGAAGCACGATGCAGTACAGTGTATGGATGATTAACATTGGAACATTGGAAGCAGTTGCTGGTGTACGGTAGTTTTATGGAGAAAGTTAGCTTCAGCTAGGTAGCTAGCTGAAAAGGCTGGGGCTCAGTATGTTTAGCGACCAGTTTTTTCAGTTATCAGCTATCACAGTCCTCTCTGGAGGATGCTGATGCTGATGTTACACACACAGTTAGTGTGTGCCACGACTAAAAACAACAAAACGGAGGAGTTGAAAAATAAAATGAGCAAGTGAAAGATAAATAGAACAGTAAAATAAATTACATTTGAATTTATTTTATCAACTGACTGGTGGTGAAGGAAAACATTAAAATAAAAAAGCTTCTTGTTTTTTTTGTCACCAACTGATCGGAGGTTAAAGGAAAAGTGCAGCACTTTTTTTCTTGAACACTTACATCTTATTCATTTAACTAACAAGATTAGTTAGGAATGTATTCAGTTATAATTCAAATAACCTACATTTTGTCACTTATGGGGCTATATACACATATACCGTACAAAATGGCTTGATCTGATAACGTAAAGTAAGAAGGGTGTGTTCTTTATTTTACATTGCAGTGAGGATCGAGTAATTGAATATTATAAACAGCTGAAAGGAGTCTCCCGAGGACAGGCCATTGTGCAGTAAGTATTGAAACAAATGTGTTTTCTGCAAATCGGTTCAACACTAGTAATTACACAATGAATGTTATTAAGCTTTAAGTTCATTAATCTTCCTCTCACCTCTATTAGCCCCCTCTTCTCTCTGTCTCGCTCGGGCACTCCTTTTCTCATCAGCTGATTGAAATCAATAGCTCCTCTTCAGTTGCAGTCCAGTGAATCATGCTGGACAGAGATCAAATTCCCAGTTCTATCTTTTCTCATTTCCAAAGGTAAACCACATGCAGATGTTAAAAAGGCCGCTGGTGGTTTCAATAAAAATTGTTTTTGTTCTAGGTATTTGACGTTAGTGGAATCGTTGCCCACGTATGGCGTGCATTATTTTGAAGTTAAGGTAGGTCTTCTGCTGTGATTAATGGGAAATGACATCTCTTGCACCTGAAACTGAGTCAACCACCAAGCTGTGTTCTTGCCTCACAGGATAAACAAGGGATCCCATGGTGGCTCGGAATCAGCTATAAGGGCATTGGCCAGTATGACCTGCAGGATAAATTAAAACCTCGAAAGGTAAACATTTCCTGCTGCGTATCTAAATTGGCCGCTGCTATTTCTCTGCTTCACTAATCTGCCTATGGACATGATAGCACAGGGCATGGGTAAGGATTGCTGCTGTTGCACATAGTGTGGTGATTCACCAGCTCTAATTCATGCACCATCAATTTCTCTCCAACAAAGGCTGGGCTTCAGCTGCAGCAGACGAGGCCAGACTTGAAAAAACTGGAGCAAAATCTCAGCCTAGAGAGCTCTGGCAGTTTCCTTTAATGGGGCTAGTGAGTTTTGTAATAAAGTCCTTACAGTATACATACGGTATAAACCTGCTTTTCTTGTTCCATTGGTGTTGTTTTAACTTGTGAGTTGATAGGCGAAACACCCATGTGAGTGATCTGTCAGCTATGTTGCTCAGTCTGTGACTCCAGTACAGTATGTGCCTGTGCAGCTGGGTCCAGACAGTGAGGTGCAGTGCTGTGGTATAAGTAGTGGAAAGTTCAAAGCAATGCACATTCATTTACTGACATTGTCTCGCTGTTCAAGCCTGGTAATCGCTTGACATGGTGCAATCCATCTTTGTCCAAAATTGTGCAAGCAGCCGGCTGCGTGCAAGCAGCAGTGTGTTTTGGAAAGGAGAAGAGGGAGTGAGCTTGTGATGTCAAAGGGAAAGGGGCTGGATTTGGGCGTTATCATGCATGTTCTGAGAATACCTGAGGAGACAAGTCAGGAGCTGACAGGAGAAGGAACAAAGTATGTGTTTGCGCAAAACCAGAGAGGATTTAATAACTTAAGAAACAGGACTTGTGAACATCCATTATACTGGTAAGACTGGATACTACGCTTCTTTGTCTGCTCAACTTTAACTTTAACAAAGTAAAACTGCAAGTAGACTGAGCTTTGGCGAAACAACATTTGTATGTTGATTTAAAATATTGAATTATCAATAAATCTTTGAAATTATATATTTTTTTGTAGTAAAGCTGGATCGATGTTTGCCTCTTCATACTTGTTACTGAATGCTAACCATGTAGCAGCATTGTGATGCAAAATACTCCCCACAAAGCATCCACATGCAACATAATGTTCTGGGTGCTGTGTGGTTAACACTGTGTCTCCTTCAGATCCAGACACACAGTGAGTCACTGACTCTAATAGATTGTTCATATATGGCTGTTGTCAGTGAGCACCTGGGTGATATGGGGATAGACGTGATGAGTTATATTGTACACTGCGATGAGTCTTTGTGCAATGTCCCTTTGTGGGATTCTGTGTTCTCCAACACCTGCATTATTGCAGACTTGGCATGGCAGACTGTAATGACAGTTCATGTTACAGTCTGGCTTTGTTTAATGACTGTGGTTGAAATAGGCTAGCCAAAACACCTGCACTTCATATTTTTTCTAATAGTGTATGTGATGTCAGCCATGATGGTCATGGCTATCAAACTATAGATACATGCATATTATTACCAGGGCTGTAGGCACAAATGGACAACATTTTAAAGCCATGATTCCGGGCCTTACACTCATCTCTCTACATTTCAGGTTTGGAATTACAGAGGATAGGCTAATATCCATTTTCCTAATCAGATACTGTTTTGTTTCTACCCCCAGCTTTACCAGTGGAAACAGTTGGAAAACTTGTACTTCCGGGAGAAGAAATTTGCTGTAGAAGTTAATGATCCACACAGGTAAACAGCAGGAGATATTCTTCTTTGTAATTTTAAAAACCGGCTATTTTTACAAGTTGATTTTGTTTTCTTGTGCTAACAGTTGCTTGAGTCTCTCTGTCCAGCATTTATCTAAAGAGATCATTTATATCACTGTAGTTTTTCTTTGAATTGTGATAAAAAACTCTATCTCAACCTCTGATTTCTTTTCGGATGTATTTCTTGCAACAGGAGAGCAGTAACCAAGCGCACCTTTGGGCAGACGGGCCTACTCATCCACACGTGGTATGCCAGCCATTCTTTGATCAAAACCATCTGGGTCATGGCTATTAGCCAGCACCAGTTCTACTTGGACAGAAAACAAAGCAAAGTAAGTGTCACAACTACATTACTTTTAATACAGCGTTATCCATCCAGTAATCTTTGTACATTTTCTTCTTAATTCATTTCAGGCTAAACTAGGAACAGTAAGAAGTTTGGAGGAATTATCCATGGATCTCACGGAGCATGGAGGAGCAAAAATAAACAGACTGGGAGACGTAGGCCTGAAGAATAACTTAATAACAGCCAGCAATGGGAGTCTGGTGTCTACAGGTTGGTTATAATTATTTCAGTTCAAGAAGCAGGTGTCTATTAAGTTCATGATTTTATTTAACAAAAATCGTCATTTCAGATCATATTTTTGCTCCCAAGTGTCTCTGACTAAGCTATGAGGGATAAACACTGAGCTGTTTGGGAATTAAAAAGTAAAGGTGACATGTTGAAGACTCAGCTCATGATGACATCACATACAGTATCATGACACAGATGTAATGTTTAAATGTAAGGGTATTGTACGCTATGTTGGCAAGGATAGTCAGAATATTTTTTTCACAGGTTCGGCAGACTCTGAAATGAGTGAAGAACAGAAGAAAGAGAAACTGTCTGAGCTGAGGAAAAAAGAGCAGGACATCCAAGATATTTTGGCAAAGAAAACAAAAGAACTGAAGAAGATTTGCTTGAGAGAGGCGGTGAGAAATCATTTTGTATTACATTTGGAACATGGAACGTTTAAGTCTTTTGTCTAAACAGCCACATTCAGTCAGCTGAACACCCATTATAAAACCGTGTTGCTCTGTGGCTGGTAGATTGATGGTTTCTGCTGTTCAGTTCATCAAGCGTTTAGGAGCCTTGTTTTGTGGTTTCAGGAGCTTACTGGCAAGCTGCCAAAAGAGTATCCCCTCTCTTCAGGTGAAAGGCCGCCACACGTCAGACGGCGAGTTGGCACTGCTTTCAAGTTAGATGACCTTTTCCCCTACAATGAGGTCTGGTGCACTTTACTCAAATGCAACAGTCATTCATGCCTTATGTTTTTGCGAATAACACTGTTTGTCTGCATCGTGTATGTTAAAGTCCATAAATTTCACTTCCGTAATTTAAAGGATACGTTTGGTTACATTTTATTGTGAACTAATCCCACAAAAAGATCACAGCCAACAATTCATTTATCCTGTCTGTGTAGCCAAAGCTTGATATTACTGTGTGGCATATAGCTCCATTAATGTCCCAAAACTATCAGATTAGCATTAATGAGCCACACTGTTGCACTGGGTTACATGTTCCTTCATTTCAATGAACATGGACACTGTATTTTAATTTGAGTTGATCCCAAATACATGGTTCTGGAGCTGCAAATACTTGCTAGTGCATCAAATCTGCAGCTGAAAATAGCCCCCAACAACTGCACTAGTTAATCCTGTTTGATTTACGTTTGCTACAATGCCCAGCTGTTTTAAGAAACTATCTAGCCTTTTAAAAAAATAAACCATATATTCTTTACCCATTTTTTAAGATTAGAAAACAGTAGAAAACAACTGGTTTAAGGCTGAGGGCCACAGAGTAGGGAAGCTGGAAAGTGTTGAGGGATGAACTTACATACTGTTGATTTTGATCTTTTCATGGAATTTGTTGACGATAACAAAAATACAGAACATTGCCAGCCTTGTGCTGTACAATAAGTGCTCTCAGCTACTAATTTGCAGGACATGAGAGTATTGCATCTGCAGCATATTTAAAAATATTTAATATTATAACGTCAACTTGACATGAAGACCGAATAATATTTACTCTAACAAATGAATAGGATAAACAGATGAAAATAAAACTTATTATCTAATTAAACTATGTGTGGCAAAATTCTTCCTATTTATTGTTATCTCTGGGGATGGGCTGCTTGTGTTTTATGCAGGATCCCTTCCTCAGGAACCTGGAGAGCAGATTTGCCCTGCAGCAAAAGATTGTGGAGGCGGCCAAGAAGCTCGCAAATGAGTCAGAACTGTGCAAAACAGTCAAGAAGAAGAGGAGAAGAAACTGTTTGGATGCTATGCACAAACTCCAACAGATAGAGGATGAGATGAACCAGTACAGAATCAAGAAGGGAAAAAAGCCCACACAGCGGGCCTCAGTGATCATTGCAGGTATGGTGCAGGTTGACCTGTGTTAGTGGATTATCATTTAGCTATATTCACAGTAAACATGGACTTCTTTTCTCTTTCTCCAGATGAACTTGTCCGTTCAGACTGCAGCTCTCTGTCTAGTCTCCCACTGGATGATGGTGAGTCAGACAACACAAATTCTGGTGCATTAAAACATTTCACCTGCTATAATAATCATTATTATGACTATTTCTAATAGAGTGAGTCTCAGTATTGTTACCGTGGGTTGCCTTTGTATTCAGATGACTCAGACAGTGTCAATCAGAGGCCGCGGTCACGGTCAGTCCAAGGTTCCCCTCAGCTCAGTCCGATGCGATCGCTGGGAGCAGAATACAATGTGGAAAGGCAGGGATCGCCGAGGGCAAATCACCATAACAAGAACCACAGCAGGTGGGGAAACAGATTTTCTGCCTCCAATCCAATTGTTGCCATAAGGTCTAGTGTGAAGTGTAACAAGTTTCACAACGTTTTATTGAAAAGCTGAATTGTTCTTGGAATGAAGCAATGATATCATGTTTTGGCAGAGTCCATAATATCTGCTGTGTCATGTTTGCAGCCTCATTCCTTTCCTCAGATCTCATCCCTTTTTTCCTTTTTTTTATATCCTCTCCTAATACCACACCCTTTTAGATTAGCTTTTGAAGGCCAGGAGGCTTCCCACTACTACCAGAATCCAAGAGAGGTCCCCTCCACCCACAGTAGTCCCTATAAAACCCTTCCCAGACCACCTCGAGATCCACGCAGCATGCCTTCCACCCCGGTTATGACCCGCAATGCCTACAGCAGCAGCCAGCTCAGGTGTGACTTCCGCTCCCCTGCATTTAAAAACCCCAAATCTTTCCTTCTCCTTGACAATAACACTTCAACCAAATCCCTTCTTCTCTCCAACGCCCTAGCCTTTAACCAAATCCCTAACCTTTATTTTAAGTCCTAAATCCAGGAATATTATTCCATAACTGATTTTGTTGTTTTAGGAGACAGTTTAAACGTTGTGTCCCTTCTCCAGGTCGGAGGGGTCTCCTCATTGCTTCAGGCATCGCAGTGGAAGTCTGGAGTCACAGCCTCAGCTAAGAAAAGACACAGACTCAGAGAAGCCCATCTTTATCTTGTCACCGGCCCACCGCAGCAACAGCACGGAGGTGTTAGAGGATTGCTCGTCTTACACCAGCCAGTCCAGTCTGGACTACTGCGGGGCGGCCAACTCCAACTACAGTACGCTGGATTCTCGAACCTCAACCATGCATCGTCTCCACAGGAAGGTGGAAGTGTATGGAAATACTGGGAGTATGCCCAACTTAGTCCAGCACCATTCTGGTTGTAGTTATTCATGTGAGACCTCAACACACTATGCACCCAGTGCCTACTATGTCGCCGGCTACCCCTGCCCGGACATGGAGCCTTACCCTAACGGCGCCTACGTGTATGAGAATGAAGTAGAAGGCCACTACAACGTCAACCCTTCTTACCAAATAAATGGGTATCATGGACATGACAGATTCAGACATTACAGCAGTGACCGGGCAGATGGTCTTTCCCAGAATCCCTACGCAACAGTGAGGCCACCGCGGAGCAGAGAGGGGCCAAGAAATGAGCTGTTGGCCAAGAACATGCAGAAGGCCCTGGTGGCGGAGCATCTGAAAGGCTGGTACCACCGAAACAGGGCTCCCAGGGAGGGAGGGAGGGGGATGCTGGCTGGATATGACTTCGACAGCGGATCTCAGCTCAGCCTGGGCTACCAGACCATGCCAGCGGCATTCAGTCACTCCAGCAGAACCACCTCCTTTTCATCAGGTAGGATGATGTCCTTGAGCAGTTTGAAAGAGTCAAATCAAATGTATTGGTGTTGGATACTTTTGGTTTCACACAAGCTGCTTGCACAGACAAACGTCCTATGCGGGTGCTTTTCTAGTGAGGACAGACTGTTTAAATTTGAGATGGATATATTTACATATATATCTGCTGTAGGTTGTTTATTAAATAACAGATATCAGCCGGCGGGGTCTCTGTGATGTGTAAGCATCCTGCAGAGATTGCTTTTTTATTTCCATATATTAATCTCACTCTCTCCGACTTCCAAGACTATTTTATTTTTGTGGGTTTCAGTGTAGCGTTTCACTTGCTGTGTTCAAAGCTTTTCCAAGTTGCCAAGAATAGAAGTCTGGAACAAAACTAGCCCCAGTTTGTGCCTCTACTGTATTACTATTACATTCAGTCACAGAGCAAAAAATCTTTGTTTTCTGAAAGATAAATACTTTAAGAAAACGGTCTTTCACCTGGAAAAAACATAAAAAAGTTTGGCAAGTTTGTAGGTCTATGTTGTAAAATTGTAAAGTTTCCTTGCAAAGTGGCGGTAACAGCACTGAAATAACATATTTCCATATCATGTGAAGGGCCATTGTTTGTTTTGCAATAGTAACATTAAGCTTGGACTTAAGAGTGTTTCCAATAACAACAATTACTACTGCGTTACACTCCAACATTAGCTGAATGTTTTTGCTTTTGACTTGTTTACAGTGTCCTCAGTTGAAAGCACAGGGAACTGGCGCAACCAGCTGGCAGTCGGCCTGACAGAGTACGATACACCCAACACACCTCAGTACCCACACCCTGGAGCTCCTGCCTCTCGGTACAACCGCAGTCCCACACACAGCAGGTGAGTGCCACACCACACTGAGCTGTGGATGGAAGAGGAAGTGAGTCAAGCACAGACAATTGGGGTTTGTTCTTTCAGTTTAATTATTAGTCATTTAAAAAAAAAACCTGGTTTCTATCTTAAGAATACAACAATTAGCTTGGTAATGCCCCCCCGTCGATTCTCAGTGCCAGGTACAGATGTCAGTGCCCATCCCGTTTCCTTTAATGCATGTCTGTTGTAGTTTAAGACCTTTGTTTTGCGTGCTGCTCTGCCTCTGGATAAAACATAATATTGCATTTCTCTGTATTTGTAAGAAAGACATTTTACCTTGTATTCCGCTTGTGTGACCTGAAACAAAAAAATGTAACCATGAGGACCTTCTCTCTTTCTTCCTGCCTTTCCTCCTTCCTTTCTTGTCTTACGGTTATTGCTCATGTGTGCAGATGTTCTCCAGAAAACAAAGTGTCTGACACAATGCCTAAAAAATCTGAGTCAGTTGAGGTGGTTGGCTCTGAGGTCAATAGTACAGATGAACCATCAGACAACCATTCTAGCACTTAAAGGGTGAGACCAAACACAGCGGGCTGCTTTGTGTCATGTTTTCCAGTCATCTCCATTTTGACATCCCATCTCATTCGTGTGTTACTCCTGTATAGCTTATTTAATCAAATCATCCACATTTTCATATTATGGTCTGCTGATTTTTTCTTTAAGTACAGTATCGCTTTTGTGTTTGGTTTAAAAATGTTTCACTCCTACATCAAGGCAAGGACATACCTGAGAGTCATTTATCACATGATTAGAAAATAAAAAGACTAAGCGTCTACAGCCATTCTAGCGGCTCTGTGAGTCTGTACTGTGCTTTGAGCTAAATGCTAACATCAGCATGTTCACAATGACAATGTGAACATGCTGATGCTTAGCAGATATTCTTTTTGACATAGTCTAGCTGAGGCTGATGTCATTAGTTTTGCAGGTATTTGGTCATAAAACAAAGTATTGGATGCTTTAAAGTGCTTTAACCTGATTTTGTTGCTTGATGAAAAGTCAGAGGATCATCAAAGTTATAAAAATTCAACCTTAGGGGAATATGAATGTCCACATTTTATGGCAAGTCATCCAATAGTTGTCTAGACATTTCAATAAAAACAGAACATTTCAACCTCATGGTGGCACTAGTTGGGATCACAACATTCAGCAAGCTTCATCCTCCGGGGCCAATGAATGTCTGAATACAATTTCATGGTAATCCATCCTATAGATGAGATATTTCGGTCCAACCGCTAGCGTAGCTAAAAAGTAGGACGTTTCCATTTACTCCATGAAGCCGAAATCATGATGAATGCCTTCACAAAGTAATGTGGTGTATTTCATTTCCATTTCCATTCCTCCGTTTTTTTCACAAGGTTCAGTCATGTGTTCCTTGTTCTCAAACAGTAGATTTGATATATTCTTGTGTCACTGCTTGTACAGATTTCCCCTGGATGGAAGCTACATGAGCATCCGCTGAAGAGGACCAAACCAAACTTTGGCACAATTAAAGGCAACTTTGGCCAGCAGCACATGAAGGGGATGAAGTTGAAACATAGGCTGTACACAAACTATTTTTGCTGCCATAACTGTGTCTTGGGAGATGTTCTATCTGTTTTGGTTTTGGCAGAGTCTATGTGTACACTATCCTCATGTTAACCTCTGAACACAGTGATGACATTCTTGAATGACTTTCCCATGTGCCTTGGATTGGATGAATTGTACAGGCAGATGAGAATGTGTCAAGAAACTTGTTGTTGATGTTGCACAACCACACTGGATTCAAAACCTACTGTGTTTTAAAGAGGAAAAAAGAGGCAGCACGTGTTTTGAGAGAAACTAGCTACTGCCTTATACAACAGTAGGTTATAGAATTTTCACCACTTTCATCTCAGTAAAGTATGATAAAAATACTCTTAAATATAACATCCAAATTGAAAACAAAGCTTGAACATGTTCACAATGTAACATGACAAGAACTGAATAGATCGTTCATTAGAGCAGACTGTGTATTTGATGAATTTCAGTTTCCTCCTTTCTTTAAACTTTGAATCAGAATGTATTATGTCAATATTGTTTATAGAACCATTTGTCTTTGTTGGTGGCGTAATGTGTTTCAAAATGCATGGTAAGAATATAGATTTTTTGATAAGAACTTCTTTTTATATTAACAGAAGACCACTGCCAGAAAAAAACATATTCATGTCTCGTTGTTTGTTTTCTCACACATTTGTACAGTCAGTGTGTAGTTATATGTCGTTAGATGTTGTCATAAAATATTTTCCAAATGGGAATAAGGATGTGAATAAATACATGTGTGACACATATACGGCTGCTGTCACTTTCTTTGAGAGGCTTGTGTGGCTGGTAAACAACCGGTTCAGGTTCTGTTGTTGAGTAGAGTGAGTGAGTAAGTCTTAAAGGAATAGTTTGACATTTTGAGAAATATATTTACAGGTATTTTTTTTTCTTGCTGAGACTTAGAAGATCGACATCACTCTCATATCTGTCCATTAAATATGAAGCCACAGCCAGCGGCTGGGTAACTTAGTTTGGCATAAAGACTTGAAAAATGGGGGGTTATCTAGCCTGTCTCTGTTCAAAGGTAAAAAGAAATATGCCTACTAACACCAAAAAAGCTCACTAATTATCTTGCTTTTTTCTTTTGATTAATCTGTACAAAAAACAAAGTGTAAAAATGTCATGTTGGGGTTTTACAAGGGGTTATGTATGACTCCTTGTTTCTTGACCAGGCCTTATCTCTTCATGGAGTCTTGCTTCTTGGTTGCCTAGCAATCTTACAGCATCAACAAGAATTAAGGAAGTTATTGCACTTGGCCAGAAATACTCCCACATATAACCCCTCGAAAACCATAAATTGTCGATTTTCAACTTCTGTTTTCGTACTGATCAAACAGATGAGATATAATGTATCCATTAAACTTTAGAAGTACTGTTTGGCTGATTTGTTTTGCCTTTGGATAGAACCAGACAACTGTTTCCAGTCTTTATGCTAAGCTAAGCTAAGCTATAGCTAAGATATGAGTGGTTTCAATCTGTCTCCTATTCAACTGTTGGTATCCATTCCACTAAAGACAAATTATCTCTTGTGTCTCAATCTCATGTTTTTGTTGTTGTGCAGCACTTCAGAGGGTATGTCTTTTGGAGAGCTCTGGGAGACTGGGTGGAGCTCTGTGTGCAGAGTAGAGACTTTACTCCCACCCCCCATCCCTCACCAGCCCTGTGAAAATGGTCCACCTGCTGCTGTCAATCCAACGCTTTCCTTTGCCTGAAGCAACTGTCATCCCAAAAGATCCTGATAGCCAGGCCAGCTGGGAGCAGGGGCTGAAAGAAGAATGTTAGCATGTCTTTCCCCTGCTTGTACCTTAAATATCTTCCATGCAGTTCACAGGGTTTAATTTTAGACTTCACATGAGGCCGGAGCAAACGGTTTGTAGCTGAAGTCAAAGCCAGAGGCAGTTTGCTCTGTCCTGAGTCATAGATTAGACAGAAGTTATCCTTCCTTTTGATATCCACAGAAAGAAGCTAACCAGCCCAAACATGTCAAACAGTAGAGAGTATGAAGATCTAAATGAAGAGGACATTGATGAGGATGAAATCCTTGCTATGCTTTCCCCTGAGGAGCTTAAGGAGCTCCAGAGTGAGATGGATGTTATTATTGCCCCAGATGAAAGTGTACCAGTTGGACAGAGACAGAAGGACCAGACAGAGAAGCCTCCAACAGGGTCGTTCGACCACAGATCCCTGGTTGATTACCTCTACTGGGAGAAAGAGTCCAAACGTATGCTTGAGGAAGAAAGAGTGCCTGCTACTCTGCTGCCCAGTGAGGTAAGATGTCAAATTCTCAAAAGTGAATTTACAGATCAATTTAGAATACCAATATTTCCCTAGAAACTACAAACCCCATACTTGTGAAAAGTTAAGGCAGAATAAAATATTAAAATAGTGTTTTAGTACAATGGAATAACCTTGGTCTGATTTGTTGTTTTCATCAGAGAACTTTGAGGGAGGAAGCTGAAAAGAATGAAAAAGAAGAAAACACAAAAAATGGAGTGTATGAAGTGATAGAGGAAGTCATTGAGGAAGAAGCTGTAGATGGTACAGATGGAGAGGAAATTATAGAGATCATTGAGGAAATTGTTGAAGAGGTTGATGAGAGGGATGAAAAAGATGAGGAGGTGGATGTGAAAGATGAGAAAGAGGTGAAGTCACCCGTGAACACAGACAAACATGAAAATATGGTCAAACATGTTGATCCTCCAGACAACAACACAGAAAAAGTACCAGAAAACAACACAGATGACAATCCGCCTTTTTCAGACACAAAGGAGAAGAATGAGAGCATAGCCCCAGAACATAGCACATCACAAGTTGAAGAGAAAGAGGAAATTAAAACTACAGACTCCTTGCCTCCCAACGAAGGTCCAGAAGTGCCAGACATAAATGAAACCAATGATAAGCTACCGCAGAAAGAAGAGAGAAAAATTAACAAATTAAAAATACCAAAACTGGCACTCAATAATATAAAAATGACATCAAGACCCTCAGGAAACGAGACAAACTTGGATTTGACACTGGACAAAATCCGCAACAACAACCCCTCTGTCTCTGAGGTAAATCTCAACAACATTGAAAACATTCCCAAAGAGATGCTCTTGGACTATGTCAACGCCTTGAAGAAGAACAAATATGTGAAAACCTTCAGCATAGCCAACACCGGTGTTGATGAGAACATAGCTTTCAACCTGGCCAACATGTTACGAGAGAATCGCAGCATTACGACTTTGAATATCGAGTCCAACTTCATAACGGGAAAGGGCATCGTCGCCATCATCCGCTGCCTCCAATTCAATGAGACTCTCACAGAGCTGCGTTTTCACAACCAGAGGCACATGCTGGGTCACCACGCGGAGATGGAGATCTCACGCCTGCTCAAGGCCAACAACACCCTCCTGAAGATGGGCTACCACTTTGAGCTGCCAGGGCCCAGGATGGTGGTCACCAACATTTTAACCAGGAATCTTGACCTCCAGAGGCAGCTGAGGAAGGAGGAGCAGAGGCAGCAGCAAGCGAATGAGCAGAGGGAGGTGATGCAGATGTATGAGAGCAGTCTGAACCTGCCTCCTGGTTTACTTCAGATGCTGGGGTACATACCGCCCCTAGAACTCCTGCGTGAGCATGGGCTTGTCCCACCCTTGTCAGAACTGAGCACTGTACCTCAAACACACCACCAAGCAGAAAAGCCAGAGCCTCAGAAGCAGCCCAAGCACAACGGCACTCCCAAACAACCCAGTGCCGAACCAGCAAACCCATTAAGAGACGTCCAGCTGAAGAGGACTCCCAAGAAACGCGACCCTTTTCTGGATCTGGACCCGAGGGATGACAGGAGACCAGAGAGGCCAAGTTTCCAACTGAGGAAGACTCCCAAAGTGAAGGATGCAGGCAGCGGAGGGATGACAGACGAAAGAGCAAACCTGACTGATGTGATTAAGACTTTGAAGCCCGTCCCTCGCAGACGAGTGCCACCAAAGGTTGATCTCACACCCCGTGATCAGCTCCTGAGTGAGATCAAACAGAGCAATGTGGCCTATCTTAAATCTGTGAGTATCCCAAAATTAGTACGGTGAGATCATAAAGTTGGAATCCTGTGTTTCCACAGAACATTTGACAAGTTTGATGTCTTTAATCGATAAAAAGGGTTACCGTTGACAGTGTTAAAACTCTCAAAACAGAGGAGCATTCAGCATATAGTATCAAATTATCTTACTTGGTTTACAGCTTACAAGGTGTTCTAGTATTATCTATTATGATTTTACACCATGTATACTGTCATAGAAAAGTCTATCAAGTCATCTTTTTACTCTTTCCTTTGTCGCTGCTTGCAGGTGCCGCTCCCTAAAGTCCTGGAATCAAGTGAAACGAGTCTCCTCTGAGGCTGCAACTTCAGCTGTTTGTTTTCTTCCCCATACTGTATGTTTATTTTACACGTATTTGGTATAAGTCTACTCAAAAGAACGGTGCAAAATAAGCGTGAAATATACTTTCATTAAACATCAAAAATATTTGGCTGGTTGTACCACTCGTGTTATCTCACTGAATGTTGTTGGAAGTCATGACAATAAAGGTGTAAAAATTAAGAAATCATCGCCAAAACAACCTATATTCAATTTTCATTCAAATGTATCACCTTTCATCATTTGCTATCTCTAAAGCACAGAGCACGGTGAAAATATTGTTTGTTTGCAGAGGTTTTTATATTGTCCAGATATGACAATTTCTTTAAATAGTGTGCTAAAAAGACATTTTTAGAGTAGGGTTGTTTGATTAAACGTTAGATGATTCATTTTGTGCCAACCTATATTCCCTATATTTGCATTTTGCTATAAAAAAAGTCTTCCACTCTCTGCCCGGGGATTCTTTTTCATTAAAGCTGACTAGCACTGTTGCAGTGTCATCTATGTCAAACTAAATTAATCCCTAGTGAAATCATTGCAGTGAGTCCCAGCTGCGTTTTGCTATTTTTTCTGATTCTTACAGGTGCAGATATGAAAAAAGACAAATTACTACAAAGTTTTTTTATAAGGGGAGGTATTTTCAGAAAGGGAGATGAGTCAGAATCCTGAAAAACTGGTGCCATGTGGCTAATTAGTCAAACTGAATTGAATAGCAGTGTGTACAATCCTGGAAGGGATATTCATTAGTTCACTATTCAGTATTGTTATGAAGAAGCGTTTCATTTGTTTCAGCAATTGCATGCAATTCACTACTTTGTTTCACAGGAGGATTTAACTCGAATAAGACAAGAACTTAATTTTGTGATGAATAAATAAATCCATATATTCACACTGAGACTCAGTTGGGAAAAGACTTGAACACAAATCTGGTTATCTTTATTTTTATAGAGGACAGCTTCAAGTTCTGTGATTTTATCATCACTTTTCAAGAATGAAAAAGTTACATAAAAACATAGATTATATATAATATAGCATCCATATAACATAAGGAACCTCTCTGAACTGCCATTTGTGAAGGGAGCATGCACAAACTGCAGTCAATGTGCATGTGTGAAACAGCTTTTACTATCAGGACTAGCAGTATGAAAAGGACACTTAACATAACAGATGACACATTTAATTTAGATTTTTTTCTACAAGGAAAAAGGATTCGATTCCAACAGAGAATGGGAATTCAGCATGGGATGTCTCTTTAGTCCAGTATTTACTAATGAAGAGGGAATAGCAATAAATTAAAGTTCATTAATTTAATCAATAATTTCGTCTCACTGCCAAAATGATGTACTTTGTATCCTGCATCCATTTTATACATTTCTGCATGCCATATTATGAAAATAAAGACACATTAGAAATAACAACAAACTTGTACATACCATGATATAATATTCAAACAATAAAGCTGCACTTGCCATTCATTTTTCAATATTGCATAGCTGTGATCAGAAGGGATACACTCAGGTCAGTCTGTGTGGTCAGGAACTGTGGGCACAAGTCTTTTGAGAAAAGGAATATTTAAACTCCACGATTATCAGTCAGGCCATATAACCATGTCGCCACAAGAAACAAACTGGTCTTAGTTCAGTCTTCCCACAGCTCCTGAAGTGACAAGATGGGAGGTTTTGCTGTTTAATAAGCAGTTAAGCGTTAACTGGGTCTGTATGCTGGAAATGTGGGATTACGCACTGAGAAGAAAATTAAACATGCTTGTTTGGAGGTAGAGAACCGAAAGGATCCGATTTGGTTCTAGAACAAATACAGTTGGTATTAGTTATTGTGTTCAGACATTCTGCTTTATTTGGATGAAATAAAGAATCGGGCGTCATGTGGAACAAAGTGCGTTGTTGACAAGGGAAACTATTTGTTTTTGAAAATATTTTTGACACAGGAGTGCTCAAACCTTTGGTAACCTTTAGTGCCCATTGCCTTTCAACATCCAATCCATGCGGTGATTGTGCAAATCTTGTAATAGTATTACTATCCATCTGTACACTTTAGAC
This sequence comes from Coreoperca whiteheadi, assembly GCA_011952105.1. NCBI lineage: Eukaryota > Metazoa > Chordata > Actinopteri > Centrarchiformes > Sinipercidae > Coreoperca > Coreoperca whiteheadi. The sequence continues at coordinate 22,911,511 of CM022479.1, forward strand.
AGTGTAAACTAACACAAAAGTATGAGATAAAAGTCAAACAAAAATGGAAAATAAGAAAGGGAATGCAAACATCAGTAACTTTATGTGGCTAGAGGGGATAAAAACTTTGGACACATGAGAACGATGCTGTGGAAATTTTAATCCACACTGTGTGACTTCCCTTGGCACACGTTTGTCTAGAGCATTATTCCTTCAGTTTGCTTTCAATGAAATCCTGAATCTTGTTAATTTTCTCCTCCTGCTGATCCAGGAGGTCCATGATGATACCCATGGGAGTCTTCTTCAGCCCAACACCCTCAATCTTGTTCTCCAGTCTGTTCTTCATGTTGCGCAGTCTCAGAGAGGCATGGATCAGAATTACTACAGGAAAGGCAACAGCAAGTCATTTATATACATTTTTCCAATGTGAAAATAAAAACATAAATTATAGCGTCTCAAACGTAGATGATATTAACCGGAAACTTGGAAAATAAGAAAACTGTTATAATGTTGCAACTCAGACTTTAAAGCAGGCGCAAGGATCGGCGTGTCTTTTATTCCCATGTCAGGCAGATACTGAAAGCATGACATCAGCCAGTAAATGTAGTTCTGTCCAAATCGACAACCCATAGCAACCCGTCAAAACAGCCAGCAGTGGGCAGGCCTCCTGGGAAGCAATCAAACTGTCTCATCTATCCGCCATGATGTTAGAGCTGCTACATTTGCTCTAACGATCCAACCCATCAATAATCTAAACCACTCTGCTGACGGTCTGACTCTGAATGTATTTAGAGAGCGGTTGCAAATCCATAACTATACCTCTAGACTGCAGTATAGCTCGCCCTGTAATGCTGACTGTATTTTACAATCTGTGTCATGAGAAAGCATGTCAGTAATACTGCACACGCTGTTCAAAACCTACAGTGAGTCAGAATGAGAGAGCGTTTGGAAAAAACTTGTTCACCCACAGAGAAACCTCAGTTATGCCTCCCTGTGTGACTCACCATCCCCCTTAACGGTTTTCATCGTGTAACATTAGCCAACAAGTGTTTGGCGTATACTGTAGGAAACCCAGTAGGAAACAAACCAGAGTAGGCCAAGCACTAAATCTATAAAGATAATCAAAATGTAAGTAGTTCCTAGAGAGAATAAATATCTTTCTCACATCTGTTCAAATTAAGTGTGGTGCAGCTAAATGCAAGCAAAATAACCGCTGTCAGCCAGGGAACTTATCTGACGCCTCAAAGTTAGCAGATCTTTTGAATTTTTGTGACAAAATCACAGTGTTGCAGAAGATACAGAGAGAAAGGAATGTGTGTGTGATTCCTCATAATTAAATCTAGTTTTAGAAGGGCCATGCCATTAAATTACAAGGGGGAGAGTGACTTGTACCAAAAGGAAACTATTAAAATGTTTTCCTTTTTCTATTATGTGACACACAGGTCTTTAATTTACCATCTCAAGCACCTACAGGAGAGGTCGGGGCAACAATGGCAACAGAAAGTTAAGCTTGAATATTCATTATGGATTTTGGAAACAACAGCCAACAACAAAAATAAATAAATTCATTGCACAGAGTTATCACATGACGACCAAAAGTCCATATTCATGTGGTACCAACTAAACCATCTCCATGACAACTAAGCAAATGTAATAAATAAAGGCTACATGATGTGGCAGAAAGTGCTGGAAAATCTGCACTAAATAAGTGGACCTTGTGCTAAAATTTGTTTTGTCAAAAATAAAGTAAGATTACAGAGTAAAGACTTCTGGATCTTATATCTCAGTATTCTTAGAATAAGCGTAATACTGCATTGCTCAATTCAAACTTTCCCACGGCTCTAATCCTCTTAGTAGAACCTGATGCACCTTGCCTAAACCAAGGCTGTGCCTGAAAACACTCCCTTGTACACTCATTCACTATCCCCACATATATATTATCTAATGACGCTCAATCATTTATTTTTTTAGTGTGCGGTAAACAGAGATCGTGCGCCGTTATGAATCATCATCATTTACTGACAGGTGCAGAGTCACACAACTGTTCATTTTCACATCGCTGAACTGTGACACACTGAATTGTGTGATTGTTAGCATGCATGCATACATGACATGGGGGACAGTAAATGTAGGGAGTGATTTCAGACACAGCCTTAATATACATTTTATTGGTGAATTCCCCATTCCCGTTTTTGAAAGTGAACGGGAAACCCGGCAGAAAACACACGAGACTTAACGTACACAGCAATGGGAAGGTGATTCCAAAGATGAAGACCATGACGCCGCCGCACAGCGACAGCAGGAAGTAGCTGGTGGCCATGACCCCTAACACAAACAGAGTGGGGTTCTTCCTTTTGAAGTTCTTGACGACGGCCTTGTTCTCTCCTGCCCACACCGAACCCATGAAGACCAGAGTCACCACAGCTCCACCCAGAAACATGCCAAACGGGTTCAGGAACCTGCATATGGGAACATGATGACATATTGGACATGGCATTTTGTACAGCACAACCTGCTGGTGGTAACGGTAATAGCTAACATCCTGGACAGTTGGGTGTAAACCCTAAGTGGGCAGATGCCTGCAGTAAGGCCTGTAGCCAACTCATGATTCTCCCCAAATCATCCTCTATTCAGAGAAAACTATCGAACCGGCTTCACATAAAGCAAATCACGACCAACTAGCAGCAGTGGTATGGGACCGTATAGAGCTCCAGGCCCAACGTAGCATCACTGATTCCCATAAACTCTCAGCATCCCGAAAAGTAACGTTCAATTTAAAATAGAGAGGACGATCTGTGCCCGACCGCTTCCTTTGACAACATCATAAGCACTTGCACACACTGTAAGCTAGCTTAGCTACAGCGCTACTCTTAGCGAAAGCTCCTGTTACTAAATACGCAGATATTTAGAAACAAAATGTTTAACTGCTCTAGGCCAAGCGAGGTAACGGTAAACGTCCAAAAGGCCGAGGCCACAAAAGAGTTACAGTGCTTCAAATGTTGGCACAACGAGGCCACATGTCACAGAAATAGTGGGGAGAAGGTATGCGGGCTCATTAAACACAGAGTCAGACGCTGGCTTGCCCGCGTTAGCATGCAACCAGGACTTACCCTACAATGAGGAAAACCGCCAGAGCCACGGCGAAATAATTCGTCTGGTAGTACAGCAGATTGCTGATCACTCTGTTGTTCCACTTTGCTAAATCTCTGAACTCGGGTTTGGCAAACCGGTCCGCGCCGGGGAAGAAATCATCCCACGGTCTGAGGGGAGCAAGCTCCATCTTGGCCGCCATGTCTTCAGCGTGTTGTCGTTAGGCCACACACAAACATACCCACACGCGCTGCGTGATGTTTTGACAGGTCAGCTGATCACCGCCTGCGCGTGGAGGTGGGCGGGCTCAAGCGCGCGAGAGGCCGCACTCTCGCCCAAGATCTCACGAGACTCGCGTTCTCGGGGGAGTGTTTGGAGTTTCAGACTTGCGTTCTAGAATGCGCAGAAATACAAAAAAATATAATAAACACGCCCAAAAACTACATCTAAGACAAACGAATACCCCATGACAGGTATTTAAACAACAATGTAGACTGTAAACGGAACCACCACGGGCGCTGTTGATTCAGACACATTAGAGAAAAAACTTATTAATGTACATATAGGTTTTTTGTTTTGTTTTGAAGATTCAAGATAGTTTGAATTTCTTTCAGAAAACAAAGAAGCGAGGTTTCAGAAATCTTGCATGTATGTACTGTGAATCGTGTTTGGCTATTAATACGTTTGCAAGGTAAAATTGTTTATCTTTACGTGTGTAAACAATGAAATAAACACAGAGCCCTAGATTTAAAAGTTGTATAAATGAAGTTTATTATTATTATTATTATTTTTATTATTAACTCACTACAAATATCATCAATAAATAATAAATACAGCAATATCTAGCCATATCGTGTGTAAGAAAAAAAAAGAAGAAATAACTGTAGCAGTGTTTCAGACTGTGCCTTTCCGTATCTGATTTAAACTTTCTGTCTGCCTCACTGGGTGACGTTTACATATAACCTGACATGGCGCTTCTCTATCTTATTCATGGCCAGGATTTTCTGGGGACACATACTCTCCCACGATATAAAGATTCTAAAATGTTAAACGCTGTTTTCTCTCCGTGGTTACCTGGAGCTGCTGCGCGCAGCTTTGACACTCGGAAACACAGCAGTCACAATCGAGGACATGGGACCGTGAAAGTATGGCGGATGCCGAGGAGCCGTAAGTCTCAATGGACGAAAAATGTCGTTTTTATCGTAGTTAATGTTTCGCCTTGTGTCCTTAACCCGGCATGCTTGAACCCCGTTTTACTTTCTTCTTCCAGGGAGAAGAAAAGAAGGCGAATAGAGGACCTGACTGAGAAGTTAGTGACGAATGCTAAATAAAGGTCTCTGGCTGGCAGCAGGTTTGCGTTGCACTCTGAGCAGCGAACTGCTGTGCCAGGAGGCATGCAAATCAACGTTTTAGCAAGGGGACAGCCTTAGTAACCCACTTAGCTGTGTGTACAACTCACCCACACGCACAATGTCTCTATTCACAGTGTCAGACGTAATGCATGAGCGCCTGCGCTGCAGCGATTCTGTGTCCTCTTTGCAAGACAAACCCGGAGTGGCCGCCACACTATAGGCTGGCTGTGAGCCAGACCCGCGCCGCACACTAACCCTGAGCAGGCTTTGAGTGTGTTCAGGCTGGAAACGTGACACAACACAAGTGTACCCGAACAAGTCACTAATGCATTCAAAATAAACACTTGTGACTTGTGATTGTGCTGTACACTAATGTCCCACAATGCAACGCACAAAATAAAAATGGAGGAGCTACATATAGTGTGAGCGCAGTGGTGGTGAAACAGCTCCAGAGAGAGGCCAAGTGTGCAGTTTGATGTGTGACGAGGCACTCATTGTACAATTTCCTATAAAACAGTAAAGTATATTGATTTCTTGTAAAACCGTGTACTATAAATATTAGTATGTAGTACACACTGTATACAATAAGTATGAAGTATGAATTTGGGACGCTATTCTGAAGGTTCCAGCCATATGTGATATAAATCTGGTTTCCTGATAAACTTGCTGCACCGCCGCCAGTTAGTCACATCGCTTAGTACAGTGCTGCCCAGTTTTTATTCAGCAGAAAGGCATTTCTACTGATTGTTAAACCCCTCACGCAGTTTCTTTTGAATATTCTTCAGAGACCACAAGAATGAAAAGATTACAGAAAAGTCTAATAATTCTGTGTAGCCAAATTTAGTTTTTTTTATCATTTGCTTCCTAGGTAATCATCTTGTGGCCCTTTAAATCCACCTCTCAGCCCTGACTCTCAGGTTGGGAGCCACTATCCTGGCAGACAGTCCACGACAACTAGGCCACGACTGTATACATCAGTGATCAGTAGCAGTTTAACTGGCTAGTTTAGGTGTTGTCAGTTTTGTACAGCAGATGAAATACAGAATGGTGGCGCATTTTTCTCAATAAGCTCCTTTCATTTCTGTTTATGTATTTATTAATCCCCATGACCTTTCACTGCCTTCTTCACACAACTTCTCTCCCAGGAGATGCATGTAACAAGGGATAAATGGCATAATTATAGGGATAAGTAGGGAGGAATCTACTAATTTAAAGGTCGAGTATGTAACATTTAGGAGGCGCTATTGGCAGGAATGGAATATAATATTCATAAGTATGTTTTCATTAGTGTATAATCGCCTGACTATAAGAATTGTTGTGTTTTCATGACCTCAGAATGAGCCGTTTTTATGTAAAGAGGGAGCGGGTCCCCTTCCATGGAGGTCGCCATGTTGTACCACCATGTTACGGTAGCCCAAAACGGACAAACCATGCACTGCCTCTAGATAGGGTCTTTCGCGAGTTTCGCAGCCACTGTAGTTTCTCCTACACGCTTGGAAGAGGAAGATGATCCGAGCGGCATTCAAATGGTTGCAAACTGCAATTTCAATGCTAGATGCCACTAAATCCTTCATACCGGGCCTTTAAGGTATAGTACAAGTTCAGTGTGTCTTTGTGTGTTGTGTATCCAGAATGGCTGTAGATGGCGGACACAGGGACGGCGGTTGCGACTGGGATGGGCGGTGGAATCATGTGAGGAAGTTTTTGGAGAGACCAGGTCCGTTCACGCATCCTGACTTTGAGCCGAGCACTGAGGTGACACAGAAGAAGCGTGTTCTTTTCATATGTTAAACTGAATCAATGTACTGTGATAAGAGCTGTAGCTCCACAGTGTCCAGTGATGGTGATGCTTCACGTCACAGTGCATTTTTATTCTTTAAATACTGTGACGTGTCTTTCATCTCAGTCTCTACAGTTCTTGTTGGAAACATGCAAGATTCTGGTCATTGGCGCCGGAGGACTCGGATGTGAACTCCTCAAAAATCTGGTGGGAAATAGCTTTAATCTGAGTGAAATGAATGTGCTTTCTCAAGTGTAAGCTGAGCAAACACAAACTGTCTTTACTGGCTGCGTCTTTGTCTAAGTTCTTACATAGTCTTGTTGTGCTTTAGGCCCTGTCTGGGTTTCGCCTTATTCATGTGGTTGACATGGACACAATTGATGTGTCCAACCTCAACAGGCAGTTTCTCTTCAGGTAGGTTTCACTTCTATTTTTCCTCCTCCTTATAGTTTTAACAGCTTAATATTTCACATATACAGTATGCGGTGAAACGTATAAGTATTTTAATTTCGGGAAATTTGCCACAAAGGTGTGAAATACTCATCTACATGTTTATAATATTACCTTTAATTATTTGCATAAATCTTATCATAATACCTAATATGATGTAATGGTCTTATAGCCCTCAGTTGAAAATAAATGCGGGATACCTTGATACGGTATCTGTGACCGTGTGACATGAATTTTCCTCCAGGTGACTGTAGTACCAGAACAGTTGTGATAAACACACAACAGTGTGATCAAATCAGATTACATTCAGCATCTCATATGTCCTGTAATTAACCGTGACATGCATCAATTCAGGCCCAAAGATGTTGGACGGCCAAAGGCAGACGTGGCTGCCGACTTTGTCAACAGTCGTGTCCCTGGATGTAAAGTTGTCCCGTATCCTTTGCAGCAACCGTTTTTTTTACAGCTGAAAAACAACTCAGGTTTAGTTTACGTTGTATAAAATATTGTGACCATGATTTTTATTCCTTATTAATAACACGCAGCCACTTTAAAAAGATCCAAGACTTTGATGACTCTTTCTACAGGCGTAAGTGTTTTTCTCACAGCATCTCTGCATTAGCACACTTTACCAAGTAAGCACCTCAGAGGATTAAAAAAGCTCATCTTTTTGCAGAGTTCCATATCATCGTCTGTGGGCTGGACTCCATCATTGCCAGGCGCTGGATGAACGGGATGCTGGTAGGAAAGAGAAATTTGATTTTGTTTATTGTATTGCAGTGTTGACTTTACCTGATATACCTTTGCTTATCAGATAGGTGTAATCTGCGGTGAGTTAGGACTGACATTGTCTTCTCTAGATATCCCTCCTGAGCTATGAAGATGGAGTCCTGGACCCCAGCTCCATCATCCCCCTCATCGATGGAGGAACAGAGGGCTTTAAAGGAAACGCTCGAGTCATTCTGCCCGGCATGACGGCATGCATCGACTGCACTTTGGAGCTGTACCCACCACAGGTCACTTTTCAACAGCAATTTATCCTCTAGTTTCCCTTTAAAGATTCACATAAATACAGTAAATGACATTTTTCTGTTATTAATGGATGGATGATATGACAGAATGGTAATATAGTAACTTTTTACGAAGCTTTCACATCTGCTGTTCAGCTTGTCTGTCGGATGGGAGAAAGCATCTGTGGTGCGCAGGAGGTGATGTTTCACATTTCCATCTGCAGCAACAGCTGTTTGTTTGAGGGGGAAAAAAGAACGACTTGGGTCATAAACATGAGCGGTGATAGCTACCAGACTGAGCAGAAAAAGAAATAGCACCAGGAAATTAGGGACAAACACGTGAACTGCAAAACCACCACAGCAGTGACTATTTTGCACCAAAGATCTTGTTAAAACACACAGAAGAGAGAGTATGAAAATAGATTTAAGTAAGGAGTTGATGATTAATCTTTTTCATCAGCAGTTTCAAAGGGTTATTTTATAGTTTTGATATCATAGCTGTCGTAGTCTTTTGCCAATTTCACTGTGCAGAACAGAAAAAACAGCTTCTTGCGCCCCTTTTTAAATGCATTTATGTCCAAACTTAATTTTATATCCACAGATTAATTTCCCCATGTGCACCATTGCGTCAATGCCGAGGCTGCCGGAACATTGCATTGAATATGCCAGAATGTTACAGTGGCCCAAAGAAAAGCCATTTGAAGGTAACCTGAAATACGTCACATGCTAAGACATAATCACAGTATTTATCCATCTGCCTTTGTACAATGATACAATAAAGGCTAACAACCAGGGTCTTCTTCTCAACTAGATACCAGCTTAGATGGAGACAACCCAGAGCACATCCAGTGGGTGTTTGAAAGAGCCCAAGAAAGAGCTGCAGAGTTTAACATTACAGGAGTGACATACAGACTCACTCAAGGTGAACCTGTGAATTAAAATAATAATTTATTCAACGCTAATCAGACTTTTTTTTTGGTGGAACTGATGCATTTCTCACCATAATTGACAGCTGGCTTGTTCACAGGAACTTAAACTTGTGACTGTTTTTGTGCCACAGGAGTTGTGAAGAGGATCATTCCTGCTGTGGCATCAACTAATGCTGTTATTGCTGGTAGGAAGCCCAACCGCTTTTGAGGCAGTAGCTGTTGCTGTTCAGAAATGTTGACAGAAAGGACATATTAGAAAAAAATAGGTGTTACATTTTTGTAAAATCTTTGGTAAAATGTCAAAAGGAATAGACCCTTTGCTAAGCGCCCCTGTAGATACTGTTGCTACACCTGTCAAGCTAGCTGTTCCTGCGCTGCACGCATCCAGTTTCCAATGATGACAGTGGACAATTTCCCACTTGAAAATTCGTTGTGATTGTTTTAAACTATGGGTCTTCGAGTTCACACAAAATTAGGTTTCTGGTTTCAAGCCAACGACTATGGATTTTGCCACTAGCAGATTTGATCAGCTTCAGATTGCCAGCTAGTTAATGCGAATTCCGAGAGTTGGTTGAAAACTGTCTCCTGTTGCCAGGTGACTCTTTTGAAAACAATAACCACGTAAAAGAGTCTTAAATATGCACACGATGGCTTCATACGCGATACAATGCTAAACAGTGAGGCTAAAACTACACGTCCTTACCCAAATCCAATACAGACTACAGACAGTACATCAGAAGTTGTATAATTCACATAACTAGGCTTAATTTTCTCTTTGTTCTCCATAGCGGCCTGTGCCACGGAAGTTTTTAAAATTGCTACAAGGTAAGCAAGAGAGAAATTCTTCATCTCTCATCCCAATTATCTGCTGATTTGTCAAACGAACATTGCTTAACATCCGATTTTATTTTGCAGTGCATATATTCCTTTAAATAATTACCTGGTCTTTAATGACGTGGATGGACTTTACACCTACACTTTTGAAGCTGAACGAAAGGTTTGTTGTGCCCCAGTTTCCAGTAACCGTAACCGCCAGTAACAGTCTTGTCAGTAGTGTAATGTACATTACCCCGTTCAGAGAATAACCAGTTTCCTCTGCATCGTCTTTGATTGGCAGGAAAATTGTTCAGCCTGCAGCCAGGTACCTCAGGATCTCCAGTTCCCTCCTTCTGCCAAATTACAGGAGGTTTTAGAGTACCTTACAGAGAATGCCTCTCTGTGAGTATTCAGAAAAAAAACCCATTTTGTGATGTTTCTTTAGCGATTAGGTTAAACTTGTGTATAAATGTTTTCCAGACAAATGAAATCCCCGGCTATCACCACAACTCTGCAAGGGAAGAATAAGACCCTGTATCTGCAGGTATTGTACAGTATTTCATCTGTGAAAGTGCTGCATGGTGTTTGCTCACCTGCATTTCATTATAAACTACGATTAAACTATGATTACAATTTTATTCCAGTCTGTTAAATCCATCGAGGAACGAACCAGGCCAAACCTCTGCAAGACTTTGAAAGGTAATAAGAAGCAGTACTCCAATCATTCCAGGTCTGTCCAAAGTGACTTGTAGCTGCTCACATGCATGATAACACACGTGTAACATGTTTCTCCCTCTGATGCAGAGCTGGGCCTGTCAGATGGACAGGAACTAGCTGTGGCCGACGTCACCACGCCCCAGACGGTCCTATTCAAGCTCAATTTCACCACCTGAACATTCATTACAACACACAGCACTGATGTCAGATTGACTGCATCTGAACGCAAACTGGGTCTTGCATCACAAGGTTATTGTGATGTTGCAGTAGCACATTTGATGTGATAATGTAAATAAGATGAGTATGGTCTCACTTGTGGGGTAGGATTGGTTGTCATATGAATATGGAATCATTTAACGTTGTTTTTTCTTGTTTTTCTATTAATAACGTTTACTTCGATGTGTATTTGTCCTGTGTTGACTTATATTGTCGCTATTTCCCTGTCAATTAAAAGAGAATGATGATGTGCACTGTGCTCTAATAAAGTTTTATTATCATGGTTGTCATGGAGGAAGCCTCTTTCACCAGATGTCATCTTTCTTCACTTGGAGGTAACAGGGCAAGCTGCACTGAGACTTGGGAGCAAGTCCGTTGTTAACATTAAAATAACAACAGGATATTTTATTCATTGAAATAACAAATGTTTTACGCGGCAGTTTTAAAGGAAAAGTCCCAACATTTTTAAATATGAAGCCACAGCCAGGCCAGCCTAGCTTAGCTTAGCTTAGCTTAGCTTAGCTTAGCATTAAGACCAGAAGCGGGGGGAAATCGCCAGCCTCATACTGTCCTGAAAATACCACAATTTGCTTACTAGCACCCCTAAAGCGCACTAGTTCAGTCCGGTACATAACATGTTGTGGCATCACAGGGGGTTGTAGGTTTTTGTAGTATTAATCAAATGAAATATAATGTGATACCATGTGAGCTTTAGAGGTGCTAGGCAGATTTTGTTTCCATTAGACCGAGCCAGTCTAGCTGCTTTCAGTCTGTATGCTAAGCTAAGCTAACCGGCTGCAGGCTGTAGAGCTCCTTATCTATTGGATAAAAGGAGTGGTGTCAGTCTTCTCATCTAACTCTCTGGGAATGGAGTATTTCCCAAAATGTCGAAATATGCCTTTAACATGAATCACTGAGCAATTAAACATAGCCTACTTATTATTTTTGGGAATTGATATTGCATTTTTATGGTGAGGTCTAAATAATTGAATGTTTATAGGCCCTGTCAGTTTGGGTGTTACTTTGAGCGGAAGAATATGTTTAATTATTGATTGCAAATAAGAATTTTCATTTTTTCTAACAGGTGTGAAATCTCATGCTGCTGCTTGGCAGAGTGACAGCATAAATACAAACGCTGTTTTCAGATAAAATATGTCAGTGAGAACATAAAAACACATGACTTGGCCTTCAGATGCAGCTTATATCCTCTGTGTGACAGGATGGCAATGGTCACTTTAAGCTTCTTAGGGCGCTAATGAAAGTGGCCGCATATTGTCCCGGAGACAGATGGTCTCTGTCTTGATTAAGTTTTAATTTTCCTGACGGTAAAAGCTGGCAGGCTGGTCCAACTGTGTTCACAGACCAGCACATCAAACACAACACATCACCAACACATGAAAGGTGCAGCAACTCCAGGGAGAGGAGCTGATGTGTGAAACTGCAGGTTTTCTTCGAGCCGGCGCGCTGGCTGTCACCTCTATCAGCTGGGGCGTCATTTAGCAGCAGACTGGGTCTTGCGATTTTTTTTTTGGATTTTTTTAATCGAAAACTTGAGAAACTGGAGGCTCATATCTGCTGCAAACTTTTGCGCCCCTTGATGAAACGATTATTATGGTGTGTAGGATGTTAACCCAGACACTGATGGAGATTTCAACCGCAGCTTATCATGTAGGCTATATCAATAACCTGAGCAGAGGTAAGTGGTAGAATATTTAAAATATTAATTTCAATCACTGTTTTCAACAGTGAAATTATTGAGGAAGCTACTTTTTTTTTTCCAATTTTGATACACCCTCTTGTTTATTCTGTAAATTATTGCTCAAATGTGTAAGGCAGGCAGACTCACTTTTACTGCTGATATTGTTGCATGTGCTGTATATGTTTGTATGTAACACAGTTAAAGCTTGTGATTAGCATACCTTTCTTTTTTGGCACAAATATGTCAGAGAAGTTATGTTCATGGATAACTAGCTATTGATTAATGAGGAATGATGCCTTTGTCATCATGAATAGAAATGTGCAATAGGCTTCTATGTGTAACATTTTATTAAAGTTTAAAAAAATCAAATAACTGATTAACACTAATATGATTTTTCAAGCATTTGCTGGTTTCAGCTTCTTAAATGTAAGGATTTGCGGTTTTTGTTCTGTTTTACATCCCTGTAAGTTAAATATCTTTAAGTTTTGGACTCAAATGAAGCAATTTGAAGCTTGGGATCTGGAACATTGTGAAGGACATTTATTTTATTGACTAAAAATGAATAAATAATTTGCTGATTAATCAATACTGAAAATAATTATTAGCAGGCCTAAACTTTATATCTAAGGGGTTAAGTGGTGAATGAAAACACCTTAAGAAAACTAGTGAATTAAGCAGTAATGTTTTGCTTCATGTCATCTTTGTGCTGCGTTAGTTATTTCTGTAGTTCGTCCCAGTTTTTCCGTGACTCATGTGGAATACAACTTGTTTTGGAGGGAGAGTTTCGCTTTGAATGCAGAGATGTTTACAGCTAAAGGGATAATATGAGTCAGAAATGAGTGCAAGGCCCCGCTCTCATCTGTCTCCAAAGTTGCCTCTGATTGGGCTTTTATTGGCATTTCCTTGATTTGACTTGGCATGGTTTAGTGATGTGCGAGTCATAAATGAGCAAATAAATGCAATGATCTTATAAACCACATGTCAGGAGTCAGGAGATATCAGAAACATTTAATAAGCCACCTTATTTTACTTAATGGTCACACACTTCAGGGAAAACTGCTGGCCCAATTCTGTTTAAGTGTACATGAACCTCTTTGTCTGTGCAGGCAAGATGAAGCTGAACATATTGGCTGGACCATTACACTGGGGCCTCCTGCTTCTTTGTGTAGTAGGCTTCTGCAGCCAGCTAGTGTCCACTGGCAACCAAAGCTCCCGAGGACAGACAGGTAGGTGTCAGACCCAACCAGACCAGTCACGACCCCCTGAGGAACTCATTATGGCTCCTGGTCACCAGCCTGGTCGCCTGGTAGAGAGTTCAGTTTAAGCAACAAGAGCCTGAAACTTACTGTGCTTCTAATTGGAAACAGAAACGAATATGGAGGATGTAGTTTTTCATGTTTACTCAGACCCTGGTAGTAAGACAGATAATCCACAGACAAGAATATTAGTATTAAGACACTGTAAAAGGGATTTGATTGGCCAAGCACTGTTGCCACTCACTGAGCTGAATTTAATTATGTCCAGCATAATGTTACTGTATGGGACATACAGGACATTTAACCTCAGCAGTATCACATGAGAGACAGAAGGGGGGACCTTTGTTTCATTACTGCAGTGGTGGAAGAAGTATTAAGATCCTTGACTTAAAGTATCAAAAGTAAAAGTAGCCCACTGGTTCTGCAGAAAAAAGTCCCCTATGACTGATATATTATTATATACAGTATTAGCTTGTTATTACTGATGAATCAATGCATAAGCAGCATTTTAAGTAATTTATATAGCTCTATTTAGTTCAATCCAGCAGTTCCCAATAAGTATCAGGCCATCCCAAGAAGGGATTACAAGATGATTAAAGAGGTATACCCACATTTATTTTCCATAGCTTTTTTGTAAGGGGTCACAAGCTAAAAAGGTTGGGGGGCACTGGTTAAATCTCTAATATCGTATGGTATTTTATAAGCCTATCCAGTGATTTTACCCCGTACCTCACTACATGTAAAAATGTTGCTTTTAAATTGTATTTCTTAAATAAAAGTACATAAGTCTTATGTGCAAATTTTCTTAGAAGTATCAAAAGTAATAGTACTCATTATGCAGAATGGCTTCTTTTAATGTGTTCTCGTATTAAAGCAGCATTTTCAAAGTGGATTTGACTTTAATTACTTTATATAGTATTGATAAGTCATAGCAGTGGCTTCATAAATAAAGTCAATCGTGTGTGTTTTTTTACATAAAATCTTAATCTGAAGAGTATAATAAATGTGGTGGAATAGTGGGAGGTTGTTTGCAACTTTTGGTCCGCTCTGCAGCTTCTCTTCAAGTACAATTTAGAGGTAGTTGTACTTTACTCGTATGTTTCCATTTATTGTTACTTTATACTTTTACTCTGCCTCATTTCAGTTAGAAATATTGTACTTTTTATTTCACGCCATTTAGAACAGAAGAACTCTTTGCACATCGATCTCATGAGACAGGTGTGTAGGAGAGACATAAAAACATGGGAAAATAGAGTTCAGGTTGAAAAATACTGAAGTTTCCCTTAAAGTACAGTACTTGAATAAATGTAGTTACTTTCTACTAGTGCCACAACAGCAACTTCGCAAAATGAAACCTAAGATTTGTCTTGGTTTTTGGAAAATTACGTTTCATTTTTTGAGCTCTGCTTTGATTGTAGCCCGATTTAAAACCTTGCTTTAATTATGAATTAACCTTCCAGTCCTGCAGGTGTTGTTGGTCATGCAGCCAGCCAGACACCTCAGTTCTCAATATGAATGCGTTTTTCTTCTGCTTTGTTGTACCCCTTCAATTGAAAGTTCAGTTTAAGTGTATCTGTATGAATCATCAGTGGTGTAATAATCACCAAAAAGCAAAATCCAATTCCTTTTATTTGTGTTTCTGTAAAATGATGCAGACATTTCTGTTCATACTGTTTATTCTGGTCATTTCTGTTCGTACACAAACATTAAATTAGGTGGTGAAACGTGTCGATGATTGCTGCTAAAATGTTTTGACTTTTTTATGTTTTTTTCTTTGACCTTGGCAAAAATGCTGATGCTTTTTATCCACTTGGTGGTGCTGTAGCTTCAGAAACATCAAAATTAGGGCTGAAGTGTTGAATTGCTTTGCTTAGTTGGTTATCTGAATGAGTGTGACAAAAAGACTACTTGGATTTATTTAATTTAGCGTCTAATAAAGCTACCCAATCATTGCCATTTGACTATAATACAGCCATCTGTAAAGGCTGAAGTCATTCAAGCTGCCTCTTACATCCAAACATAGTATAAAAAACGGTCACCTTTTTCTCTAAATTGTCTTCCTCAGGATCATCACAGGAGAGGACAGGGACATGTGAAGTGGTTGCAGCTCATCGTTGCTGCAATAGGAACAAGATTGAAGAGCGCTCTCAAACAGTCAAGTGCTCCTGCTTCCCAGGACAGGTGGCGGGGACAACAAGGGCTCTGCCCTCTTGTGTTGAAGGTAATATTACTGGGACCCTCCTCTACCTCTCTTAACTGGAAATATTCTGACATGACATGAATATATTATTTGTCAAAATAGAGTCAGGCTAGTCCTTTTCCACTGATACTGAGGCTGTCAAGGACCAGAGAGTGTGACATCTAATAGAGACGTTTTTTTCCCAAAGAAGTCTTTTTTGAAGTCCTCCTGTCTAAAAAGTGACCTTCTGCTGTGGTGTGTTTTTCTCCAGCCTCCATTGTGCATCAGAAATGGTGGTGTAAAATGGAGCCGTGTCTGGAGGGGGAGGAGTGCCGAGTTCTCCCTGACCTCACTGGCTGGTCGTGCATCTCTGGGAACAAAGTAAAGACCACAAAGGTGAGGAGAAGGCCTGCATTAGTCTGAGTCACAGCGGTACCAACACTGTGCAAAAGACCTAACACAAAATGGCTTTAGTTTAAGACATGGTATTTATAGACACTTAAATGTAGTCATAAGGTAAAGCTTTTTTATAGCATTACTCTTATGCAAAAAAGGGACCGACAGACTTATGAATACACATCATAAAGCTCTATTTTAGTAAGCTCTTCTTTGATGCTGAAGGATTCCACAATCAAGCATAATCACTGCTCCCATTGGCCATATCAACCCTCTTGCTCTCCACCAGGCACAGTGGGCTCAGAAAACCTAATTCTATAATCTGGTGAATGATGGGGCCAAGAGGACAAACATGAAATAAGCTGTAAACTAATACCGAACACTAAAACCCATGTAATTAAATCTGACGGCCAAAGGAAACCCCACTGCTTTTAGAAATGCACTTTCTCACAAGTCGTCTTTTTGTTGAACAGTTTTATACGTATGATTCCTGGGGAAAACATTTTACAGTGAAAAAGGGCCAAGTTAGCACTGGCAGCATGCAGCCACTGATTAAAAGATACCCGGTAGTCATGTGGTCTATCAGATTATACTATTCAACAATAGAATAAAACTAAAGAGAGCAGTGGTGGAAGAAGTACTCAGATCTTTTACTTAAGTAAAAGAAGGAATACCACAGTGTAAAAATATTATGTTATAAGTAAATGTCTACATTCAAAATTTTACTTAAGTAAAAGTACAAAAGTAACTGATATAAAATAGCATCCTGGTTTACACACCAGATGTTCCATCCCTGAACAGATCCTTTTCTAATGAAACTCGAAACCCCACAAAATATGCCCCTTGCTTTTCAAAGTATCGCTCAGTTACATGCCCTGCTAACTGTAAGCCAGTTAGCAGGGCATGCCAACACTCTGATCTTACGTTAAAGCAGGTAAACACACACTTTAATCCATACACTTTTGCTCGTGTTTTTAGTTTTGTAAAGGCTTAAGCCCTCCAAACTCTTGAGATACAGAGTATTGTTCTTAGCCCCATGCACATCGTTTTGGCACAAAGAGAAATCCAAAGCTTGACAGGTCTGCTTTGCCTACTGTAGTTACAGTCGCTAATCTATGATTGGACAGTTGCAAACGGTCGACTGAAAATGGAACAGAATACAATAAAATGTTATCATATCCCTTAGCTTTATTTTATAAAGACGCATAAAATATATTGAAATAATTGTGATGCAACAGAACAAAGCCAGCGTTGTGAAATGTTGTACTTTCATATGTTCTTGTTTTAGGTGGCACGGTAGCAAGACGGAAACTCCATCCAATCAGTACAATCCCGTCCTGGCCTGCAGCAGTCACCTTAACTAACACTGGACTCTGAGGACAGTGAACGCCCCTTCAGATAGAGCAAAGAACAATATAGATTTAATTAGATATCTTCTGTCTGAGCTTTAGACTGCAGGAACTCATTACTCTAATTTCTTTTGGCTTGAACACAATTTTGGTTGGGGTTAATCCCATGGAGTGGACAATTTATTAGCAATTTACTTAAGATTAAATAACACAGCACCTTTTGCCAGTCCAAACAGGCAGCTACTGCAAACGTCTGTACTGTTGTTTCAGTGCTTGATATGCTGAGCACATTGTGATGCACTCAATCAAAGTTTGGATGGGCCTGCTGGCAGACACTTAAAAAGAGATTTTGTGGATTTTCAGGAGGCAGATTGTGAATCCAGTCAGTGGCTTGTGACTCTCTCCGCCGATCAAAGCAGAAGACCACAAATACTGAGAAATTTATGAATGTGTAGCGTTTATAGACAATGCTGTCCCGTAGACTTACTCTGAGCTTTGTAAAGAGGTCAGATCCCTTTGGACTTCTCCTTACCACGAAGAGGCACTCTCACAAACATGCCTGCACACACACACACACACACACACACACACACACACACACGCACACACACGCACACACACACACACACACAAACACACACACACAAACACACAAAGGCTGCTTTTCGACTCCACTGGTTGGACAGGCCACCACCTGCAACGCTGTGATGGCATGCACACAGGCATGAAGCTCTGATGCAAAACAAGCACTGTTTGAAATGCTAATCATGGGGAGAAAAGGGAGAGGGAAGAGAAGAGGAGCTTCTTCACTGTTGAGAGTATTTACATCATGCTTTTGTTTGTCCCTCTAAACTGAGTGCTCCTGTGGAGGGAACTCCGCTTATAGTAATGATGGGAAACATTGGAGATTATCTGCCTTGGAGCAAATCGTAGTCACTAACAAAACACAATGTTTACCGTTATTACCACTTCATACGTTTTTCTCTTTATATGAATAATATTCCTTCTGGACCCACCCTGATTGCCTCTCTTTTATCTCTTGAGTTCAGTCAGACACTTTGCATTTTACCTTTGCAATGAAGAGACATTTTATAAGAACCCAAATACAACGCCTGCAAATCATCCCATCCGAGGCATCAGGCTCGTACGAATGCCACATGCTGTGCTAGTTCAAAGCAGCTGAATTCTAAGCAGTTTGCTCAACATTTACTTAACCCAATTATGCATTATGATTGTTTTGGTAGTGACAAGATTCGACACCGAGCTGTCATGCGGTCCGGGGCAAGTTATGCATGGCTTTGCAAACATTCAAGTTGTAATCGTTATTTAATGTTAGCAGTGCTGTGAATGTCATCAAAATGGTAAAATCATGTAATTTTAAGATTCATATAGTGATAATGATGATAATGATAATGATACTGAATCTGTTGGATATTTTAGAAATCTCCTCCTCTTAATCAATGATGTCATCCGCTTGAAGAGAATAGAGTAATATGCCTTTGGTGACGAATAAAACTTTTGTAGATTCGGCTTCGTAAACAGCAGCGTCTTCATCATAACTACTGTATGTGTCATATTGTAGCTACTTTTAGAAACCCACCAGAAGCTTGTGATGCAGCTGACTACAGTATTATAAACATGATCTGACACAGCACAGTCAGTTAATGTAGGAAGATGGCGGTTCAACATACTGTTTACAAAAGGCCTCAGGTGTACAGTGCTACACTGACCTGCGCTTAAACCGCAATTGTTCAGTATTATTTCAGAACATTTGGACCAGATTTATTACTCAACATATAACTCCACCTTTTAACTATTTAAAGCATTTTTCAAGCAAAAATGCCAAGAAGTCACCTTGGGCTTTAGGAACTCATGACGGCCATTTTTTATCATTCTCTGACAATCTTTAGACCAAGCGATTAATCGCGATAAATCATTGGCAAGTTAATCAGTAATGAGAATAATCTTTAGTTGCATCCCTAAAGTTTTTAATAATTTGTCACTTTTGATTTTGTTCAGTTTTGGCAACTGAAGCTTCTCTTGAATGCAGCAAATATCTTGTTAATGATGTTTACCAACTCTGGGACTAACTATTTGAGTATTTTTAACCTCTTTATACAGATGGATTTAGATTGGTATATTGTTAAAGATGCTTTTCAGTCACTGATTTAACTTCTCAGGCTTGGATTGAAAATGAAGTTTACATAGAGGAGTAAGATTTAACATATTCTTGCAAGTCAAACTCACGAGCTGGTTGGTCTTCTCTAGAAGTCTTATCCCCTAGTCTGCCAACTTCATTGAAGTTAAAGGTCCCAAGATTCCCTGAAATCTGAGTAGACCTGGACAAGAAAGCCTTGGAAAGATCAGGAACTCATGGAGCTACATTTTCTCACTGACTCTACAGAAGCTGCAAAAAAAAGAGGAATCCACTGGGAATTGAACTGAATAAGTTGATGTGTGACTTCCATATTATCGCCATCCTTACACTCTTTTCTGTGTTAACTTTTTCACAAAAATATTGAGATTTCAACTTTTTATTCCTGTACACTGTACACAGTATTGTACTGTCATGGTTGTATATTGTCTGTAACATAATGTGCTGCCACCTTCATGGCCATATTGTGTCAAATAAGAGATTTTGTTTTTGAAATTCTCAACAAGAACAAACTTTTTGGAATAAAAGTTTTAAATAAGGTAAAATCTTTTAAACCCCAGTGGGGTTTACGTCAGCCATGACAGCATACATCCTCAAATTTGTGCCTGTATTCCTAAAATACCAGCAGCACTCGCAACTTTCTTTTTATGATTAATTTTCAAAGGAGCTGGTGTGACATTCATTAGTTGACTTTCAGATGTGTCTTAGATAAACTTTGTGATTTATACACACTCACGCAGGTTCTTAGAAAAGTTTAAGAAATCTGTGCAGTGCTTCTTTTATCTATAAAATAACCTTAAAGCCAGTGAAAAGAGCTTTATCTCTGTTCTTCAGTACAAATTGAGTAGAAACCCTCTGAGCACCTGTCATAATACATGGCTATAAAAACAAAACTCATATCCTGAATTCAAAATGAAAGCAGCCAAAATAAGGTAATTAAGATAGGAGTTATAGGATCCTCACTCTTAGCTGGAACATGTTGCGCAAAAAAAAGGGGCAGAAATACGCAGCCTCACAACAGATGAACAGAAGATTGAATACATTCACAATTTTCTCCATTTCATCCACAAAATGAGACAGAAATAACCTCAATTTAGAGATATTATTCACTAAGGTCTGAACATTTCCTTAAACTTGATTCTCAAGTCAAACCAGTCACAAATAACACATTTCTGGCAGCTTATTTGATATCAGTTTGCAGGTGATATGTGGCAGGGAACCTTCTGTCTCTTGTGACTGTCTATCGGGGACAGTAGTTCATGTTCACTAATAGAAAATAAACTGTCCTGGGGCACATGAAAAACATAATGGAAACACTGTTCTATTCCCCTTTAACAACGTTTTCCTCATCTGGAGTTGACACTTGTAATAAAAAATGTAAACACAATTCTTCTTGTCTCTCTCTCTCTCTCTCTCTCTCTCTCTCTCTCTCTCTCTCTGTGTGTGTGTGAACTAAATTAACCCTCTTTTACTGCAGGCAACTATATGCGACTCAGAGCAATGAAAGTGGTTTGGTTATGGATGAGATGTTTCATCTATTTGCTTTGACATAATGCATACATACTATCTGGAATAGAGATTACTTTTTTTGCTTAATTAAAACAGAGCGCTGAACAATTACACTTTAATGAACAAACATTAATTGGACAATATTAATGTTATCCGTTGTGTGTGATGTTTTCATATGCATTCATGCCTCATGGCTGCATTTTACATTAATGAAACTGACACTGTTATGCACCCGTACGGGGAGGAGGGAGACATTACCGATACTGCACTGAGAATCATTCTATATCTTGCCGAATGTCTACATTTTATACATACATTGTTTGTATGTAGGTTTTTCGTTTATTTCTGACACAAGGTGAAAAAAGTCTAATGGAGTTCACATTTTCATTACTTTTCTCACCCAAGTGATAATAAGGTTTCATTTGACTGGTTTTACACACAATTTAGGGTTTTATGGGGTTAAGTGCAGGACTATTTCTATTTCTTCCTGAGGTTGCCAGGCAACCAGCAGGGACTCCAGGAAGTCACTGCACCCGGCCAAGAAAGAGGCGCGCATACAACCTTCTGAACTACAAATGGTTGCTTTTACAGTTAGGTTTCTGTATAGATTAAACAAACAAAATATAACGTTTTGATTACTGAGGATTAGAGATGATAGTAGGCTTTGGGTTTTGTTACTTTCGGACAGAGCCAGGCTAGCGGTTTCCCCTGTTTCAATTTCCCAGTATTTAATGCGAAGCTAAGCATCTGCTGACTCATATTTCATATGTCATGGCTTCATATTTAAAACAAAAGTCATCAAAGTGGTTTCATTAAGAAAGTGAATGAGTGCACTTCCTAAAATGTCGAACTATTCTTTTACAGATTGGGACTAAATTAAAATCAATAAAATCATTATGTTATGTATATATATTTTTTCAGATGGATAGGCCCCCCCTCTGTTCTAGGGCATGATCTTCACACCGCTAACGTTTAACTTTTCATCTCAAAGAGTTTTTAATTACATTTATCTTTATATTTAGTTTTTGTGTATTTTGATGAGACAATATTTTTATGAGCGTACAGACATATTTTCCCCCCTAAAATGCCCTGAAAACTCATCCTTCCCTGGCAGAATGTTTTTCCATATTTTAGGGACAAATAAGGACAAAGGTGTAAATGCATAACTAGAACCCTATCCTCTTTAGGGTTTCAGCGCGGGCCATGTGTTCAACCTTCAGATTAGGGCAGCCTAATTTCCTAAACTATTTTTAAAGTGTCTTGTATGGGTAATTGTTATTTACTGTCAGTCTTCATTAAAGTCAAACGTAAGGGTGAGGCCAGAGTGGTGAGGAAGAAAATAACCTACAGCAAGACACCACAATGAGGGAGAAGGATTGGACACGAGTCAGCCGCTGCTCTTTTCACGTCCTTCGCCTCAACAGATGACGCTCACATTATGTCATTGTCTGCATTGAAACAAACAAACAAATAGGCCTACAAATCTCAGGCAGACAGTTCCGTGGTGATAAACACAATAGTATCCCTATCTAAAAATGTTTAAGGACAGGCATGAATAAGTGGATTTTACTCATTTCCATGTTAAGATTATGTCCTTTCAGTCCCTTGTAAAGGCACAAACCTTTTTATTATCAAGGCTGAGACATTAGAAACCAAACTACCAGCGTGGATAAAGTTGTTTATTAGCAGCTCAACTTCAACTAATTTACAGGTTTTTCCGAGACAAGATTTTCAGCCTGCAATTCAAATATACAAATAATACGAGCATGCAGCCCTCTTATGTAGCCTGGAGCCACTTCCATGTCATGGTAAGTCTGTTCAGCCTCTCCACAAAGCTGAACTATTATGCCAAACCTATTTTTGCATACCTGTAGTTATTGTGTACTATCTGCTGTGTTGTTCACAATAGCTTGACAAAAGGCAGGGGGAGCTCATCTTTAATTCAAGGCAGGCTCACACAGAGATAAATCCTCTTCCCACTTATGGGGGTGGAGGTAGGGGGGCTTAACCTCCAAGTATTCATCTCTCTATTCAGCAATTATTTAGCCTACCTGTATCGTCTGCAATTTCAGAGAAGAATTCAATTTCATATTTCCGTTAGGCATTTAGGTGATGCTCTTACCCAGAGCGACACTGAGTTGCTTAAACTGATCTTCTTCCAGCGCTCCAGCACACAACATATGGCCGATACACACTTGTCACGTTCGTTTCCAAACAATCACGTCAGGTTCGCAGCAGGTCACACCCTGTTTTAATTTACCGCACCAGGAAACTTAACATTTTGTTGTATTCTGTCTTCACGATGCAGTGTGATTCAATTAGAAAACCATTTTTAGCCCTCTGATTTAATTTCCTCTCTCACATTTGTCAGCATGAATATCTGTAAAAACGTCCCTACAAAAACGCAAAATGTCAGCTGTGTTCCTCAGCATCGGTCTGACATAACTTGATATAACCTGGTGCAACAGACACAGTGCCGGTGTCATTGTAAATCTGTCTATGTTTGCTTTGTGTGATCAAGTTGTTATTCCTTTGTGAGGACCTAACGGCATGAAAGGCCTGGTGTTCTCTGCATGAATCATTTAGATGAAAGCCTGAGGAGGAGGGGGAAAGGAGCATGAGGCACCTGATGTCAACTTTAATTAGAATCCAGTTTAGTCCGCGTTACCTTGACTTTGAAATCCAAGAATCCTGCAGGGGCAGTGGAGACAGTTCTCGGTTACAGGATGTGATTAGACTGGATAATCTTGGCGATTGCTTGATGACACAGAAAACAACGGCAAAGAGGAGTTAGCAACTTTTACCTTGTTAAATAATTTTTGTACACTGTATATTTGTGTACCTCGCAGTTTCATGTATGTAGTCTAGTAATTCGCTACAGCCATGCAGTTAATTTTATACACAACTAATAAAAAGCCATCTTCTCTCAAGCATATCGATGTGTGGGGAGTTTGTCTTGATAGGAGTTATTTCACACTTTATCATCATATCCTGTTGCTTTAAGTTGCACCTTGATATTCATGGAAACAGAGCAGCGACTTCCAAGCACAGAGAATGGAGCATGACTAGACTGTCTGAGTGGATTGAATGAAATGTGTCTTTAGAACAACCCATGGGAGCCTCAATTCCCAGGACGTCCCTGGTGCATCATAAAAAAGAAGTCAGGGCACATCATCATCACTTGTGTCTTATTTCTCACTGTTCTGCAGCTTGATGTGAGACATCAGAGCCTACAGCAGCAGCCCAGAGAGCCACTCCGAAGACTGGCAGAAAATGCAATGATGCTCGCTGCCGTCTTGCACATATTATGCCCATTTAGCGATCCCATGTTGGACATAACATTATTTGAAATGCTAGTTCAAATTGCGATAGCCTGTAGAAAATAAAGACCTAAACAGCATTTTCCTGCATTCATACAGCCATGTATAGACAAATGGTGTAATTTCTGCACAACGGATGGTGGGCATGTGCTGTAATTTGGCATCTGTGTTTACGCAGCACGATACACAGCACAGATGGAGCCAACAGACAACACATGCAAGGGCAGAAACACAGTAGGGAAACACTGCATACATGCCATTCAGATGCCTATTAATTCACTATTGATGGCTAATACAACCACACCTGGATTTACATTAGCCTACACTGTCCTCCTTCTCATTACAGCTAATCATGGTTGTCTCTTCTCCTCATTAAAGTACTTGATCGAACCAAATTCACACTGTATCATAATAAATGGGGGTGACAACTGTGGGTAAAACAAGTCAGCTGAATCTAGTTGCCATGCAAATAAAATTAGCATGTGTTTCATTGAGAGCCAAAGTCTTGCCCCACTTCCGGGTTAGCTTCTGTTTCACTTGTATTTGCCCAGGTGCAAAACCAACATTTAAATCAACATATTTCGACAGACTGCGCCGTTCACTACAGCAGCCTGTGCAATGGACTTAGCGCATGTTCTAGAAAAGAAGTAGAGTAGAGCGGAGCCACACAGTCTGTGAAAATATTAGATTTAAACTCTGGTTTCACCATGGGCGGCTATTCTATCTCTCCGGGCAGAAAGCCGACATCTGTGAGATCAGGAAATGCATTTGAAGAAGCAGCATGCTGCTGGATAATGGGAAAAAAATTACAGTACGTTTCGGGAAAAGTTAGAGAAGGCTTTGTGACCAAACCATGGAGTAATATACGGAGTGCTGAGGTAAAAATTGGATGAGGATTTTGAGAGCCTCACGGGAGCTGTCATTGTTGAATGCTACCAAAAATAAACACTGTTTTATCTTAAAAATGACAAGGTGGTCAAATTTGACTAGCAGTTACAATGGCAGATACCCAGTATCACAGCATATCAGAGAAACCGCTAAAAAAAACCAAATGCATCAATAAATTGTGTCAGAGGCTAGTGAAACAGAGGCTCTCTATTCTTGATCCAAACATTGTTAACGTTGGCAGATGATGGTGCAAATAGTTCTGATGCTGAGACAAAATTCTTTAAAAGTTTAAAAGCAGATGACATTAGTGGGAAAAAAAAAATATCAATCATTCATATTTGTATCTCATGAATAGAAGTGGTGCATTTGAATGAACAGAAAAGCAGTGCTTTAAAAAAAAAAAATCTAAATATTAAGTAAACTTTCATTTTTCCAGAAGATGGATGACACATGGCACAGCACCGACAGTCACCCAGAGTTCCTCCTGGAATAACTCCGTAGGGGCAGAGGCTGTGAAAGCAATGGCCAATATCCCACTGTGATACTGCATCAAAGTGTTCAAATACAGGAGCGAGTTCTGTTACCCATTCATCAGTGTGTGTAATCGTTCTTGGCTTTATATACCTGTGTATACAGAGTGCAAGAGTTACTCCAGTTAATAACCTGCGTGTCAGGCTTAAGATACAAGCCTGACACAGTACTTTGTGAACATGCAAAACTACAGCTCCTGTGAAAATGTACTGGTGTGGTTTCCTGGGAAACGTGTTCCTTAAAGGCATCTCTAAAAACAGAAATATTAAATAAACAACATCATTAGACCTTTTTTTTTTTTAAATACCATTTTTATCCAAGCATTTGAAGTTAACCACATACTGTTGAGTTAGGCTATATTCCAAGGCTGGATTTTTTGGTATTTGCGTGTCAATAGGATTTTGAATGAGGTTGTTTTACTTCCCCAAAGTTCCGGTTTCACTTCGGCTCTCTATTGTCCAACGGATTACCTTCTGTAAAACCCCAACTTGCCATTTTTACACTTTGGTTTTTTTTACGTTATGTCTCATTTGTTTAATGTGTCAATTAGTGAGCTTTAGGTGTGCTGGTTGGCAGATTCTATTACCTCTGGAAAGAGCCAGAATAGCTGCTTCTCCCTGTTCCCAGTCTTTATGCTAAGCTAAGCTAACCGTTGCCTGGCTCCAACTGTATAGTTACCGTACAGACATGAGAGTTGTATTCATTTTCTCGTGTAGCTCTGGGCAAGAAAGCAAACAAGCGCATTTCCCAAAATATCAAACACTTCTCTTAAAGCCACGGTTTAGCTTTAGCATCAAATTGTATTTATGATTACTATGATTGAACACTGGTAAATGACATCTGTGAGGGCATTCACATTAGGTACAGGAACAATGACTTTAATGAAATTTCAGCACATTTCAATAGATGGTATGTACAATAGCATCATTTGAATGATTTAACACAAATAAGGCATTTCAAGTATCGAAAACAACCTACTGGTATCACATTTTTGGTGAATCAATCAGTTTCAGGGTAGTTGACACGTTACCAAATTTGACTGGTAAAGCCATTTAAGAGGTGATCAAAGGCATACAAGTACCATACAAACAAATGGTAAAATGTACAGAATCAAGACGCACAAGCTGTATTTGTAAAACAAGTCCCTCACAATGCATTTATTTCACCTTAACGTCACACCCTTGATCTTTTGCCGGGTTGGGCTTCGTGGGCAACAAGAGGGAAGATCAAAATTGCATTCAGGGACTCGAATGAACGTTTGTCACCACCACCATAAATAATGTCCATGTACTCAAGAAAGGACAAACAATTTATGTACAATATTTTTCCTCTTACAATATTAAAAAAAAGAAAAACCTGAGGGCTGTCAACTACTGTACTTGCTCATCCCATGTCCTTTGATGTATTCCTGTTCTGTTTGGTGCTTTGTAGTGAACATCTCTTTTACTGATGTCTGATGAGGGACGTCAGATCCAAAAGTCTAGACATTCACATTCCATCTCAAAGTTGGAAAGAAATGATGAAAATATATTCATTACAAGGTTATGATGAAGTTCCCCGCAGGCAGCTTGGAGCGTCAGTATTTTCAGTAGCCTTGAGCAGGATGTGCTTTATGTATTCTACATCTTTTTACACTTTAATCTGAGAAGTGTTCACATTTCTTAAAGCAACAATAGGTTCATTGTCTTTGTGATAATTGGTCCTGTGACAGTGCTGAAACGAGAAGGAAAGACATATTTAGGATGATGTAAAAATCACAGAAATGAAATACTAATTGTGTGTTTTGCTCTTTACAAAGCTTAGCAATTAGATCAGTTGACAGAAATTAATTAGCGTAGCAGCATTCCAGTATAAATGAAGAGGCTGACCTGCAGATTAACCTTTGCACCAGAGGCGTTCCCTCGCATCCTTTCCGCAAAGTGTTAGTATGTTGATGTTGTGTATGGCTGAGTGTTCTGACAAGAAAAAGAAGTAGGAAATTGAGGGGTTAGACCATGTTGTTAACAAGTCAATTTGCAGCGAAATTCAATCCCGATAACTATGCTGTGTTGTTGATGCCACAGCGAGTGTCCTTACCCTTGTGGTTTTGATCTTGTTGCCGGCGTAGCACATCCAGCCTGAGTTGTCAGGGAGCGTCTTGCATTCCTCCCCCTCCAGGCAAGGCTCCATCTCACACCACCACTTCCCAATTACTATGGATGCTACAGGCAACAAAAGACAAGAGAAATGGTGATGCAGGTAACTTTCTCCCTAACACAGTGCAAAACCAGATAGCACAGCCCGGCAGTTTACAGATAGATGGCCATTAGGCAGGGGTGTCTAATCCTAATTATTAAATGTGTTATGTCACAGGTGGCTGTTGGCTGTATATGTCACATCTATATGCTTCAGACAACTTTGGCAAAACTGTTGTGTATTACAATGTGAATTCTTTATTAAATGCAGTTATTGCAGAGGGTGGAACTGAGGATTTTCATTGAGTGAGTGGTGTGACTGTGACTTGACTTTAATGCATGCCACATTTCTGCCGTCAGGAGAGAAAATTGCCTTAAATACAGGGTAAGTAGTCAGTAAATGGTTTGTAATGTGTGACAGAGGAAAAGAATCTGTCAGAGCTGACATCGAGAGACCTCAAATTCCCCCAGTCCGCTCTGAGATTGCAGTAATATTTGCAAAAGGATTTAGGATAAAAGCTGCAGGTGAGAGGTTTTCCTAAAGCTAATATGTGTTTTAGTTGTGTCAGACCTGAGCACCAAATCCATTTCTTACAAGGGATTGAGCCTGTGTAGCAGACATTTATCAAAGCATGTATAAAACCATCATGAAATATCTACAAGGTACCTATGTAATCAGCCATTTTCCTCTACATCTCTTTGCTTATGCTATTCTTTATTTCTTTACTCTACTCTGAGGTGTGCTACATTCAGCAGCAGCGTTTGACTGTCTGCTGTTGGAGTAAAGCTTACCCCTGCAGACTCCTTCTGCTGTCTGTCAGCAACCGAATTTGGATGTGACATTATCCCAGGTAATGCTAATCTTATCTGGGACAAGGCATTCGCATGGGTGACTGCATGGGCTTGTATCTGAACAAATCTCTGTATCCTTCCAAAAGATAGGAGTTTTGTCTGGCAGGGTTTCTCTTTTTTATATATTACAATGAAGGTTGAATTAAATATAAAAATGGAAATCATTCTTTTCCCACGCTGCAAGCGAATTAAAAACAAATATTTTTTCCTCACGCAACCATAGTACAGAATTGTAGTAAAACCTGATATTTTATATTTGCTTCTTCTAAAATACCCACCGTCGACACATGAAGGTCTGTTCCTGGTGGTT
Organism: Coreoperca whiteheadi; assembly: GCA_011952105.1. Classification (NCBI taxonomy): domain Eukaryota; kingdom Metazoa; phylum Chordata; class Actinopteri; order Centrarchiformes; family Sinipercidae; genus Coreoperca; species Coreoperca whiteheadi. The sequence goes on from CM022479.1 coordinate 22,940,468, forward strand.
CCAGCCACCTTCCCCGGCAGACAAGAACACTTGACCGTCTGTGATCGCTCCTCAATACGATTCTTATTACAGCATCTGTGAGCAGCAATTACTTCACATGTGCCCCCCTCTGAAAAAAAAAAAAACAGACAAAAAATGTCATTAAGTCAGCATCTCAGGGGTGATCAAACAGAACCACGTTTTGATTTCTTGAACATTAAATAACCTCACCGTGTGGACATTCATCAGTGGTGGAAAGTACATTTACTCAAGTACTGTACCTTTAAGGTACTTGTACTTTACTTGATATTTGTATTTTATGCTACTTTATACCTTTACTTCACTACATTTCAGAAAGAAATATTTGACTTTTTACTCCACTAAATAAGAGCCGTAAAGATTAGTCATTAAAAAATCGATTGTCAGAAAATTAACCAACAACTATTATGAAAAGGGATTTATCGTTTAAGTAAGCAAACGTTTTTCTAAGCAAAAATACCAAGTATTCCAGTTTATCCAATGCAAGGATTTTCTGCGTTCCTCTGTTTTATTGTAGACTGAATATCTTTGAGTTTTGGATCGTTGGTCGAAGACGAAACAAGACATTCGAAGATGTTACCTTAGTTTATATGAAACTCGATGGACATGTTTCACAGTTTTCTTTCACTGTTTTCTGATATTTTCTGGTTTGCACCCCTTGTCACATTTCAGATGTCTATGAGTTGTTGGCCGTTCCATCGAAGAGACAGTTCCCCTCTAAACATCTCAATTTAAGAAAACTGCTCATAATATCCAATATGTCACAAAAAAGGGAAGATTAGAGAAAAGTCCAAAAAATTAGAACAAATGTGTATTGCAAAACTTAGTTTTATCTTCTTTCCTCTCCCATTAATCATCACACGACCCCTCAGATTTACCTCATTTAAAGTGTACTTTTTACTAGGATTTTAATTGAAGGACTTTTACTTGTAACAGAGTATTTTTACATTGTAGAGCTGGTACTTAATACTTCCTGAATACTTCCTTCACCACTGACTGCTCATCATTTTGAATGTTTTGAAAATGTATTTTAATGGCATGTATCTCATGCTTAATCTACAATGTCCATATTAAGAAATTCTTCATATTCACAAGTTTATTTCATGAGGTAAAATAACTGTAAAACATCACAGAAGTTTGCTGTAAACAAGAATAATTGTGCTTTACACTCTGAGCGAGCGTGGCCCCTGCAGCTCGATTCATGTAAAATGATGATGAAGAGATGTGTGAGTGCAGGCAGAAAAAAAGACATCTATTTGCAGGAGGAGAGACCTGCTTCAGGGTTATCATGAATATGAACACTGGCTCCACCATGCAATTATCACCAAACTACTGGCTGTGCCCTGAAGGATGAGAGGACTGGACCGAGCGGACATGACCCACCTCAACCGCTGGCCTATCCCACCCACTGCGCCCAGACTCTCCACATATGAGAGTTGTGCAGCAAGGACCATCTGACAATTACACCCGTCAGCGTGACACAAGATCAAGGAGGTTGTCGAGAGAAAGAGCAGTGAGAGGGGAAAAAAGTATCCAGTATTTTGCCAGCAAAGTGATTTGAAGTAATGTTTGACAATGAGCTGTGGGTTTGTGAAATATGTCGTGGCTGGATTTGCATATATCGCTTTACTACATTTGAATATTTTGGTCTGTGAGGCCCTCCTGATGCAGAGCAGTTTCTTAGAGGCATAAAAATGCAGCCGTGGACACTATCTTAAGCAAAAACCTGCTGTAGTTAGAGCAGCAAACAGCATCGAATCACTGCAGTTCAGGTAATCTTCATTCAATCAATATGAAAGCCAAGTGGTGACAATTGATTAGTCCTTATTTCAACATTCCCTAATTAGCATTTATAAGTAGCATGTAAATGATTATAACACACAATAACATAGCTGTAAGCAGATAAAGACATTTTTATTTGTCCACAACTATAATGCCTCCTTTATAATTAATTCTATGAAGCATCCGTAGACCATAGCTAATTCATGCTGTAAAACACAATATAGCATAGTTGTAATCATATACTTTATAATGATATCTAAACTGAAACAAGTGGTTGATTGATTAGCCGCTGACAGAAAATGTATCTGCAACAATTTTGATAATAAACTAATCATTTTAGTTTTTTAATCAAGAAGATGCCAAATATTTGCAAGATTCACCTTTTTAAACGTTAAGATTTGCAGCTTTTCTGTGTTCTATATAATTCTAAATGAAATATCTTTGGGTTTGTGTGTTGGAGCAGGGAGAGCTCTAAAACATTCAAGACAAGAGCAACTCCAGGAGAGATTTGGAAAACCCTGTACTAATCAAATAATCTACTAATTGTTGCAGCTCTAAAATTGTTAAAAAATACATTAATAATTTACTATGTGTTTATTTACTGACTACAAATGCTACACGGGGGAGCTAAATTTAAGTCCTTTAGCTTTGAATCCCAAATTTCAACAGGTCATTTGGGATTACAAGAGTGCGGATGCAACACTTTTCAGATTTTCCCTAAAAAGCGTTTGCCATTGTGGAGACTGCTGAGTTACATAGGGCTGAACACATATTCTATGATAGAGTATTTGTTCAGCCCACAATTTAAACCAGCCAAGCTAAGCCATAAAGTAGCTTAAATTCAAAAAGGCCAGAGAGAGAGAGTTGTGTGTCAATTTCTAGATATAATTGAGGCATCGTGTGAGCTCCTGAGAGGATTAACCAACACTCGACCTGCTGGATAGATCAGTGCGCTTGTCTCACACTTGATTCTCTCATTTCTACCTCACTGCACTATTAAAAAAAAAGATCATAATCTTCTCTTATGTGAATAAAGCCTCAAGAGAAGAAGTCAGAATTAGATTGTGATAAACTTGATTGCACTTAAATCAGGATTCAGTGTTTCTCCCGAGTGGATATAAAGTATGTGTGCAGTGCCTGGTTGAAAATCTGCTCATACTGAAGTAAATGACAAGTATTAATGTGAACAGAAGTTGTGTCGAGGTGTTGATTGGATAAGTGAGTTCACGCAAATAAATTAATAGCCAAATTTCGTCACAGGGAAAAGAACAAATTAAGAAATCTTGTCTTTTTCCTGCTTCTTGCCAAATCTGTTGAGTTTCTTGGGGTTATCATGACTCCTGGCTCTGTATTTCAGAAAACATCAACAGCCTTTGGTTTAACTGAAAAATATCCAGATCTTGTAGCTGGTCTGGGAGAATGTTGCCTGCTGTCTGATGCACTCAACAAAAGGGCATGTCTGCACAACGATAATCGTGATGTACCAGTGGAAGCAGTGGGGCATCATTTGAAAACAACAGCCCACAGGGGATTGTTCTTCTTAATGCATCTCCCTAATTGCATAAGACAGCCCCAGATTTCCTCTTTGATCTATTAAAAAACACACTACTCAACAGAATTAACTTGCACTGCTTGTTGCTACCAAAGAATCGGGATACTCTATATTTGGAAATCATCACCTCAGAAGAATACATTAAAATCAAATAAAAATGTAAATCAGCGTGGTATTTCCAGCTGGCAGGTGTACTGGGTACCATTAAACAAAAGCTACGCAACACTGACGAGAACTCTTCAAGTTCACCCATGGTTTCAGCCTGCGAGAACAACACGCTGCATGCTCCGAGACCCCATCTTTGCATTATAAATATTTCAGAGGGAGACGGAGAATAACATGGCAGGAGATGAACGTTCATCAGTTGAAGGCTGGAGCCATGCGAGGGTATAATTGTTTTCTGTATTTCCATTTTCCCCCCATTATCAGTGGCTATTAACAAAGTCAGTCTCCCAAATGACAAACAGCTTCAAGGTGTGAGTGTTTGTGTGTACGTGTGTTGTCTCCCCAGCAACATATTGATTGACAGAGACCAAGGGTCACGCAGAAATTGCCATTCATTGGGTCAGAGGTCACACAGAAGCAGAGGGTCTCAAAAACTGGCCTGTTTTTGTTGCCATGCTCTGTACACCTGCCTCTTCATTACTCTGAGCTGGGAAAAAGAGGCCGTCAGGAATCGAGGTGACCACCTACAACCTGCACCCAACAGTGCACAGCTCCTTTTTAGGTCTGAAAGTGCTGTAAAAGTCATAACTTTGTACTATAAGAGGTGAAGGTTCTGTCATATTCTCTCATGTCTGAGATGATTTGTTCCTGGTGTTGTTTGGTTTCTTATGTTGATTTATTTCCTGTGCTGAGATTTCTTTAGTTAGTTTGTTCTGGCTGCAGAAAACAAAATCCTCCCTGAGAACAATGACCATTTTGTATTTAGTGTTGGTTCAAATATTCTGTTCTCGGTCTCTTCTACAATTGTACTCCGCCTCAGATTAAAGTGATTTGTTCTCTGACTTTTAGCCACATTAAAGCATTTTAATTTGAAAGCACTTTGCTGCGATTGCATGTTCATTTAAGAAATAGTTACTAAAGTACAGGCAAACTACATAATAAAATACATCATTTTGTGGTTTTCTCTAATAAATAAAAAAGTGCACATAATCAGGTACTGTACTTAAAGGGCTACTCCACTGATTTGCACTTCCTAAGTTGGAGGACTCACAAGAGTCAGATTTTTTTTTTTAAAAGGGTCAGTCTGTTTTCACAGCGGTGAATGTAACTAAGTGCATTTACTCAAGTCCAGTATTTTGGTAAAAATTTGAGGAACTTGTACTTTATTTGACTGTTTCCAGTTCATGACACTTAACACTTCTACTCCACTAAAAAATATAATCTATAGAATTTATTTACTAGTTTACTAATTAAGATTTCATACCAAACATGTGATTGCCTTTTAAGTCATTTGAGTCCTAACCACTTTATTTTACTTTCAATGCAGGTCCATTTTTCATAATTCCAGTGCAGCAACATGCGTCATACTCTCTCGTTTCAAGATAGAGCCAGTTCTTTAGACAGGTTCATTTGAATTAAAAACCTTACCTCACTAAAAGATTTATTCACTAGTTTTAGGAAAATAAGTATTTTAGGACCCAATTATGGCCAGAATTGTCTTTTTTAAGATTTGGACTTTTGCACTGTTAGATTGAACTGCCCAAGAGTATATAAGTTAAAAAATAGCACCATTTCAACCAATTGCAACTGTAAAATGCTTCTTACACAATAATAATAATAAGGCTCACATAATAATAAACCAATAATAAAATGTGAAATGTGCTTCTACATTCATTTTTGATACTTTAAACTAGGTGCAAGAAATTTTTAACTGGTTAAGAAACAGTCTCAGTTTAATACTGATGCCTCCATATGACCTACATAAACAAACAAGACCATCAGCAAGAAGATTGGCTATCTCTATAGAGGTATTCTAAATGCCTTTCATCGGGTCCAATTCCCCGCTAAATCAGATGAAACGACTTACGGCACGCAGACATGAAGAGCCTATGTTTACATTTTCCCAAGCAGTGCAGTGAGCACTACATTAGTCAGTTAAAAAGGAAGTAGGATGAGATTTCTCTTTAGAGGATTTTATTTTTGATGTTATATTTTGTGGTTGTGACTGATACTGGGATCAGCAAAGAGAACAAGAACAAAACTAAAACTAAAAAAAAGGGACAGTGATCAAGCGCAGGCGAAAACAAGTCAACCTTGGTCGGTCATTAAACAAATGGAGAGAATTGTGAGATTTGAAAGGATTCAAATCTGATCCTGAATTGGCCCCCTTCCTCCCGACAGGTATGTAATACGTCTATTTTATTTGGATCTGTACAGTCCATGGGGGTATAGGTCAGGGTGGCCATTAATATTATTCAACTGGCTCATAACATAACATTTTATCTTGCCTTTGCTCCCAAGCTTCAGTTTCATCAATTAAATCTAGTTGTATTTACACCAAACAATATTCAACTCAAATGGTTATGGCTAAACATAGAAATCTCTCGCTCGCAAAATGCCATTAATTAACAGAAACGACATTCGGAGTCCTGATATGAAGAAATAAAGTCCCTTAATTAAATACAAGAACAATGTCTCCAGATAATCTTCAACCTTCCAGTGAAGGAGGTGGTTGTGTATGTGTGTGTGTGTGTGTGTTCAGGGGGAAAAGTTTGTATGTCTGTTCATTCTGTTCACTCAGAATTTAGACAGTTCAGTTCCGTTTAGTTGATTTCAGTGGAGAGAGGGGTGAGTGTGAATGTGTGTGTTTGTTAGGGCTCTAATGTCCATGGAGAGTAGAAGATGAGGGTTAAGTGTACCTTAACCAGAGGCAGGAGAAGAGGAGAAGCCTGGGGAGCTGGAGGAAATGAGACTTTTCTTAGCTTTTGTAGGACCGACCCAGACAAGGAATTCCACCACTGCATCCGAACAACTGCCACTCTGTTTACTTTTTATATATATATATTTATGTTTTCTTTACAGAGAGAAGATGTCAAAAACTGGATTAAACATCTAGTGATCTCCTCCTTTAGCCACTCTCACTCCTCTTTCTGTTCTCCTCCGTTCTGCTTTTGTTAGCTTTTTCCCTTCCACCAGCTCACACGTGGGTCTAATTTATCTCCTCACCTCCCCACCTTCCTTCCTGTCAAGGTGTAAAAGGGCTATCTCCGGTTGGTTTTTTAAAACGTCTCCTTATAAATGTTGGCCACATTATGCCCTAATCTAGTGATTTACAATGAGAATGAATTGGATATAATAGGATTCTTAATGTGGTGCAAATGTAATTGATTGTCAGAGCTACATGTAAGTGATACTACAGCTTTCACAGCCACCTGTGTGTCCCTGTGGGACTCAACAGGCTCGCTACTCAACAGCATGTCCTGTAACTTATCCCACCCCTCTGCCCCCCCACCCCCTTCTGCTACAGCTGTGTTTAAAAAAGAAAAATAGTGTTAAAAGTCTTAAAGGTTCCATCTTTCTTTCACTCTCTTTCTAAACAAATCCACGCACTAGTCAGATCAAGACCTTCACGACATCAGGTGGTCGACACTACCGCCTTTTTCCACAAAATCAACACAAAATGTTCCTTATAGTTGATTTCTTTTACTTTAACTTATTTTTAATGCAGGACTTTTAGTTGTGAGTAGTATTTTTACATAGTTACAGTATTAATTTTACTTAGATTTGAATATGTCTTCAAACACTAGATGCTCAAAGCACTTTAAGGACTTCTCGGCGGTGTTGGCTATGGAGCAGATGTTTGTTTGATTTTTTAAAAATTTTTATATTTATTTTAACATCTACAAGTCCGTGACAACTGGGCTGATAAAGAATATGTGATATGATCGAACGTTCCAGCCCTACTAGTGATTGATTTCATAATCACTGCTTGTATATAGGCTATTTTACTTGTAGAAAACCAATAACTTGAATTGTAAATGCAGAGTTGGAAAAAGCACCTTAAGTAAAAAAGTAGAAATATTACAAATAAACCTTGTGGTGAGATTGTTTTCTTCACTGCTATTTCCAAAGTCAAGAATGAATAACATGCCAATGCCAGTCATTATAATCTGTCTAGTATATAATGGCAAACTCTTCAGTCTTACTGTGCCAACATTGAAGCTTTTCCAAAGTTAGAAAAACATAATAGCGTTTCAAATGAAAGGATTACCTTCTGTTGTATAGTAACATGGTTTGTATGTCTGCTTGTGTTTTCCAAAATTTGTCAATTATTTTGTCTCATTTAATTACACAAAATATAGTATTTGAGCCGAAACTATAATGTTACACCAAAAAAAATATGGAAGTAAAGCTCACTTAATAAGATTAGTTCTGGACCAGTTCTGGATTAGTTCAGTCTGTCTCGGTCTTCTCTTCTATTCTATTGTATTATTTGCCGATCATAAAGTGACTAATGTCTTCTTTTATGTCTGCAAATCAAGATGTGACACTATGTTAACACTTACTGCAAAATAAATGTAATAGTGAGAGTAAAGTGGCTTTTGTGAAACCTAACAAACCCTCTGGCACTCTACACAACTTCTAGCAGAGGAATCTGTTCAGTTCAAGTTTATTACATGGAAATTTGTCAGAGCAACTGTAATGCTATTATCTTCACAAATGACAACACCTGGCATAAGAGGTGTCTCAGCTGCTGGATGGAGAGCTAACGCCGTTGAGCCGACGGTCTCTGGCACAATGAGTCACGCTGGATGCCAACAACACTGCATCAAAATCGGATGAGTTATGGACAGCAAGGCTGGACAAACGCAAAAGCTGTCAAATCGTGCATGACATGAACGTGCAGTGCCGATTGTGAATTTTGGATCTGTGGTTCTGCCTGCCTAATGAATGTGAGCAGAGTTCATGTGGGACCAGTAAATGGTTCTTCAAACGTGATGAAGCAGCCACTGCGCAGAGGAAAATGGTCACTTTATCTCAATAGAAATGTCAGTATGCAATAAGTATGCAATGACTCGCTGTCTACTGTAATGAGCCCAGACTGTGTGGTTGTCTCTGGAGAGCTGATAGCAAGTATACCGTCTGAATGGCAACACTCCTCTGCCATCTGTTCCACGCGTTTGACACAGTGTGTACATGAAAAACTACTATATGTGCAATTTATAGAGGGATTCCAACCACTGAATTATTTGGGGCAAACCTTATAATCCAAGTGAAATATGTGGGTTTAATGAATACAGCATATGACTGGGAGAATAGCAGTGAGAGTAGTCCCTGTTACACTCTGTACACAAACCAAATGGAAAGCCTAAGAGACTCAATTTAGCAGGTAACCTGTCTCTCTCCTGGGGCTTTGGATTCCAGTGATTGGTAGCCAGTGGCACTATGTGTACACCCTGTACTGAATGTGCACACTCACACGCACATTTAAGTGCCGTGTGAAGATATATGTTAACTGTGTGACATCTGAATAGCACCCAGACTCAGAGCCCATGTCACATACAAGTCCCTGCAAACTTGTATGTGACATGAGTTTGTATTACCTGTGATTAATTATTTTGTAGCTTCAAAGTCATTTACAAGAGACAGCAGGCCCTGATCTCCAAACCACAGCAGTCTGTGTTTTAGAGCAGCATGCCTGTCACCTTTTTAATGGGAAATGCATCCAAGGTGACCCATAATAGGCTCCACTTTCTCTGTGCATGCTCTCTGCAGACATCCAAGCCAGCAGGCTACGGCAGTTCTGTCGCTGACAGGGAATGGGAGAGGCAGATTAGAGAATGTCAAATTAATGCAGATGGAAGACAGTGAGAGGCACAAAACATGTGACTGCATGGTGTCAAAATGACTATTTTTCCCCCTTTCTTCTGTGAAAACAAAGTCCCTGTAGTACTGTTGTTATTCTAGACATAAATGCTGGGGTGAAAGTGAGTGACATATTGCTCTATAAACTGCAAGACAAATGTGTTTTGAGGTGGAAGAAAATGCAGAGGACTTGTGTGTTGGTGTAAAAGATTAAAAAACGCTTGAGTAAACTTGAGAATTTAAAATGTTTTGAGAATGAACAGTGTTGGGGAAAAACTTCAGATACTAAAGGTGAGAACGCATGAGGATGTTTTTTTTTACAAACTAGATTCCTTTTTTATGCACGTGTGTGGTCTAAGTTTACACTTGTGTGTTGTTTGTAAGCGAGAGTGCATGTGCTTGCCAGAGAGAGGAATCAAAACAATTTACAAGCAAAGAAAACTACCAATTGCTACTCTGAAAAAAGCACTGTCCATGACAAACAAAAGAATAGAAATTCATTAAACATGGCTGGCGGTTTTGACAGCGTTGTCACACAAGGAGGCCTTGAGATTGGTCCTGTGCAGTGGGCCAAAGATGGGTGATACTTTATTGAAATGCAAAATCAATACTCACAGAGCAGAGTTGGTGTTGTTTTAAGATGCATGAAAACTGCATGGAACAGACGAAGCAGCGTTTGGTAGGGAATGGGTTTGGCATTTGCATGTGAGTCTCAAAGCCTTTTTCAAAGTCGTCTCTTTTGTCACACACAAAACAGGCCCAGGACACTGCAAGACTGGTCCTGATCAAGGGCATTAAATGCTATTGTGACTCCCAGCGAGTAGGACCCCGCACATGAAAAACCCCCATGATTATTTGGTTTTTATGGTGGAGATGTGTGGCTTGTTGAGCATGACAGCGGCGTGCGGTACAACAGCAAACATACAGCAGCTTTCATGTCTATTAGAACACATATAAACAAACGCACTTTATCTATGTTATACCCTTGTAGCACACACTCACTGCAGAGTTTTTTGAAAATGGGCAAACAGAAAAATTGCAATGTAAAAATATCTTCTGTCAGTGAGATGTCATTCATTTTTAAATGTCAAGCTGTTCTTGTCCCTCATTCTAGCCCCTTTTCCCCGACTGGCAAGTGTCCAGAACTGGTGCTTCATATTTTTAGATCACGTGCTCTGATGAAAGAGTTACATTCAACGAGAAGAAAAGGAAACAGAGATGGAGTTGAGTCAGAGAGCCTTTAGAGAACAGCTGCTCGCCTCTGATGTGACTGCTGGCCTTCTCACTGCCTGCCAGATAATCTACGCAGCATGCCAATGTGCCTGCAACATGTAAACTGTGTAATAATGCATAATACAAAGGCTAAATGTCCTTTCATACTGTATGACATGTCTCTGAAGGGTCGGTGGTGATGATTATACAACACCTGCAAGCTGAAAGTGGTAGGGATGGTTCTTTACTTATTAAATATTATACAGTGCAGATTATGTCACATGATCAACAGTTTTATCACATCTTACTGCAGTTAAGGAAGGTATAGAATGTGTTGCTGGATAGCAAAATATTTTCAGCACCTATACAACATGTTTTAAATCCGACATTATAGATATGTTCATTTTACTGACTGCCCCATTAAATTTAGTTAAAATACAGGATACAGTATCAGATCATGATAGGAACCTATGAAAAAGTATAACATCTACTGCTTTTTTATTGTAATTTAATTTCATTAAGTGTGGCAGGACATGCAATGTTTCTGTCAATCCTTTCATCATGTTGTTCATATTTGACTAAATGTATTTTCCCACTTTTGTCCCCCATTTTCACATGTGCATACTCCAGTCTCTCCAGTAAAGGTAATTGGATCTGTAGTGTAAATATGCCAGAAGACTTATGGCACACCAAGGAGATATTAGAGTAGAAAATAACTGAAATCTGCAATAGAGCTCGATAAACCCAATATTAATTACTTTGCTTATTTCTCACTCTACCCTCCCCCTTGGAACCAATTAGTAAGTTGAGATGCTTCTTCTCAGTTTAATGAGGTCTAAGTAATGATAATGAATTTCATATTCCTGCCAAGCATTCAAAATAGGCTAGTGGAACCACAAAGTCTATGCCATATGAAATGATCTCTCAGGCATAATTCCCATTCTGCAAGAAATATGTCTTTCATTGAGAAAATCAAAAATTAGGAAATGATGTCCCATTTTCACCATTACAAATACAGAGGATGAATTAATAGAAGTCATTTTTCTTCACACTGACACCGTTCGGGGATGACGGGGTGTTAGTCACATGAAATCACTCAGAATCTTGAGACCCAGTTTTATCTATATTTTAATAAACGATGTGTCTTACAACTGGGTCACCAAATCTTCAAAATCACATCGAAATTCCACCACGAATGGCCAACAGTGAAGTGACAAAAACCCTGTTCATCGTCTAAAGAGCAGGGAGAGCCTGAGGGCTGCCACACCCTGAAAAATCACAAAAGGAAAAAAGCCAGAGGGACAAAAACGCCCTGTGACAAACTTGTTACATCTCTACAGTTCCATATAATTTGGATTAACTACAAAACTAAGCAGGAGGGTAGGCTTTTACCTTAGCAGGGAGCATATTTGCTAGAACAATCCTCAGTACACATAGGACAAGAAAGTCTGAACTCCCTGATATAATATTTACAAATAGTGGGGACAAGCAGCTATCATTAGTTTAACAGTAGCTTTTGTTTCATGGGGAAAACGTTTAATTAAAGAGGAACTGTGCTCACAGGCTTGTGCAACCACTGACATCAGCAATTACTGTGAAGTGGGGTGATAGTGGGATCCTTTCCATTGTGAGGGCTTGTTTTAATTCTCTGGCATGGGAACAAAAGATAAAAGGTTGGATTGATCTCCCCCCCCCCCATGTTATTAAGAAAAATAGAGAAATTTGTAGTCTGTTATCCTGTAACTTGGTGGGTTGTGCCTCCAAATACGGCAACCAAGGGCTAGACAGAGTTCAAGTGTGGTGCTCTAAAGTGCTTCGGATTAGTGGTGTTCACTTTCCTATCACTGTCTAATGAAGGGGCAGGGCCAGAGGGATGTCCCCCTACCTGAGTTAAGGTGGGAAGCATGATCCTTGCTAGTATCATGAATAAATTACTGAACTGGCCTACGGAGTACTGGCCAAGGGCCCCTGGACAAGAGCCTCTGATTTAGTGTGTTAACATTTCTTGATGGAAAGTCACTCAAACGACTACAAAGAAATGTGACATGACCACAAAGACACAAAACCACAAAAAGATGAAAAACTACAAAAAGATGCAAAACAACAAAACAAATTTGAAAAACGACCACAAAGAGACACAAAAAGAGATGCATAACAGCCAAAAAATGACTAAAAAAGAGATGCAAAATGACACAAAAAGAGACTCAAAAAGGCAAATAAAATACAAAAAAATACAAAATGACCTCAAATGGTTATTATATATAATGTTACAATGTTGGATTAAACTTGGCCAATGTTTCAAATAATGAGCTAAACGTATGCAAAAGTAATCCCTGTGAACAAACAGCTCAGGCTTCAGACAGCTCTGAATATTATCAAGCGGGGTCTATTGGTTTTCCAACCTCATTCTTGTCTCATTTGTGGTCTGATAAACAATAAATTCATCAAATTCAGTGCCCCAAAACGCAAATTTGCTGTGATATGCCGTCAAACACACCGGCAAGAGGATAAGGCAATGTGGGCACTGCCCATCGCACAAGCACTGGTTGCTGCCCATGGATGTATAAAGAGAACAGGATACAGCGTGGAGGGGGGGTCCGTTCATTCCTATGAAACCTGCTCAGTGGTGCATGAAGCCAAAAAACTTTGACTTCTGGGTATAAAATTACCGGGATCTTCCACATAGCGCCCACATTGTGTGGTCCCATAGGAGCAAGTGCACTAGCCCTCAACTTCCGGTATAGCCCTCCACTAATTTGAATGGGGATAAAATGATTTCATCGCGGGGCTCTTCTAGACTTTCCGAACGCTATTGAACCGAACAGATCAAATTCTGATGAAACAAGTCATTTTGCGAGGGTCGCGACCAAGCGGCAATCTCCTGGGCAGATAAATGAAGCCAACGCAGAAGTGTCAAAAGTACCGAAACTTTTGGGGGTATTTTTATAATCACCCATTTAAATGTTAAAGTTATGCATAATTAAAGGCGAGCCGCTTTGAGTGTTAGGTGGGTGCCCTCTCAGGTGGCTTGCCGCTAGGTGGTTTCATCAACCAGGTTTCATGCAGCCCACCTCTTTGCCCATTTTTGGATTATTCGAAGTCACGCACTGCCAAAAAAAATAAAATAGCTTTGATGTATTTAAGCTACTTTTGCCATGTTGCTGTAGCTTAGCTTGCTACATTTCAATGGGGGGTAACTTATTGTTATTATTTCACATTAGAATATTCAAAGTTAATTTATTGCAATTAATAAACAATTTATTAACCAATAATAATGTACAGTTTATTATTGCCAAGAACTAGGGGTTTAAATGTGAATCACATTTAAAGTTTTACTCATTTTACAAATGTGTCCCCTTTCTTTAAAACTGAGTCTGGTCCCCCCATTCAAACGTTTCTAAACCTGTCCTTGGTATAATGCCAATGCATAATTCACAGTAATTAAAGTTTAATACTAATTACACCTAACATCATCATTACAAATTAATTTATATGAAAAATTAATGTAATCCATACACTCTGTTAAGAAGCCACTATTTCATTTTCAGCTACACCTAGTTCAAAATGTTCAGCAGACTCAATAACTTTCCACAGCATTGTTTAATATGAGCAAAAGACCTTATCTGGTTTGCTATTTACACACAACAAAAATAATAATATCTGTAATAGCTGAGCTTTGTTTGGACTATTTCTGAATTCAATTCAATTGAATTCAACTAACAGAAGTTATCTCACTGCAATTTTTCTGTAGAGCAGGTCTAGACCGTACTCTTTATAATATTATTTACAGAGACCAACAATTCACACCAAAAGACAACTGCATGTTTTTAAAAGGACTCAAGGTTTCAAGGATTCAACTATTCTTCAGCTATGTAAGCTGTCAAAGCAATATATTCAGAAAACTGCTGCTAACTACTAAACAAAACAAGGGTCTTAAAATCTTGCTAATGACCCCAAGAGGATGCTTTGCTTCTTATACCCAACGGAGGTAAACTGGTTTGAAATGCTCAACTAATAATGCCATTCTGAGGCTAATTATGTTCTGCTATTCTCTGCAGTTACTAAACCGCAAATGTCTCTTAACTAAAAGCCTCCTTTATGTGCAGTCATGATGATTTTTGGAGAAACTATTTGGCCAGGGGCTGTAATTCATGTTAGCAGTGTTGTAAAATAAATGTACTTATTAATTTTAGGTTGTAACATATACCCCTCATGAGCTGTTTGGTACAGGACATTTGGTTTAGTATACAAATTGCTTTAGTTCAATAATTACAGACGTATTGTACAATACACCGACTTACAATTCACGTCTCACAAATTGCAGAACATTGATTTGAGTCCCGCCCATAAAAATTTGGCAGTGTGTCAGTTGTTGACTGTGAAGAACTGTGTTTGTCGGTCTAGCCCAGCTAATGTACTGCTGTTTAATGCTGACATTTTTTAAATGGCTACAAAAAAGGATTTTTAGGAATTTAACAATTTTTAGGGTCAAATTTTGAATTGGCCCAAATACCTGCAAAACTAATGACACATTACAGTGGCAGCCCAATGGGACCTTGTGGGGAGTTTGCATGTTCTCGCCAGGTGTGATTAGTCTGGGGGCTAAGACCAAAGACACACAGGTTAGATTAATTGGCAGCTCTAAATTGCCCGTGGGTGTGAATTGACTGTGACCTGTCCAGGGTGTACCCGCCTCTCGCCCAATGTCAGCTGAGATTGGCTCCAGCACCCCCACGACCCTCAAGAATAAGTGGGTGTAGCTAATGGATGGATGGAATGGACCACTGAGAATCATTAGTCAGCATCAGCTGTATTTCGTGTTTAGTGTTAATTGGCAAATGTTAGCATGCTTACATGCTAAACTAACATAGTGAACATGGTAAACATTATACCTGCTAAACATCAGCTTGATAGCATTATCATTGTGAGCATGTTAGCATTTAGCTCAAAGCACAGCTGTGCATGTAGCCTATAGTCTGACAGAGCTGCTAACATGGTTGTAGACTCTTAGTCTTGTTCTAACATGCTTTGCTTTACTGTATTGTAATAGTGTTGCTTTCCTTTTTTCAAGATATGCAGGGAGCAGGTAATGTTGTCTTTTCTTGTTTGGCCCCTGGTAACTGATAGTATGGATTATCACAGAGACAGAAGAATGAAGACCAGTTAAAACAGGGTTCTCTGCACATCTCCAAGTAATATTCAGCTGAATCAGGTGCTTCTCGGTTTGAGGACAGCAAACTTCCAAGGGAAAAAAAAGAGACTGGAGCACACTGATTGATTTGCAGCCTTTAAATGTGCAAACAAGAATGAAGACGTTTGTTTATGTTATTTGTCACAGTGATATTGGAGGGTTTTGATGACAGTGAATCTAAAAATGAAGATGTGTCTGATGATGAGAATTATATTTTTGTGGCAAATGATCAATCAGATATTTCAGAAACAGAATTGGAGTATGAGTACACCAATGAAAGCTCAGAAGTCATTGGCTTCACAGCAAAATAGCGGATTACTACTAGCAGTGTGCACAACCATGATGCAATGACCACGAGACAGTGACTGAGAAATGTGATGTGCTGACTAATTTGTGGTTGGTATGTGCCAGTCACTAAGCAGTTACAGTACCCATGTAACTCTGTAACTCAGTTTAGTATATACAGTATATATGTAGAATATAATAGGTTATGTTAAAATATATATCACTGTGTTCTGCAAGTTGTTTTTGTTTTTGGCAATAAATACATGTCTTTGGGGCAGGGGTTACTTTTTTTATTAGTATGTTCTCATTTTATGTTAAATAAGTAATGGGTCTCTAAAGACCCAATGTATTTACTGATGTTTGGAAAAACACAACTATCATGCAGGTAAGGGTTAAAATAAATTGAAAGACATTTTGTTTTTCATTTTCCCCACTGTACCAATAACAACTGTGACCTCAACACTGCGATACGTATTGAGCCGTGAACTTTGTCTTCCATTAACACACTGGCTAAGACAACAATCAGCTTGTGTAGTCTTGAGAGAAAGCTGGCTAATTAATTAAGCTGTGGGCCACCGGAATTCATTTTGCACATAAGCGTTGTGACCACAAACCATAGCCCCTGCGCAGAATTGGCTGAAAGACTTCAATTAAACATGCTGTTTAAACAAATATCCACAAGCTTAAAGGAGCTTTCTCTTATGAATATTTCATAGCCTGGAAGAGGAAATAAATGGGAAAGACTGAAATATGTTAAACCTATTTGTAGCTGTGAGCATACAGTAATAATTAGGGCACTGATTGTCCTTAGATTCATTTACTTAAGAATATATTTTGCTTTCAGGGCTAACCAAGGAAATGAGACGAATAGTTTATTTCTGGTAAAATATATGATACAACACCAGCTGAACAAGCTTTGCCTCTCAGAGCTACAGAAGCCAATAAAGCAAAGAAAATCCACTTTGAAGGCTATAGAGGAAGTTTCTGTTTTTTTTACAGGGTGGTCAGAGGTCCTTCGACGTCACAGTGGCATGAGTAACAACATCAGGACAAAGTGGGTTTGCTGAGCTCCAGATGTGGAGTTGCCTCGGGCTGAGGCTGCACGCCACTTCCCATTGGCACTGCAGCGGAGCAGCAGTGACACTAGTGAGAGCATGGTTGAGAGGGGGTCGGGGGGTGGGGGGGTGGAGGAAGATGTATGTCAAAATAATGTGCCTCCCGGATGCATTATATAAGGCTATTAAATTGTCAGTGTCTAAAACAGTGCATAAAGGATACAACCTTTGTTTGTGACAGCCGAAAATCCATTTTTCATGTTTGTTTCATTGTGAGTTTTATCAGCGAGTGGTTTCTTTTGTTGGAGCACATAGGAAAAAAAGCCCTGATCCTCTTCTCGTCACTAAAGCTTCGGCAAGGAAGACATGAGGGATTTTAATGGTATTTTCACTGTGGAAAAAAATGAAACTATAGGCATACTCTATGTATTAGAAGAAAACTGATATTAACGTCGCTTAACGTTGAAAGTACATCCATGTAAAAAATGTACTTCTTTGAGAGGGACTGATTGGGCTGCGGAGGGAGGGTAACTTTAGCAGATATAGAAAACTGTCACAATAGGTAACAGTATGAGAGGTGAGAAAGACAGTGAAATGTCACAGACGATACTTACAAGTGAGTTACTTCTGCTTCCATACTTGGGCTATTCTGCATATCTTATCTCGTTAGGCACATTCACTCACACCTACACATTTAACGGCAACCACAGGTAAGAGATTATCTACGTAGCGTTGAGAATCAATGACCTTTCAGTTATGAACAGTTTGACCCTGCAACGACTGTTGGTGGGAGTGAGTTCACAAGAGAGTAAGGCCACCCCAGGC
This sequence comes from Coreoperca whiteheadi, assembly GCA_011952105.1. Taxonomy (NCBI): domain Eukaryota; kingdom Metazoa; phylum Chordata; class Actinopteri; order Centrarchiformes; family Sinipercidae; genus Coreoperca; species Coreoperca whiteheadi. Next base: position 22,958,199 of record CM022479.1, read on the forward strand.
ATCCACTATCTACTCTTTGTCGTACTCTCTGCTAACACCTCCACATGATGCACTGCATCTCCAATGGCACTCTTTCTTCCACTGGAAATAGACTGCTCCTCAACACATTCAACGCACCTTTGTTCTTTCTGCAGTGAGCATATATTTCAGTCTTTACCAAATATAATACAAGAGTTGAGATGTTACTCCTGAAAAAGTGTAATGTCACACCTGCAAAAGCATATTTTTCCTTTTTTTGTTTTCAGTAGCTGAATTAAGTTTTAAAATCACTGCAAGTTGGAGGTTATGTTTTGTTTAGCAAGTCAATGTTTTAGACAAGGAAAATTGTCCTTCTGCGGTTTCCTCTGGACATGTTCAGAGGTCGAGAAATGCATGACCCCAAAAGCAACATCTCTGCCCGGCACTTTACGGATGTAAGACAAACACAATCTGTTCTGTTTTGTGCACAGTTCACGCTCTTTGCACCAAATAAATACAGCACCTTATGAATCATACCGCAGAGAACGACACTGCCTGTACCAGGAAGGCAGAGAACAGCCCTAAGCATATCTGAGAGAGTGGCAGGCAGCAATCTGTAAGTAGAGCTGTAGGGTGCAAAGCAGGCCGCCTTGTCCGAATCACTGAGCATACACAAGCACCTACTCAAGGGTCATCCAGCTAATGGACTTCGGGACACACATTCTTTGCAATAAAGCTGCCAATATCTCGGTGCACGAGTGGAACATATCCTTATACGCTGTCAAAAGGAAGTGAGCAACACAATGTTGCTGATAAATCTGTAATCTTCCTGTCTCACTTGCCTTTTCACGCTACAGGTGTTTTTATTTACAACCAATAATTTATCTAGTTTGTGTGTATTGAAAGGATGTGAAGATCGGGTCACAATTTAGCTGTTCCCAAAGTCACTACATTGATTGACTTGGTTTTCTAAACAACATCCTCCCTTAGATCTAAATTTCTATTGGCAAGGACAGAACTGATCTCCCGCCCTCTGTAATCTCGATTTCCTCTGGTAATACCAGTCACCGTGAACTTGTGGCATTTCGCTGCCTTTAATGATTGGCCCAGTGGTCTGCAACCAATGGCCTTCTTGCCACCAATTCATGACCCGTCAACCCCAATCCTCCCACCAATCCAACAGGCACACAACACACAGCACAGAACAAATGTCCCAGTGTCAGAATCAATCCAGACAGGCTTCCCATCCTCCTCTCATAAAACTGGCATCTCATTTATCCAGGAATGAGGACAAGCCATACTATGGTAAATGGAATGACAGGGCATTTATACTTTTACTGGCAGAGGGTCCTGAAGGACTCGAATTGTTCTGTTTGAACTCGTTTTCTCTAAAAAAGGTACCTGAATGCACATTTGAAATATTAAATCCATTTCCCTTTTGTTGACATGAGACCACTCTCTAGAAGATATTCTATTTGTGAATGTTTTTCTCCTCAAATACACATGTGCAGACATGAGTAATGAAGTAAAGGTGTAGGAACAGGAAGTTTCTGACTCACAATATTGAGAGTATTGAAAAGACCCCTTGCTGATATGCTCGAGGTGCACTGGCGCATAGAGGAAATAACAGACACCAAGGACCTGCACGCTCATGCAGCTACTTCTCCCTTTGAAGTTCTGACAGCATTCGACTTCCTTTCCTCTGTTGAATCCTGAGATCATAATTATTTACCATAACCACGGCTCACATCCGGCTGATGAAAAACAAAAGTTCGACCGCAATGTTACGGTCATATTCTATTCAGTGCAATTTCACAGGGACCACAATCGCACAGATCAAATTGAGAAGGAGCAGTGTAGCATGAATATCAACTGTAATAGCTCAAGAAGGAAAGTGCAATGGCATTCACTGTCTATCTGCTTGATCTTCGGTACCGAAATTCTCATGCTATCAAGGCCAAATCTTAATGAAAAACAGCCACTGTACAATGTGTTTCTAAATAATTGGTTGTTAGTCCAGCTTAACTGCTAATATATCAATGAATGTAATGACTTAATAAAATCAAGATGCAGATACAACCCCAGAGCAAAATAAAGTGCTGTTATTTTCTCCAAGGTTGTGACAGTCTAATTGAACACATGAGTAACCAAACCCAGCATGCTACAGTACCAGTACTCAAGGGGAGATGGCAGCAAATGGAAAAATGACACCTAAGAAAACATTTGCTTCTCATTTTGATGCTTGTAGGAAATCTGTGGTAACCAGAGCAGGAGAGAAAGCTCTGAAGGACTCACCGATCATGTGGATGGTGGTTCGTCCAGGCCTCGTCCCATGATGCTGTTGGATGGTGTCGTAGAAAGTGGCTTGACACAGCTGAATGGCAGTCACACTGACCCAGAGGCACAGGCAGAGCAGCCAGGACATGACAGGACACATCTGCTAAGGAAGGCAGAGGTGGAGTCAAAAATACATCATGTTCTCAACCTATGACCTCAATCCCCGAAAACGCACACACTTCTGGAGTCATAAGGAAAATAAATTAAATTTCGAGTCTATAATTGGCCTTAATGCTCCTCAGTTGAGTCTTTTAGTCATCGGAATTTATCATTAGCATGATTATATAAGTATGAGTTCTTCACTGTTTCCTCTTCCTAGTTTGCCCTGTCTTGTCCCTGAGCCACAACGCTGCAAATGTGGAGTGATCCCTGGGGAGTTTTTCCCATGCAGCAGAGATTTCCCCTGACAGGCTGACTCCCTTCAACTCCTGAGCTGTGCTCCTGCCTCCAAACCAAAATCAAACTTTAAGAAAGATAAGATTTCGCAAGAAGCTGGCTGCCAAGGCTTTTCTGTATCTGTCAGAATAATGTGACAGTGACACAGCAGTAATAGGAATCAAAAGCCTTGTAATGTTTCACCATGCTGTTTAGATAAGAAAAAGAAAAGAAGAAAAAGAACAACAGCGAGGAATGCTCCTGGTCATAGGAAAAAGGTGTGATGGAAATCTATGAAGGAGAAAATACAAAATGTTTCAGCCCCGGAATCGTTTCACAACAGTTTTATTCACAGCAGCAAACTGCCATCAAGGATGAGATCATTAATCATCTTTTTTAAAAGCGTTACATTTATGAGATATATTTAGATTGAATTTCTTTATGATATGTTTTCAACATGATATTGAAGTGCATACAAACTTTTAATGTAAAAATGTGTATTGCATCAATTAATACTTTTAAGGTTATAAATTAAGTGCATTCTCCTGATTCTACACATGATATTTAGACTGCAGAATACTTTTCAGTCCTTTCACATGTTCATTGTGCTTTTAGGCATCTAAAGTAATAATAAAATAGTTAAGAAAATAGCTAAATGGCTAAATAAATATCTTAAATGAAAGTGCAATTCTGCATATAATAAATATTAAATCATTCATCTCAACAATATGCCATCGAGTACAATGTGCAGATTTCACATTTTGCATTTGAATCCAAAATTATTTTTATGGTAAATGTAGGCTATGATTTGCCAGTTTTATGCAAAAAGCTAAATCTCTTGACAATGACATGATTTATTTTTTGCCCAGAGTAGGAAGAAGAAAATCTTACCTGAGCAACCCAACAAAGAGTATATAAATATCTCAACAGAATGACATAAATCCATCCATAATGCTGCTCATGTTGATCCCATCCAGTAACTCTGAATTTGGAACTCCGCTGACTCTGCTTCCCTGTTCCACACTTTGATAGCAACAGCCCAGTGATTCAGAAATGACCGTCAAGCCAGAGTCAGGAAATAGATTTACAGCTCTTTCAATTCCACGTTTGAAATATCACTGCTTCCCCTTGAGGAGCTGCTCCCACTGACACTAAATTCATTTGTCCCTTGCATTTATAGGCACGTGCGGAGTGCTCCTTAATTAACTGTAGTGGAATCTCTTTTTTCACCGTCTGCATCCTTCCAGTGAGAGGCAGCCTCTGAGCAGCGGCTCTCGCTGAGTCCCCCCTCAGCGAGCACTAAGAAACAAATGTGCCCGTACAGCCTGGCTGAGTGTAAAGACTGTATCACATGTCTTAAAGCCAGACTGCCTCTGGATTAGATGGCATGGTGGGACTCCACCTGATCATATGCTTCTGAAAAATGCAAATCACGGAAACTGGCACCACTCACGTAGCTGTGACCACATGATTAACAATTATTTACATTTAGAATGGATTTCTTTTTCTCCGGAGGGAACATTTCCTTTTATTCCTTTCTTTATTTGTTGTCATTTTCTGCTCTGCCCAACATAAAGAGAACCACGAGCATGTTTAATCTTTTTAAGAGATTAAAAGTTATTCCAAGAAACTTAACAAGAAAGTCAGGATGTTATATTACTAGATGGAAAGACGCAAACCCTCAGTCCTTAGCTTACCTTGGTTTTGTTAGAGGAAGGTGCATAAAAGAAGATTAGGAAGGAACATGTTTTCACAAGCTGAGCAGGAAAGAAAATTCATAGCGGATTGTGTTGAGAAATAATAATGTCCATTCAGCTGAAGGTAATCTTCACCTACAGTGGGGGAGTTCTTCAGTCTATGATGGAGATGTAATGGTGATAGAAGCAAAGAAGGGGAGGTGAGTGCTGTTATTTGGTGTAAATCAGCACCGATCTGTACGTGTGGGAAACAGCCTGATCCTCCCCGATCCCTGCCACCTTCGCTACATGATGAGCTCTACTTTTGCATTGTGTCTGGAATTTTTTATCACTGGCATGCAGAACATGCCCAAGGCCTGCAGCTCACACTGCCATCTCTACGGCATAAAGACTTCACATTTTATTTTGATGCTTGCTCAGGAAGACAGGGTGCATTCCCAGTTCAGGAAGGAGTGAAGAATACCCAGAGTAAGAGGAACAGCAAGAAACTGCTTGAGATGTAGGCCCACTACAACGCAGCATTAATGTCTGAGCCTTTGGCAGAGAATTTGGACATATATGAGGAAGCCAAATAGTATACGTTGCTGAATAGTTCTGAGCAGAACAATAGTAACCGAAGATGGGGCAGTCATTATAGAGTTTTTCCAGTGTTGACACTGTGCTTTTACACACTAGGACCGACCTTTATTTGAGCCATCTGTTTCCCATGGAGTTTGTTCAGAAATATGCAGAATGCTTGGAGCACACAGGAGCCGGTGTATCCAAAACACAGAGCACTGAAATCAATAACGTCATTGATCTTTATTCTTGTGTGAGACACATACACAACAACAACACTTGGAAAGAAGTGTACAGTCAACCTTAAATATTTGGAATAGAGGTGGGTGATAGTCCTACCACAAAATTTGTTTGGTATCCAATACCACATAACACCAGGGCAAGAATTATTGATATTTATACTGATACCCATACTTTTTATTATTAAAAGTGGGTGGCTAATATACTCTCATGTAGGGGAAAGCCAAGTCATGTCATGATTTCTGAGGTGAACGCTTCTCAATACATTTTCATTGGCCTAACCCTAATTTTCTCTGTCATTTAATCAGATGAATGGTAAAGCTGAGTTTTTAACAGTAAATAGCACATATTTATTGTTTTAATTCACTAAACTAACAGACAATTGCTGCATTCAACCGCAGCACAGAAGCAAATTTCATGTATCCAGATATTTTCTCTTTTTGGGCATCAATCAAGACTTAGTATCGGTAATACTGATAATTTTGGTATCAATCCGCCCATGTGCAACAACCGTTCACCTTTATGAATGCCTAACATTAAGTCTCTAAATTCCTAGGTAAACTTAATAAAGGTCTGTGATAAAGTTGGACACAAACCGAAAACAAATCACTCTGTCAATAACTGGACAGGGGTTGGGACTCAGTGAAGCGCAGTCAAGAGGTTCTTTGTTGCTTGTTCAAAAATAATAATTGAAATTTCATTTTTAACTCTGGACATTATAAAGGTTGTGAGCCTAATGTGGCCATGTTTTCCAAGAATTCACAAAGGTTATATTTAGTCATATATACTTCAGGAATTTTTTCCATCTTAAATTAGTGGGAAATTTAAGAAATGGTCAAATCCATTGTCCTGTTCTTTAATGGTAAAATGTGGTGTTATATATTCTTCTATTTTCCTTATTTTAAACATATCGCAGGATAAAAACAAAACAAACAATGTGCTCTGCTTTCTGACTTCCCCAGCACTCAGACCCAAGTCTTTTCGTTCCTACTGAAGACGTAAATCTTTAAAAACTGATCACAAATATGTATCATCTTATTCTCTTTTTAAAAAAGCTCAGTAATTTCTTAAAACAACTGGGCACTATAGTTTTTAGCGAAAATTACTCAAACATAGGTAAATAATGTATTTGCTGGGGACTATTTTCAGTAGTGGATTAATACACAATTGGTGAGTTTTTACAGGCAGCAGGATGTGGGATTGACTCAAAATAAACTAAAGTGTCCAAGGTTCATGGATGCATTCAGTACTAAAATGTGGCTCATTTATGAGTTTTTAATACTTTTTGGACAACAATGCAGTTCTATGGCACAGAGGAATTAGCTTAGTTTTGGTCTTTAAATGAAATTTGTTTATTAAAAAATATCACAAAATATGTAACATCAAAAAAATCGAACACCAACATGCTTGTCCTTTAACTTCAGTGAGAAAATTACCATGTAGGTAATATAAGAAATACCAGTCGATCCTTCATTTGCTTGTTTTGTTTGATGTTTGGTGAAGCTAAAATATTTCTATACAGAAAATGTTTTAGAGTTTATACAGGACCAGCACAAGTAAACTTTAGAAAACTGACTGCGTTATGGTCGAATGTGCTTTCCTGTGACACCTATTAATTTTATTTCTAAACATGTGTTAACAATTTATAATTGATTTCCCAAATATAAGTTTTAATAAACAATAAACAATCACTTAGCTCATAACAAAACGCAAACTTTATTGTGAAATGATTCCAGTTCTAAAATTACACACACATGACCCTGAATTTATATCTATAATCTTTGCAGTGCAACAATCAAAAAGACTTTTTTCCTGACCTGCAGACCACCAGTTTCTGTCTGAAGAAGGTTCATGCATTGCTGATTCAATGGACTCCTCCCTGAAAGGTTCTGACGGCTGCTCTCTGAAAAGTAACTCTGAAAAGAGGACGATTTTTGTAAGAATGTTCACAAGAGTTGTCTCCTAAATCTAAAAGAGTAGGTACAGATATGGCCAGGAAGCAGACAGCCCATAAGCTCCCATGGGCTTTTGGCCTGAATGTTACATACCTGCAGTGATGAGATTCTTAGGGACACACAAAGCATCGTGCTTCTTCTTACATCTGCAGAAAGATAACATAAAGTCATGTACTTTAAAAAAATGGCAGCAATATGGGTCTACTCTTAACGCCTGTCTGATTCCATGTCAAATTTTCTTTCCAAATGGCATGCCTATAAGATAAGGTGTTGGTTGCTACTTAATGCCGAGGGTGGCTAAGCAGAGTAAAAATGTCAATAAATCGTTGTGTTTTGCTCAGGGTGGGAGAGCTGGAGATGTCTTGGGAAGAACTATGGAGCAGTTTTCTATTTAGCTCCCCCTTCAGCTGTGCCTTCTCTTGTCATAACAGGAATCACTAAAGGTTTAGCTGTCCTAAAAAAACATGTGACATTTTAAGATGATATTACTGTTGATTACAATGACACCCTGCCTGGAGGCAGATTTCTATTAGACATAGAGAACATGTCATACTGTAGATCATGTCATGCATCACCACACAAGGTCGTTTAACAATAAAGGGGGGGGGGGGGGGGTTCATGCAGAAAAAGTCAATTATTTCTACAGGCATTCCTGCTATAATATTGCAAAAGTCCTCACATGCACCTTCCATTCACACAAGCTGTTGGGCTGCATAGCTATGACACAAAAACGACAAGTGGTGTAAAAACAGCATCAAAGATTCAATAAAAGAAGAAGATATTATCTTGCTGTTGGTTTGACAACTGAAATATCTTTTCTCTGAGATCAATAAATCACTGGCAGTGAATTACTTACTGTGAAATAATGAGGGATGCCTTTCAAGTGATTCATTTGCATTCTCATTGAGTGTTTTTGTTTTCTGAAACATTCTCTGCTCTTTTCTGGAAAGGTCAATGGGAAACGGTTGGTGTCTACTTTATCTGCATGAGCCAACTCTCAAGTTCACCCAAGTAAGAAATAAGATTATCTTTATAGAAGGCAGTGTGAGAATCTGGCCTTTGAATCTTATTCAGTAGAGTATTAATGTCTTAGTGGGCAGAATCAGCCCAAACTGCTATTAAAATAACTGAAGTCTTGAGTGGTGTGTTTCCAATTCGCTGAATCCCTCATGTTTAATGGAAATTGAGTGTCTCACCTTTTATATCAGTTGATCTTAACATTTAATAGATTCTTTTAAGGATATTAATCTTTTCCATTATATCTTTGTTGTGGATAAGAGTGAGGCACATTTCTCTCAGGCGAAACAACTTATTAACTTCCCAGACACAAACCTTTCTACACCTGAGGTGTGATATGAGAAAACTCAGGTGAAAAGCAGACTAAAAAGCCAACAGTTTGCAAACTTAATGCATGCCTAGCTCTGTTATTTTTTTAAAGCATATAATTAAAAACTGGAAAGGCCTTTTTCTTCCATTATTTCCTGAGGCCGATTGACATTTACTGAGAGCTACACTATTTGATCCCACCATTAAGTCAAATGTCATTGTTGCACATTATGAATTTTTCAAATTAACAAAGAGAACTCCAGTATTGCAGTGCCAGGCAGAAAAAAAAAATAGAGCTAGCACACAGACATTTCAACATAAGTAGCCATTCTTTTAGCCCAAACTGCTGATGACAGTCTCCAGAGACAGCAGATGCTGTTGCCTTCTGGCTCAGGGCTTCACCGTTCCAATCCAGTAACTGCCTCTGTGCCTCCTGAGATTTGCTACTGTAAAACCTGCTCTCTCCCATGGCATGCAGGTGAAGAAAAAACACTAATACAATAGGTAGCTGTTATTCCTGCCTTTAAAAAATGTCATCAGCCATCAGCGGTTATCTGGGTTAAGTGGGCAGGGCTGTGTTAATAATTGAGATTAAATGTCCAGAACAAGTCAAGTGTGATGTGTGTTTCTTGCATTTGCTGTCTCTCAGATCATAGAATCAAATATTATAAACATTAAACGGGGAGTTTACATCTTGTTTATGTCATTTTGAAAAGGGAGAAAATCTTGTGAGAAGACATATCCCCTCAAAGTCATACAGTCAATCATTTTCATTGCCATTAGTGTGTACCCCTCAGCTCATATGGTTGACATAGCGCATTGAAGTCAGGTTGGCTCCATCACATCAAATGACAAACCAAATATTGTGGTTGTTCATGTTATTGAGCTTGCCAGTCCTCCTCTGATGCTCGTATTCATCTCCTGAGGTGAAACCACACCTGAATGGCATGTACATAATAATTTGGACATGTTCCTGTAATATGTTATACGTCAGGGTTGCACATACCAGATCAGACATATAAAGGAGTTATGTCTGAGCTTATGCTTTAGTTGATGCTGGATGTATATACATACTATTTATGTATAGACATTTTCTGCTACAGAAAACTAGTATAGTACAGAGCAATTCCACCCCACATTCATGTTATTTTTTGTGGTATCAGGTGGCTGAAACATTAATTTAAAGATGCATATTTCAGGAAGAAATCAGTGAGAGATATATCAGATCTCTGCTAGTCTCCTGTGAGGTCTTAAAGGGATTCAGCCGAAATCTCAGTCTAACCTCCCTGACAAGGTCAGAGTGTCTCATGCAACCTTTTGTGGAAAGCACTCAGCACAACAAATGGACCCTAAACTGTTTGATACCTGCTGTTTGCACTCCAAAGGCGGCTCGCTAGTGTTGATTATGGAGACCCACCCCGGCACTCTCCATCCCAGAGTATTTGTTCTGGGCCACTGCTGACTGAATATGACTTGAACATCTGGAGGAACCTCACCGGCAGAGGTCAGCTAAAATCCTTTCTATAAGTGACAATGCAATTTCTGTTATCTGATGGTTGGATGGTCAAAAATTAATCGATGGTACAGTATTAGACAACTCTGCTACACATGAGAAGGACATCCTTTCATCGCTAACTGTGAAATCCATTTACCCTCAGTGTTTGTTTTGACTTGTGTACTTGGTCAAAATTGTAATTACTACAAAAAGGAAATTTAACTTTTATGTATTTTTCTGCAGTAATAGCGCCCCCTATATTAGTGTTCTCTGGGATTAGCGAATGTTTGGTCCCGACTACACCCAATATGTTGTGTACATATGTGGGTGGACGGGCACTAACCTCAAACCCAAGAAAAGCTCATTCAAAATCACACTGACATTTGTAATAATGCAAATAACAACAAATTACAGCCTTACATAACATCACCTCATCAGTATCCCATGTGGTTCACTCCATATGTCTAGATAAAAAAGAGATCTATTGTTTTTTCTCCAACATTTCACATTAGAAGAGGTTTCCATCCATCCATCCATCCATTTTCTACCGCTTATCCGGGGCCGGGTCGCGGGGGCAGCAGTCTAAGCAGAGACGCCCAGACTTCCCTCTCCCCCGACACTTCCTCCAGCTCTTCCGGGGGAATACCGAGGCGTTCCCAGGCCAGCCGAGAGACGTAGTCCCTCCAGCGTGTCCTAGGTCTTCCCCGGGGCCTCCTCCCGGTTGGACATGCCCGGAACACCTCCCCAGGGAGGCGTCCAGGAGGCATCCGGGACAGATGCCCGAGCCACCTAGAAGAGGTTTTTGTCGGATATTGTGGGTAAGGATGAAACAAAGTTACGAAGACAAATGTAAATTTTCATGGGAGCTTACATTTTTTGTATGCTCATGAATCGTTGTTTAAGTTTAAGTGTGCAGGAACTACCAATGACTCAGCAAGTGTTGAAATAACAAAAACAAAAAGTAACATCTAGAAATCAGTGCTAATGTTAGCGAGCTAGGCGAACTAAGACAAACTAGTCCTCCCATGTTGAATGTTGTAAAAGGTACAGATGTCTCAAAAATTCAGTTTGACATTTTGGGAAGTACGCTTATTTGCTTTCTTAGCAAGTTAGATGAGAAAATCGATACCACTCTCATATGAGTACAATAAATATGAAGCTTAGATTAGCACAAAGACAGGAAACAGGGGAAAAGCTAGCCTGACTCTGTCTGAAACCACAACTTGTCCTTTTTAAACTTAGTTTTTTGAACACATTAAACAAAGAGGATGTAACGTGTTGATAAGTTGCCGGGCTAGCGGTTTCTCCTTTATGCTAAGCTAAGCTAACCGTGTCCTGGCTCCAGCTTCATATTCAGCAGATAGATATGAGAGTGGTATCAATCAAGAAAGGGAATTAAGGATATTTCAAAATATGTCAAACCTTATGACTTTGCTAAAAATGAGAGCAACATCCTGACTTTACATTAGAGATAAAGACAATTCAATGCTTTCTTGAGCAAGAAAACCAAAGACTTACCTGTATTTGAAATAATAATAATAAAAAATACACATAGTAAAATAGAAAACTCCTCTACACAGCATGCTGCACAACAGGATTAGAAGATGGTCGAAGTAAAAGAATTACCGGAAATTTTTTGAATATTTTCCCAAGCAGTTCAAGTGAACTTCATTTCACCATTACTGTGCCCACTATTTCTCCCCACCTCCACAGGCATAATAGGGAAATAGCTAATATAAAAACTGAAATTGTATTCTTTCCTCTGTAAAGAGAGATGATTGCATATCAAGTTGGCTGGTTGAAGTACCTCCTGTGTATGACTCCTGTGTGGTGGGAGAGGAAGCATTTTTCTTCCAACCAATGGAAGAGTGAGTCAGGTTTATGACTATGGGGAGCAGAGGGTGGCCTTTATTTCCCTGAGAAGAGTCATTATTATTGCCCTGCAAATTTATGGCTTGCTTCTGGAGAGAACCTACCAACAGAGTGCCTGTCATTTCTCTTACTATCTTATGCATTATTGATAAGTCTATGGTCCTATCATCCATTGTACGCTATTGCTATAACTCAACAGCAGAAAACAACATATACAGTATACTGTAGATGTGTAGAGTGAGTCTCTCTTGTGTTCTCTGTACTGTATTTTACGCCACTGTTTTATGAGGACTTTCACCTGTTCAACAGGAGTTATGACAATACCAAGCATAATATCAACAACTTTGACCCCTCTTAAAGAAAATACTGTCACTTGTCTCATTTTTTTAGCATTCATAACTTGAAACATGTAACAGAGGGAAGATTTGATACGCACACTTTAAAAAATGATTCCCTTGCAGAATTGTCATTTGCAAAAAAAAAAAAATAATTGGCTAGTCAAATTAAACTCAGTATCATGAACCAGTTTACACAGGTTTGACTGAATAGATGTGGGCTGTAATGAGCATGCTAATTCACAGCAAGAAGCTCTGGATCGGGCACAAGGGACAAGAGTGGTTTCTCATTTTCATAATGCTATGAACCCGGCTGGAAAAAACTGAAAAGAAGTTATATTCATTAAAGCACCTTTTTGAATTAAATGAGATATTTAAATTTGATTATCACCGACTATCATGTGGTTACAAATGCTTTGAAATATAACAGCTTCTTTATTGGGCTGTGAGAAAGTAACACATCACATCACAATAGCCAGAACAACTGATTAATTGTGGGAGTCTGCTTCAATTAATATGTCCTGATAAAATAGTTGCTATTAGCCCTATTCAGCAGTCACGTGGGGAGATAATTAGATCATCATGTTGTTAAAGGATAATAAGGATCAGCCTCTTGCAACAAAGGAAGTCCTCCTTTGACTCTGTCCTTCACTTGGCCGTGAACGCTGCTGTTCAAAGAGGAGGCAAGAATAAAGCATCCAGGCTCAGACATCTTTCATTTTCTTTTATCAAAAGTGCTAGTAAATCTGCCATCTTTACACACGTGGACGCACACAAATTGCAGCTGTATGTATAGGCTAACCACAACCACTCACACTCACACATCAAAATCACTGCACAGTACTAAACAAGTTAATCAGTGATGTTTTATTTGGCACCTCCCACATGTGCTACCTCTTTCGCTCTGTCTCTTTCCTCCAAAGCTCCTCTCACTGAAGGACCCTTCAGACCAGCAGCAATCATCCTATTTAGACAGCTGAGAGGGCTGCTTTTTGAAACATGGTATTGTATAATGCTGCCTGCGCTTGCAATCATGCACTTCACTCTGCGATGATGAGGTTAAATTTGGTCTTTTGTGTATATTTTGCTTATTTGGTTGTTTATGTAAGCAGTTTAATTCAACTGCAAAACAAGCTTATTTTTAATTTTAAACTATCAGCTTCCAAGATGTTTTCTCATATTTCTGAAAACTATGAACTGATTATGTTGGCCTTGTTTCTAATTTGGGTTTTATGCTCTTTTGTTGACAAAGCATGCCGTAAGAATCAACATTTGAATCATAACATACATACCGTGTTAGATATTTTATTTGCTTTCTTCTTGATTCGATTGTAAAAAAAATGTCTGAGTGACACATTTAAAGCTGTTGATGTGGTGATGCATCCTGAGCTGCAACAGTGAAGGAAGATAAAGACTTAACAAATTTGTTTATTAGCTTCCCACTTTCTAAAGCTCAGCCAATCCATCACCACTGAACGACCTTATGAATACATTACAATACATTAAAGCTGACTGGCTGCACAGGAGTCAGTTTGTGAGTTATGTTGTTTGTCATTCTGTTGCATTAGCTCTTCTCCATTACAAAGATAGATACTGCTGCACATGGGCGCTGGAAGTAGGGGGTCCAGGGGCCCACTGGCCCCCCCCCAACACTTGACACCCATGTCCCACATTCATTTTAAGTCTCCAATCACTGTATCCCCACAAATGCCCCATTATTGCAACACTTCACGGTAAAAAGACATTTCAGTCATTCCCATCCACTCTAAGACATTAGGTAAAATAAAGCAGGCAAACATAAATCAGGAAGAACATTTACATTTTAATCCAATCAATGAGTGAATGCATAGTGAATCTAGGCCTACCTTGCTGTCTGCCATTGTTACTTCCTTGCTAACTCTGAATCAGGAAACACAACATTATGGAAGCGAGCAAAGTATGCCTATTTCTATTTGGCTGCAAGAATCAGCAAAAACTTTGTCATCTAGGCCTACTCCTACCACCCGATTTTACTTCGGATTGTATTCTCAATGAGGGCCAGTGATGTTAATTTACAAACTAGAATTCGCTTCAAAACTGACGCTCAAGGATGGATCGATAACGTTATCAACTTTAAACTTGGAAGCTATAAGTTCTGCCATTTTTACGTTGCTTACTGTTTATTATGCAGGTTAGCCTGTTGAACTTGGCGAAAGCATGTTCTTGCGTCTATAGGCTACTAGTGATGCACAGATCGCGGACAGATCGGACGGGCTCCATCATGAAATTGAGTTGAAAATGGGTTTTGGGTAGGTGAGATCGAATGAAGCTCTCCACATTAAGAGAGAGGCTGAGGGCATTTGACAAGAGGCACAGCAGCATAACTTCATTGATTATTTAAATCTCCTGACACGCCACAGGATAAGTCAGGATCTAATGTTAATTAATGTACTGTGTTCTGCACATCCAAAAGGTCACACACACAGTCTAGGTTCATACATTGAAACAGTTTGTAAAGCAGCTGTCCTCCTGATAAATCCTGAGCTCCATCAGAGCTGTCTAAAATGTATTTCAGAAGCTAAAAGTTTCATTCTTTTTCCTCTGTCCTGTCAAGTTTGTAGGCTGACTGCAGTTTTTAGTTTTGCTGCTTAAGTGTCCCACGATATTTGCTGTGACATTCCTGCACCCATGCAAACTTTTAAAATGACTGACAGCAGCCTCTCTAATCATTAAAGTAAATCATTAAAGAAAACACTCATGCATCAATACAACACACAATAAAGAAATCACCTGGAAAGCTCGTGCTGCTAGACATTAATTTAAAAGGCAATGTACCGTATAGGGAACAGTAGACCCGTGCAGGTACGGGTCTCAACATCAAATAAAAAAACTGGTTTATGTGGGTGTCAAGCGTAGGCTACGTGTGGATTAGGATGACGTCGGAGCCGATCTGCGCATCACTAGTAGGCTACACACAAACCTCATTTAGAGCCGACCATAGTATAAGGTTGGATGTGGGAAACTGTTTTTTCATGTTGCTTTTTGTGGAAGTTCATACTGCAGCTCAGGTGGCTTTGTTGGTACTTAAATTATAGGCTACTTGTTCATGTGAAAATTCACGTGAATTGGTACTTGTTCATTTGACGTCTCTGGTCTATTTACTGCTACAAACACACTCTACACGCACCCCCCCCCCCCCACCACACACACACACACACACACACTTCTGAAATCAATGATAGAAATAGAACTGTTGAAGTGACGTAGAATCAGTGTCTGGTTTGAAGACAGAAAGTTACTTTAGCAACCTATACATACATACAACGTTGACTGCTGGTTGGAAATGGGAAACGAAAAGCTGGCTCCCAGCGTTGACCTATCCATCTACCCCAATCTCCTCCCTGTTCAGACTTTGTTGCACTATAATACCTTCACCTGACTTCCCATAATAATTACTACGGCTGCTAGAGGGTTTTGTCACTTGAACCTAAACAGACAAATTAGACTGTTCTCCCAAGAAAAACGAAAGCATCAGTCATCTCAGCAAATGCCCAAAAATAACAAGTGACAAAGCCCTCAAGCTGACATGGGAATTATGACTGTTGTCCGTCAGGAGAAAGGGCTGAGATAGTGTGATGTTGTTGTAGAGGTGAGACAAGAAAATGTTGGACTTTAACACGGGAGTCTGATGTTCACAGTCAATGTCGATTTATTTTGACTATTGCAACCATTTTTCCCTAACCTTATCATTTTAAGCCAAACCACGACCTTTCCCAAACACTAACCAAGTTATTTTTGCGCCTAAACCTAACCTATACTTAACCATAGCAGTTAGATCAGAAAACTATTTTATTTTAGCAACAATGATTTGTAAACAGTTTTGATAGGAAATGATAAATGTCTGACTTGTTTCAGTAGTGTCAGTAATTTCCTTAAACAGCTGGGCACTGTAGCTTTTAGCAAACGTTGCTCAAACAGGAGTAAATAGTGTGTGTGTTGGGGAATATATTTAGCCATGGATTACAATGATTTAATATCTATGGTGTGTTTTTAATAGATTGTGTACTACAATGGTGGAATAAGCTATATCAGATACAGTACATGGGAAATACTTTAAGGATCAATTATTTGTTGGTTTTAATCTTTCCACAATAAGAAAATATGTAATATCACCAACTTTATCTTGTAAGAGTGGTTCCATTTTAATGGTTGAAGACAGAGATCCAAGATAGAGTTTTTCAAAATCCGAAAATTTGGTTTTGAATGACTTTCTTTCCACCTGTGTAGCTATTGAAATTGCCCAACAACATGAAATATATAAAAAACCCATTGTGTTCATGCATGTGTGCTGCACACAAAGGCATCCAGTTTCTATTGTCAGTTCCTTCTGAGAGAACCAATAGGATCTGCTTTAAAGACATTTTATTGACTTGTCCATATGGTTTATAGGTTTCTAAATGGCTCCACTTCTCTTTAGGAAAAGAATGGGAATTTAATCACACACCTTTGGCGGGCTTAGTGAGGCAGCTGTGACAGTCAACAACCTTGTCATGTCAGCCCGAGACTCAGGAGAGACTGTCCTTGAAACACAAAGAACCCCTGATGACATTGATTCAGTTCAGCCACTGTAGCGCTCATTCGCACTTACAAAAGCCCATTTCTAGCACAGACAAGCAACAATAAAACATTATTGTGCTCTAGGTATCAAAATAAGTTAGTCATTAATGCCTCCCACATTCCCAGAGAGAGCGACCATCATCAGAGCTCCCTGCCCATTAACAATTTTGGTTTAGGGTAATGATAAACATAATTATTTTGGGTCCCTTCCAAAAATGTACAGATGACACAATTTGGTAGCAGAATCCCAGTATTACAAGGCTCCTGATGTGTAATCACACAGATGTTATGAGTGAATCAGGTACTGTATATGGGCTTTCGGTTGATTTGTGTCATCATGTTTCATCCTACTTTTCATTTAGAGGCAAGGACAAGCCGATATGCTTCAGTTGCTCTTATAATTATTTCTGCTCCTCTCCCTTTTCCATGCCCAGTCTCTCTGTCATGCTCTCAGTCTCAGCCCAGGCCTGGGTGTCGATCCCTGAGGACATGATGCTGGAATGCCTATCTCAGGTGTCTGCAGATGGGGATTGTATTGAATCTTCCATTCAATACAATTTTCCAAATCAAGACTGAGGAATTAAATGAAATCTTACAATGTTATCACTCAAGTCAAAATTGGTCACTCAAGTGTGCTAGCCTGATGGACTGATGATACAACCCACTTCCTTTTTATCATCCACTTGCCACACATTACATCTGACTGCATGCGTGCACAATGTGTAGACGCTACAGTACTTGCGGGTAGTTTATGTCATCCACTCCTTTAGCTCTTCAATCAAAATTGTTTATGTAGCAGTGTAATTCAGTGTATTCAAAGGATAGATTATAATCCACAGGACAATCCTTGTATTCTTCCTGTAATATGCACACAACAGCACCACCGTCCCTAGACATGCAAGCTTCCCTGGTTGTCTGTGTTCACCAGATAAAGAGGAACAATGGTTCTAATAGGCAGCAGAGAGTCTCCACAACCAGTGTTTCAGCGGCGCACATTTGTTCTCACAAAGGCTAAATGTATTTTGAGTGGCAGATTAAGGATATTGGTCAGGGGCTCTGCATTGTCAACTCTGAAAAGTGGGCTAAATGTGTGTTTGGATGATAATTCACACATTCTTAGGCTTGACGGCGGACAAAAAAGCTGTACTGTTCTCGGTTTTGGGAAATGTGTTTCGCAGATTGTTAATTATGGGTAACATAATCTCATTAAATCCTTTTGCTTTGCGACTCAATTTCTTTTACAAGCATTAGTCATGATTGAGTAGTTTAGGGGTTTAAGTTCTCCTTTTGTCAGAGTTCAAAAAATGACGGTCTCCATAAGGGCTCTGCTTTGCTCCATTTGTATTCCACTAGGAAGCCTGATGTCCAGCAGCACAGTTTGCTTGGTTGAGTGCCTCTAATACCAAACTGTCTTGGCCTGGTAAAGACATAAACACCCCAAAATGGTATTCATGTGGTGTTTATCCAAAGATTGTTGAGATTCACTTTTCAGTATGGTTTTGGGATGCTTTTCATTAAAAACCTTTTGCACGTTCTCAGTTCAATACACCAATGGTGGACTCAAAGCTATAATTGATCATTTATAATACAAATTTACCAAATGACTGTAAAAACATTGTGACAATGTGAAAGGAGTCACTCGTAGTGATGAACCTACAGAGAATTATCTTCTGAATATGCAGCTCCCATCGGCCTTAAGGAGGTTGATAGCAAGTTTTACTGTTTTGATTCACTCTCACCGTTCTCATAGCGTTTTCAGCAGCAGCAGGCAGCTGTTTTCAGTGAAAAAGCTCTAACAACCCACTGTACACTACATGCTCAGCACCAAACAGCAGACAAACACAATTAGCGTCTAGCTGGTGAACATAATGGAGCATTTAGCAGTTTTTGACATTTTGAAGGCTAAATGCTCAATAAAAAAATCAACAGATTAATAAATAAATATTCATTAGTTTCAGTCCTATTTTAAACTTAAATAATAGATTGTATTTTTTAAGCTTATCATAGATCATACATTTCTCTGAATTCTTTTAGATTAAAAGTGTAAAGTAGCAGCAAAATGAATTACAAGTACCTCAAAATTGTACCTGAGTATAGTATTTGAGCAACTGTACTATGTTACTTCCAGCCCTACAAAACACATTTTACTGTATGTTTATCTGTTTACAAATGTCCCTTCAAGATAAACGAGTATAATCAGCTATCCGCACATTCTGTAGAACAGATAGCTTTCATCTGATTCAGGCTGCCCTCCAGGGATTGGGGACAGTGAAACAAAATCTAGATTACCTCTGTTTTCCCTCTACACATTCAGATGTTGGCTGCTTGTACTTAATGCAAAAGTGCAACAATATCTGAGAAATCCAGATGGTTTTACTCTACATAAATATCAAAGTGACCTTCATCTATGTTATGGTAACTGTTCGCAAGGATTATTGATTTTGAGAGTAGGGTGCTCTGTGACTTATTTTCACCAAATGATCTCAGTAAATCTTGTGTTTCATCAGGGATAAAAATCAGTTAAGACACTGCCGGACATGGTGTCTATTGTCTCCGGAAGGTGTGATTGAGTCCTTGAGAGCTCCTTGGATTGACAGACATGGCATTTGCTCCTCTGTCTGCTAGAACATGTCAACATGCCCTGTGTATCCATGTTAGCGGCACTGGCTATTGATGTTTATTTTAGACCAGCAATGTGTCATTAATAACACCGTCCACAAGGCTGATGAATAAACTCTTAAGTCTCTGGTATTTGCATGACGATGCCCTCCCTCTGAGTGTAAACATTGTGAAGACAGATTAGTTCTGCTGCTGTGGGTAAAGAAGATTAGCAGAGATTATTAACAAACATGTTGGATTAAATAGACAGTATCACTCCCTTCCTTACAGGCATCCCAACCGTGCTGTTAAAACAGAACTTGGGGTGCAACTTCTCAAACAAGCAGCGTGGTTCAAACATCATGTCTCAGCACGATAGAAGTCATCACAGGGATTGGACGCAGAGCTGCCTGGATTCAATCTTCTTGGTCCCAATTAAAGTCAGATTTACTGACATCAGTCACAGTTCATCACAGTGATTATGCTCAAGCTGTTCAGTGAGGAGATGATTAACAGAGTTTTATGGGAACTGCCACTAATTGGAGGTCTTCACTCTCACACTTTGTGTTCACTCATTAACCTATTTTTTTCCATTGGAATAGATGCTACATTTGTCACATATCTGCATAATCATATTGATACCTATATTTTTTTAAAGACAGCTTTAAATAATATGTTCCTGCTTCCCTCTACACACTAAAAATCAGTGGGTCAAAACCTACGCAATTTGGGTATTGTTGGGGTATTTACCCACTAAAGTATGGTTAAGTTGCGAACTGCATTTACTAATTACGTCCAATTTATTTCTGGTTAATAAAATGTGTATCCTTTGCAGTTTTGAATGTCATATGCACAGTGGTGGAAATGAATTATGTCTATCTGCTCAAATACTGTACTTAGGTACAAATTGGAGCTATCTTAAGTATTCCCATTTTATGATACTTAAAAACAATTGTACTCTATTACATTTCAGAGGGAAATGTTGTACTTTTTACTCCACTACATTTATCTGAAAGCTGGTTACAAGTTAAACAAAAGATTGTAGATTGAAAATACATGAATAACTTTTAAAATATGGTTTATTGTAAAAAAAATTAACTACCCAATAATATGTAAAATTTGATCCATTAACAATCAACAAGTGACTGTTTTGATAACTGTTTAAACATTTAAGACATTTTACATGCAAAAATGTTTCATGGTTTCATGGTTTCAGCTTCTCAAATGTGACGTTTTGCTCCTTTTCCTTGTATTAAATGAATGTAAACTGAATAATTTGAGGTTTGGACTGTTTGTTGGACAAGACAACACATTTGAAGATGTCACTTCCAGCGCTGGGTAATTGTGACGGGCATTTCTCATTATTGTCTTACATTTTAAAAACCACACAGTAAAACGACGATCAAGAAAATAACCAACAGATTAATCCATAATGAAAATAATCATTAGCTGCATAAAAATTAGCTACACCTCAGCCGAGACTAAATGTTACTTACATATTAATGCATGAGCTAATCTAATGATATACAATATATGTAATAGCATATATATAGTATATCACAGGGCCAATTCTTTGCAGTGAGTTTAATTATGAATGTTTACTTCCAATACATTAAGTACATTTTGCTGATAATACTTTCTTACTTTTATTTTGGTAATATTTTTAGTGCGGGACTTGAAATATTTTTACAGTGTGGTAGTAGTACATTTATTAAGTTAAGAGTCTGCATACTTCCTCCACCACTGCATATGCACATCATTTTGTACAACTAAAAATACATTTGTGACAGTTTTGAGGTAAAACAGAAGCTTGTGGTGTCTAACACTGTGTGAAAAGTAACCACTTTGGGAAAAAACAACAGTAATATAAAAAAATAAACAACCCATTGGGTAAAGTTATCCCAGTATTGCATTGCTGCTATATTGACCCAAAGTGGGTCAATTTTGATCAAGTAATTTGATTGAAATTAAACTAGGATCCAAAGAGAAGACCACCCACCCATAAGCCATGGAGTTACACTATTTATCTGAATTTCAGTTAAATATCTAAGGTTTGCAATACACATATTGATTGGCTCACTTAAGCAATTTTCATCCATCTGAAAAAGGAAGTCAATATGCACCTAGCAGGGACATGATAAGAATGGATAATTTAAGCATACCTCTTTAATAATGGCATTGTTCCTTTGCTGAACAGCTCCCCCTGTGTATTTTGTATTGCAGGTGCTCATAGCCTGGCACTAAGGGGCTGTAATCATGCAATGTGTTACAATATAAAGTTTAACATGTGGTGGGATGATGTCTATAAGATCACAAAGTTTATCTGCTGTCAGGTTTTTTTCATGTGTCAGAATCTTTGATCTTGTATTATAAGGGTTCCTCAATACACCTAATGGGAATATACATTAGTTAATAAAGTGTCAATTAAAAATACACTTTGAGCTAAAAACAGCACTTTAAAATACTGAAATATTTGAAGACCTGGCCGGCAGCTATAGCAAATGTCTGTGTTATATGCACAATACTTTTTACGTCAGTGTGGCTAAGTAACACATTTCAGCTCTTCACCTACACCTGCAATCTTATTATTAAATGCACATAGGGTTCCCCACACTTATTCAAAAGTTCAATGTTAAAACATTTCCACAACTTCATACTGAATTTTTATGTTTGTACTAAAGCGATGCCCCAGTGAAACAACGTTTTGACATCCCCAAGACACTGAAAATGCATTTTGTTGTTGACTAGAACTTGAAGAATAAATAAAGAATCTTTCTCTGAAAAGTGGGAGTTAAATTCATGGGCAGCATGAGGGGATTTCAGTGAAGGCATTTTGAGAGAGATAGTAGTAGTCTTTATAATCTTTTAATTTTTGTCATCGTTTAATTGCTGGGCCCTTGGCAGCCCATTCATAATATCTGGCGGCCAATGGTAGGGTCACAACCCAGACTTTGGGAAGCAATTCTGCAAAGAACCAAACCACCAATGAAGATGCCTGTTGTTTAATTGCAGTTTAATGGGAGAGATGTGTTGCACCTTGAGTTCTCACATGAGAGTGTCCAGTGCCATCTAGTGGTAAAGACATGGCTCTGTGTTTTGGGTTTTGACTCGTTTTTTAATATCAGTCCCTCAGGAAAATGTGTTTTTATTCGACCACTCAAGATGAACCATATTAGTTTAAAGAGCCATTACGATAATTGTAGGGGAAGGAACAGTGGTATTTCTGGATGATTTATGCCATTAGAGTTACAGTTGTCACATAAAGCAGTAATAATAACACATACATAAAATAACCATTAAAATACCACATGTTGAGCTGCAGATATGTAGCAACGGTCCAAAGAGTCCAAAAAATCCAAAGTAGAAAATATTTTTTATCAATACTACCCCATATACTGTATGCCATGCTGAGAAGCTTCTGCAGTGTCATTTTTCTACATCCACTAAAATAAAATCATAGTCAGCAAGTTCATCCATCTGTTTCATGTGCTGTTTTATCATCCTGGCTCATTTTAAGTTGTACTGCCTCTTCACAAGTCCTCATCTGCACAGCCACACTCTGCCTCCGCTCCTCATCCAGTTTCTTGTAGTTGTAGTAATGCATGATGAAGAAAAATATGCCAGGCAACAGCATAAACACACCGCACGCGTAGTACATGTACTTGTATTCCCCGAAAATATCAACCAGAGCTCCTGAAAGAGAAGATGCACCCTTCATTAGTCACCATTTCATAAATTCCTGCATTTTGTTAAAGAATTTATAATATGAAATAAAAAAAATCTTAGACTCCAAAATTCACAAACCTGAAATTGGAGGTCCAAGAAGCACTGGTCCACACTCGATAATGGTGACCAGTCCAACTGCACTGGAGAAGCGACGAGCTCCAACAAGGTCCATCAGAACTTCAAATAGCAGTGCAGAAACCATCCCAAATGCCAAACCAAAGAAGACTGCATAAACAACCAGACCCAAATGCCCATGTGCCAGTGGGCATAAAAGGTGGCACACACCATTGTAGGAAACTGCAAAACTGAAAAAGTATTGGATCCGTGGCCTGATCCACTTGGTGTTGCCTATGAGGCCAGTTAGTGGTCTGATAAACATGTCCACCAGAGCAAAAATAGAGAGCAAGAAAGCTGCTGAATATTCATCAATCCCTTGATGTTTGGCGTACGGAGCTAGAAAAACCACAGGCGCGAAAAAGCCAAAAAACATGACCATATTACCAATGAGATAAATGAGGAAGCCCCTGTGTCTGAAAAGTGACAGATCTATAAATGTGTGCACACAGGCCCGAATCCTGCTCTCATTTTGGTTTTCTTCAGTCAGAAGGTTAGCTGACTGTGCACTGGTGTCTGCAGTAGGAGCTTCCTCAGCGGCTGCCTTGTTACACTCTGGTGGGTCAGTCTTTGCTTTGGGTTGGGCATTTTTCTTGACTGGTCTCATCAAAGCACCAGCTACACAGCAGTTCAAAACTATGGATCCCAGGATGAGGAAGCTCCCTCTCCAGCCAAAAGAGTCAAACAGAAACTGATTGAGAGGAGCCAGAGTGGACAGAACAACTGGACTTCCTGTCATAGCGAGCCCGTTCGCCAGTGGCCTTTTGACCTGGAAATAGGTACCTATGATTGTCAGGGCTGGCTGTAGGTTGAAGGCAAGGCCGAAACCTGTTGAAATAATAAAATGGCTCATTAACATAGCATAAATAATGGATTTTGCTTGGGTCATATGAATATAGAGTAAAACCTGTAATGCTGATAATAAAAATTTAAAGACAAATACAGAAACATTGAGATAATTAAATCAATTATTAGTTTAAGTCATTTTTTAGGAAAACAAATGCAAAATATTGCCAAAGTCTTTTTTGTCATTTTATAGACCAAATGATTAACTGATGAATCGAGAAAATAATCGTCAGATTAATCAGTAATCACAATAATTGTTCATTGGAGCCCTAATTATCATTTCTAACATTATATTTTATTTTATAGCCATAGTGGTTAAAATTCACACACACACAGATCTTTTCTGTGCCACAGCAGGTTAAAGTTTAAAGTCTGAGAGGTTTGTTTGCCCGCTGTTAGTAGCATGATCAAGTGGTCTGGCATACATGCATGCATGCACGTGGGGATTTTCTAAATGCCTCTGATTTGATGATTTCATAGTGTGATTTGCTGATTTAAGTGAGCCTCTGATTTGATAGTACCATTTTAACAGAGCATGGGTATTTCATTGCGATTTGAGTAAATATTTACACATGGCACAGAATGGCCTGTCAACCCCACACATGAATGTGAGTTACGTCACAACCAGCATCCTCCTGTGTCAGCCAGTCACAAGCAGGCAACGTAAAGCAAACATTACAAAAAACAGCAGCAACCTTACTAGTAAATTAAATTAACTCTAGCTTATCTAATATGATTATTAATAAAAAAAATAATAATATTATTTACCTCCAATTACTCCAATGCAAAGATACAGCTGCATAATACTGTTGCCAAAAGAAGCAAGCACCATGCCAGCACTAACCATGACCCCACCGACCATAACCACCGGTCTGCTGCCATAGCGGTTGACAAGTATGCTGCTCACAGGTCCTGTACAGAGGAGAGAAATATCTCACTTTTCTTGGCACCTTCTTTACTGCACTGAGGCTATATCTGTTTTGTTTAAATAGAGGACAAACAACTGATGATAGAATTTCTATTGCTCAGTCAAAAGGTTCATGGAATATGCTGTGTGGGAATGTGCATTTTTTTTATGTCAAATGTTTGTAAATGCCATTGGCTACTGACCTCCTGCATACATAGAAGCGAGCATCACTGAGGACAGCCAGGCAATCTGACTGTAGGAAACTGAAAAATATTCCTGAATCTCCTTAAAGTAGATGGTGAGGGACTTGGGAAAGGCATAGGAGAATCCTATGGAGATGAAAGCGCCGAAGACAACAGCCCAGCCCCAGCCTCCATCTGGTGGTGTGTAGCCTAGTTTGGTTGCTGCTGCAGGGGGCATTCTCCAGTCACTGGCTGGGTAGTGGGAACAGGTAAAAGAAGTGAACAGAACTGCACATTTTTAAAGAAATGGTAAACCGCATAATGCAGACCCTAATTTGTACATTCTCCATATCACAAGAGCTCACCTCGGCACAATCCTTGAAACGGTATTGCCCAGGGTATGAACCCTGTCGTTTAACCAGGCTGTAGCTGTCCCCCTCAGAGAGGCGCTGCTGTAAGGCCTTTGATCTCATCACGTGTTCTTGCATGATAAATACAAGTGACCACACAAAAGCAATAACCTTGCTAGAGACTGTGGTGTAAGGACTTCTACAGTGAATAGAAAAGCTAAAGCTTAGAACACCAGAAGAGGATTAGTTCCAATGTCTTTCAAGTAAAAATATAACCTTTTGTTTTTAATCTATTTAAAAGTTTTGTGTGGTACTGCCCTTTGTAGTTTTTGTGTGCTCACACAAGGCTGAAAACTGGGACAGGATGTTTGTCATGAAAGCGGTCTTTGATGATATGCTAAGTGTTTCTCCATAGAGAGCTGAAATTTTAAAACATGAGAATGGAGTTTTCTGTCCACATTCTGAGATGAATGAGTATCTACGACTGCCCGGGCTTAAAAGACCGCCTCATCATTTTAGGACATTTTGTTTGCATTCAACAACAACATATCCTTTGGGTCTTAGCCACAGATGTGCCGTCAAAGCCTCGTGGGACCCGTGGCTGTTGCCAGCACAATATGCAGCTGTTTATCTTCATATGATGACGTCCTCAAGTTTTATTAGAATATGAATATATGATAACGTGTTTCAGCTATTCAGAAAGAATGATGAAAAATGCTCAGTATTTAAAGTATTTAAAATGAGCCCCACCTTTTACCAGCCACAACATTAAAGTGATGCATACACATTAATGCATCATTAATTTAATTTAATTAATTTGAAATGGCCTATTCTGCATAATGAGTACGTTTACATTTACAAATATATTTTGAAACTAATATTTTTGGGCTTTTACTTACGTACAATTCTGAGTATTTGTATATTCCGGCAGGGGCGTGTGTAGACGTTTAATGCACCTGGTGCTGAGACCTAAAGAGAGGAAGTGATCCTTGAGTAATTTTATGGGAATTAGCCTAATTAAATAATTAGCCAATGGCATCATGAAGTCTCTCACCTGGACTAAATCAAACCCAGTGTATAGGCCTAAGGATTTGCATTACATAAGAAAGTGACTAATGCTAAAAGCACATGTAATATTGGATTTTCACTTTGTTAAAAACATCTGTCTAAATTTGACTATCCAGAAACAAAAATGAACTTGAATGAAGACTTTTGACAACTAATGTAGTGTTTTTATTTAAATTGCCTAAGGCTTTTCCTTTTGTTCTAAATTACATGTACATACAATATTTACAATATGAAGTTAATTGGCGTGAGTGAAGAGGATGCAGGGGACAGGGTTAGATGGAGGCACATGATTCGCTGTGGCGACCCCTGAAAGGGAACAGCCGAAAGGAAAAGAAGAATACAATATTTACAATATTCGAATATTGATAAATGCTTATATACTCAAGCTTAAAGGGAACAAAGGAGCCACAGGAGGTGCCAAACCAAAAAATGTAACAAAATGCAACTCAACTAAACAGAACATAATTCTATGAAAGAACATGAGGGGGGGAAAGAAGTTTAATAGGCCTACTATAACAGAGTCCCCAACTACACACAGGCAGTAGCACTAACCTCTAAACTAAATCAAATGTTTTCTAAATTTATATATAATGTGCTACAGAATCTTTAATTGGCTATCATAAGTTTAATGCTCATATTTAAATGAAATCATTTCCAAAGAAACACCAAACACCCCCCTAGCTGAGTACTTCTTCCGCTGCTGCGAGCCAATAAACTTCCAGATGCTCATTTATCTTAGAATATGGACAGAAAACCTCAGTATTGTGTTTCATTTGCAAAAGACTAATAAAGGACATCCCCCGTGAGAAACAGACTATCTTTAAAAATTGGCGTGGGATTTCAGCTTTGCTCTACTAACATTTGGCTTGGAAAAAGCAGCAGAGTGGGACCTCTCGCAGCAGCAGCAGCAGCACCCACACACGCGCTCTCCGCGCCTCCTGCGGTCACGCGCCCCCGGTCAGCCGCTCCTACTGAATTGTAGATTTATAGTTTGTGTGAATTGGACTTTGTCTTTGAAATAGGCGAATGTGAGGACGTGTTTGCTGTTACGTTAGAGGTCTCGGTCGAGCGTGTGTTTTGAACACCGTCAGCGGGCGACCTCTGCTTTGTGTAACCCGCGCATGTTGGGCCGGTGAAGTTAGCAAGCGTTTGCTAACGTTACGCCAAAGTCATGTAACACGGTAGAGTGCTTGCTTATAGCTAGTTTATACGTCTCTGCGGCTGGTTAGATAGCTGCCTGTCTGGCTAACAGCAGGGTCGCCGTTGAGGTGGGTTTCGGTGCATTTGCGGTATGTTCTCCAAAGTGAGAATATGTGTGGTCTCGGGTTTGACCAGATTCAACTCGAGGGTGGCAAAAAGAGTGACACCTGCCCTCTGCAGACACCAGCCTCGGACCTTCACCTGTGCGTCCGCAGGCGTCAAGGTGAGCCCCTCTCTGAACAGTCTTTCTTATTTCATCACTGAAGAACATAACTGCAGCAGCGCTGGTAACTTAGGTCGTTAACGTTACTGTCGGCTGGATGTGTTTTCCCGAGTGGTACGTGGTAATCTGGCTAGCTGGGTGGCAGTGGAGTAACGTAACTTAACCTTTATGCAGATTTCACGTCAATATCCCAACGTTACTCTCGTCTCCTCAGAATCTGGACCATGCAGGGCCGAGCCGCAGCTCCTTTCCTGCGAGGCTAAATTATAATGGTCCTCAATGTCATGTAGGGGCCAACAAATATCCTCAACCTAGCTTTAAATGTCAGAAGTGACCTAACTACTACCATCATAAGTGGGCGAACCTGTTGCAGTATTTAGTGATGCTAAATATAAATGCAGAGTTTAAGTGTTACTGGTAATCATGTTTGGTAATTGTTAGGATCATAATTTAGTAATATGCATGAAAAAATAGTCTGTCCAGTTTGGTCAGAGAGTTATGAGATACTGTCCAAACCGTGATTCACGGAGTCAAAGTTAAGATGCAACAAGTCAAAGATTATGAGATCAAAGTGAGACTTTGGTCAAAATTATAATAAATTATGCGATTAAAAAGTCATAATTTTGACTTGGCATTAGTATCATCATTTTGAGTTAAGTCTCACTTAGTAAATCAGAATTTTGACAACATGAGGTTTTATTTTTATTTTATCATGCAAAACCTTTCATTTTCCTGTTGCAGTGGGCTTTGATAATTTCCACTACATGTGAACTATACAAAATTAATACTTAAGTTATATTCAGTTGACTTCCAAGTAAAATATTAAGAAAGCACTAATAAAATGTGATTCTGTTGCACAGGTAATCCCTTGTTTCCACAAGGGAACATTTTAACATTTTATTGAGCTTTGGTGTACAGTTTACACAGTATCACTTGTTGTCCTTTAGATAGCGGTGGTTGTCTAGAAAAGTAGTAATGGGACCTTCTCTAAGACAAGCCTGGCTGAAACACTTGGTATCCCATATTCATGGAGAACTGGAGAGCAATATTTGTACACAATACAGTAAATACTGATGTGGCCTCAGAGTAAGACTGGTTGTCCATGAATGTCTCAAATGGTCAATTCACCCCAAAAAGCATTAGGTTACTAAAGAGGCCATTAAACTTCTGCCAGGTGGAAATCCTCTTCCTCCCCTAGGAGTCATTTTGCTCTTGTGCACTCGAATGAGTGAAATATCCCGGGTTGAAACAGAAAATTGAAGACAGCAGTGCTGTTATCATCTATTCCCTGCTCTGTTTCAGGTGCTGTATGATGGGCTTTGTCCCATATGTGTGACGGAGATCCGGTTCCTCCAGTTTCTGCAGAGAAACGAGCCTGGGAAAGTGGATTTTATCGATATCTCCAAGCCAGGATATGATGGTGAGAAATACAAGGACATCAGTTATGAGATGGCCATGGAGGAAATGCATGTGATTGATGAGAAAGACGAGGTAAATTTACATTCCACTGACTTTACTAGGACTGTAATATTCTGTGGGTCAAATTGCTATTTTGGGAGATTTTTTCCGATTGTTAAAGATGCAAGTATTGTATTAGTAGTATTACATATTACTACGCGAGTCAGCTTACCTCCTGTGTATTGGCAGGTTCACCGTGGGGTCCCAGCATTTGCAGTCATGTACAGTGCAGCGGGCCTTGGCTGGTTGGGTCGCTTCATGATGTGGCCACCTGTGAGGCCATTTATGGATAAGTCCTATGCCGTCTTTGCCAGGAACCGCTTAAAGTGGACTGGACGTGGGGAGGAGTGCACCACTGGACGCTGTGAAAAGAAAACGCACTGACTCTTGACCACAGAAAAAACAAAGTATGTTTAACAAGTAAATTGATTGTGAAGATGAACTGGATAAATACATGGTTTGTCCTGTTTAGCCATCGGTTTATTATGAACCAAGACAGTTCTTAAATGAATGAAAATATTGGCTGCTTGATTAAAGATGTATGTTGTGAAGCCATCATTTGATGCACAGTTTCACTTTAAGACTGTTAGTATGATTAAATATACTCAAGTTAGTTCAGTTAAAATCGAGGGTCTAAGGACAGAGGGAGTTGTATGTTGTACAGATTTTACAGCCCTTTCAGGCAATTTCTGATTTATGATATTGGGATATATAAATAAAATTGAATTGAAAGTGATTTAAAAATGTTTGACAGTAATAGAGATGTTGATATTGCAAGATAAAAGCAAAAACAAGGTCCTCCAATCTACTGGAAATGCCCTGAATATTAAAAATATATATATATATATATATATTTATATAATGTGACGCATCATATTAGCATGCAAAGAAATATAACTAAAAAGCATAGGTTGTTTTTATTTTTTTTAATCTGCTTAAAAACAACTCACTTTGGCCAACAACATTTTTCTCAGGAATTTTGTGATCAATAATTCAGGCTTGTTTTCTCACTATTTTCTCAGTGTGATGTTTCTTCTAACAAGAACACTGGTAAGATAACAGATGAGCAGACAAAAGAAACGTTGGGTACCACAAGGAAAATATGAATTCTAACCATAAGAGAAAGGGCCTTACTGCAAAAGACAAAGAGTAATGGTGTACTGTATAGAAGACTGTCATACTATGACAAATATGCAGTGCAGAGAAAATTGCTGAACCAAAATGCAGTCCATTTCCTGTCGCACACATGTCTCAGATTGAGGTTCGTTCAAAAGCAGATAGAGAACCAAACTGTCAGGAAGCTGCCACTAGATGTCATTGTAAGTCTGAAATAATATCAGCTGTGAGCGTGAAATGGTTCCTTAGGAATTGTATGGTTGTATGGCAGTCATGATTATTGACCAGAGCATGATTGACCTCATTCATTTAAAGTTGCCTTTTCTTTACAGATTCTTCTTTAGAAGGCTAACAGATAAATACAAATAATAACTTTAATTTTTATTAGATATAAGCAGAAATGATGAGTTCACTAGAATCTTGCTTATAGAACTGGGTGAGTTGAATAGTTTGGATGTATGACAATAAAGGAAACTCAAAAACCAAAATCTGACTGAACTGGCAGGATATTTTTCATTTGAATTACCCCATTGAAAGTAATTTCTGTGTGCTGGGCTGACAGATGCAGGCACACAAACACTTTTTAATCTCACACAAGCTTTTAATGTTGTAATGTGTGTTTCATCAACAGTACATTGCAAAACAGAACCGTGTGTGCTTGTCAAAGGTTAGATAAGTTGTGGCAATAGGACAGTAATATTTACAAAACATACTCTGATATAAGGCAGACAGATTTACATACTTTCTAAATAACTGAAATTCATTTTAGCTAAGGTTGTAAATTACTGGGTATTTTTATACAGGGTATCAATAAAACACTTAATGGGCATCTGTATATTACTGTATCTGTAAGTACGAGGTAAGACATCAAAAGGTTGATATAAACCTCTTGTTTCTCGTAATTCACTTGTATCTATATGTATTTCCCTGGTACCCCATATGTACAAAATATTTACACTGCATATTGTGGGCTGTAATCTAAAGCATAACCCCATTTTATTATATCTACTAACCATTTCATACTTATTGTTATTGTTTGGTATGACATGTTGTGGCCTGAGCACGGTTTCTAAGAATTACAGAGCTGGTGACCAGTTCCACAGCCCTGTCTGTTTTGGAGGGAGGTGTTGTGCTGTGCTGTGCTGTGCTGTGACGTAAGAAGCAGCTAACACCAGCTCACTGAGACCCTTAAGTTATCACCCCCTCCCTAATTTTAGACTTACAGTCCCGCAGTCAGCAGTGACAACACATGACTTTAAGCCTGCGTGGTCTTACAAAGCATTGGTCATGCTTGCCCACCCCCCAGCCCAGCTCAACCAATGAGATTAAAGTACTGCAGCCGAAGGGTTGAATTAATTATCAAAACACAGTAGAAATAGTGACAGTTTGTCCAAAGTGGTGTACTGGATGTCGAAGAACAGAAATTTGGTTGAAGAGGAATTGTGAAGACAGAAGTACTAGGTGTTGTGTTTCAGGTAAATCTTCAGTGAATGAGTTCTTTGGGCATTTTCTGTTCAACTTAGAGTAGCTATAAACTGCTTTGTTTCATGACCTTCCCCACTTGTGTGGAAAACAACCATAATAGATGTTTGACTATTGCATTGCTGTTTGCCTTTCTCTTTGTGAAGGCACCACAGCAAGTGTTTATGTATGCATTATATTTTATATAGTAATACATTACACTCTTATTTGCTGAGCAACTACAGGCAGCAAGCTGTCTTGTGTTCTCAAATTTCTATGTCACGTTGCAGATATAGATCTATTGGCAGAATGTAAAGAGTTATTTACAGGCCATGTAGGCTGACGTATTTGCTCCGAGGTTTCAGGTTGCATTTATGAAGGGACACAGTACTAGGAAACGGGGGAAGTCCAAGGCTGTTGTGGAACATAACACTCTCCGTTAATAGTTACCTGTTTTATACAAGTGACAATGTGCCTCTGCTCTGAACAGACATAAAGCCGAGATATCGATATACCAGATGTACCTGATGCTTGGACACTTGTTTTTATCTGAAGTTTGTCCTTATTGTTTTGCAAGGTAATTAATTTGTTGAAACGGTGTTTTGTATAAATTAGTCGATTTAAGTTAATGTAATTTGCATGTACTTTTGAGCTTGGCACTTGGGATGGCAATGTCTGTCGGTCGGTCCAACACTTTGGTCCAGACTGAAATAAGTCAACAACTATTGGATGGGCTGCCATGCAATTTTGTACAGACATTCATGGTCCCCAAAGAATGAATCCTGCTGACTTCGGTGATGAGGGTGACATTTTTAAGTCAGAGTGAACTATCTATACAACTATTGGATGGATTATCATGAAATTTGCTCCATATGTCCAAGGTCACCAGAGAACGAATTCTAATGACTTTGATGATCCCCTGACTCTTCCGCTAGGTCCACTGACCATCAGGTCAACGTTTTTACTTATTCAATGATATATCTACTTGATGGATTGACACAGCATTTTATACAGACTTATAATAACCATGATCCCCTAATTTTTCATTTGGTGGCACCATCAGGTAAAAACACATTTTTAAATTGTCCAAAACTTTAGTTTATGAGCCAATACCAATGACATTCCCATCAGCCTCAGCGGTACTTTGTTCAGTGATAATCAGAAAATGTTCATCATGCTAACACGCTAAACTAAGATGGTGAACATGGTAAACATAATATCTGATGAACATACAACATTTTGTTTTCTTTCTCCATTTTAGTTTACTTAAATGAGATTTATTAATTCTATTAGCACTTTCTTTTGTTCATTTTGGTAAACATACACTTTTTAATTTCAAAATATTCTTCATGTTTTATTTTGGTTGGCTTCTAATTTTATTTTACTTTTTCAGTGTCACTGTGAGCATGTCAGCACAGTGTGAGCATATTGGTACATCAGCAGTAAGCTCAAAGCACCACTGTGCCAAAATACAGCCAGAGAGCTGCTAGCATGGCTGTAGAGTCTTGTTCTAATGTGTTTGTTTTGTGTATTTTCCTAGATTCCTGTTGAAAATGCTGCCACGGCCTAAATCAATACAAGCTCAAGAATCAATTTTGGACTGTGATT
This sequence comes from Coreoperca whiteheadi, assembly GCA_011952105.1. Classification (NCBI taxonomy): domain Eukaryota; kingdom Metazoa; phylum Chordata; class Actinopteri; order Centrarchiformes; family Sinipercidae; genus Coreoperca; species Coreoperca whiteheadi. Next base: position 22,991,800 of record CM022479.1, read on the forward strand.
GATTGCTGCCCGCGGCATCAGGTCAAACATGGGTCGCTACCTCAGCACCAACTTGTGTTCAAGTTCTGTGAACAAGACTTTGAGGTCATACTACAAAATTAGGTACCTAATGAGCCTTCTCAGTAAGTACCCTTGTCTGGCTAAAGCACCACTCTGCCTGGACATCCACAGATATTCGCTGCTGTCACCTCCCCATCCTTCCAGATTTACAAGAAAAGCTACTTTTAAAGATGTAAGCCACAGTGATACAGGCTCTAGCTCTTACCACTTCCTGAGAGATTTTACCCAAGAAGTGAAACACCTCCAGGTCGTGCGTTTTTACTCATCCTCCAATAGGAATGCATTCAAAGCTGAAGCTCCGATTGGGCTCTTTGAGGAAGCTCAGAAGAGTATTAATTTGAGTTCAGTGGGAGGACGCTTTGGTCAATCATTTAGTCGATTGTCCAGACACATTAACATTTATTTCAAGAGAAAGGAGATTGTACCTCTAGCTCAAAATGCCGGTTTTGTTGTCACAACTTCAGAATATCTTGGCAGGTCACAGAGGCGTAGTCAAAGTCAACGGGCAGCCAGAGAACCAAATATATCTGAGGGCAAAGACACAACGCAGACCTTGAAATGCAATAACAAACAGGAGAGCTCCGGAACAAGTCTTTCAACACAAGGAAATTCTGGACTGCAACTATTTCACACCAGCTCTTTGGCGACAACATTTGGTGAGAGTTACAACTACGTTACCGATCACATTAATTCCGTTTTCTCTAGGAGTTTCGCAAAATTTCAAATGCCGGAGAATTTGGAAACTGTGTCTTCCACCAAAAGGACAAACAGAAGGCAGAAGAGGAGAAAAATGCTAAACACTTCCAATATAAACTCTCAAGAAGCTGAAATGTCTCGAGTAAAATCTTGTCCTGATAAGGCAACAGTGGAACTTGACAATGTCTCCAGCAGCTGGGATGAGGGTTACCTTGACTTTGCAAGACGCATCAATAAATACTTTGGTGCCAAGGTTACAAATGAAGTTGACAAAGATCAGAATAGGAGAGAACACATTCCTGTGGAAAAGAATAGCACTTACAAAATACCCTTTTCGAGACAGTCTACCTCACTTACTCAAGGTGCCATGTCACAACTGAAGCAAGAAAAACCTATCACCCCTCAAGCTGAAGCCCTTTTTCACAGCAGCCATAATACCACTAACTTTGGGGGGAACTATTTCCAAATGTCCGCTCACATCAATCAGTATTTCAAGGTTCAAAGTGGATTTAATGAGGAGATTGATAGACATCACCGAATAGAGATGGACCCTGGATCTGCTACCTCTAAGGGACTGAAGACCGTATCCCTTATGGACTGCCTTCGCCACCCCATAAGTGCCATCCCTGACTTGCTGGGAGCTTATCTAAAACGGGGCCCTTTGACCAAGACTGGCAAGCCCAAACCGGCCATGACTTCACCAGAGGCAATATTGCACAAAAAGGTGAGTTGACGTTACCTGTTCAGTGATGTCACGTGGATCAATAATATGAGAAAAAGAAAAAACAAACTAAATTGGTCTAGGAATCTACAGTGTCGCTTTTATAGCATGAGCTGATTTGTCTCATCTCATCATTTGCCTAATCTCGTCCAACTATTGCCCAGGTCACCTACAGGTTGTAGAAACATTGCTGGTACTGTTACAGAAGCTAAAACACATCAAATTAAATCAAACTGTTTATATGTCCTTTCTGGTTGTATGTTCTCAGCTTGTATTGAGTCGGACGCAGGCAGAGGAAATGACACGATGGTTGATCGGCAGTCTGGGACAGGCTTCATCTCCTGAAGCTCTGACTGCCTGCGTGGAGGCACTCAATGAACATTTTATCCGTCACCCATCATGCAAGGCTTTAATGTGGCAGGTCTGTTGGAAGTGAAACAAATCCCATTTGCAAAGGTTTAACAAACTGATTTGACCTCACTTACAATTCTTAACGTTATTTCAGGAGAAAACTGCAGTCACATTGTTGAGAAAGCGACGAACCTTCAGAGATAACCAGGTGCTTCAGAGCACCTTAAGAGAAACCTTGGCTCTCATCGGCTATGTCGATCCAGTCAAAGGTCGTGGCATCAGAGTGCTCTCAATTGATGGTGGTGGCACAAGGTAACTGTAAGAAAATTGATTATTAATGAACTATGGCCCATCAACAAATGCAGACTGCATGCTGTACACTGAACTAGAGCTGCAATTTATGATTATTTTCATTATCAATTAATCTCAATAATTTTCTGGATGAATGGATTTTGTTCATGAACTGTCAGAAAATAGTGCTTGTTTCATCCGACCAACGGTGCAAAACCCAAAGATATGTAGTTTACTATATAAGACAAAGAAAAGTAGCAAACCCTTGATAAGCTGTAAAGAGGGAATGTTTGACATTTTTTGCGTGAAAAATGACACAAAGGATTACTCGATTAGCAGAAGATTTGCTTGTTGTATAGACCTAGCGATTTATCTACTAATTGTTTCAGCTCAACCCAGAACCCTGTTTAAGATGGTCTCTGTCCTGTGTTCTATACAATTACATATTTTCCCTAGTGTAACACTCATGTAAAACGTATTGCAACTCATCATCATGTGTCTATTCTTCTTTATTTCATCAATATTTTGTCTTTGCCTTTTACAGAGGTGTTGTGCCTTTGCAGGTGTTAAAGCTACTGGAAGCTGAGACAGGCAAGAAGATCCACCAGCTGTTTGACTACATCTGTGGAGTGAGCACAGGTGACAAAACGAGTTACTAAAAAATAACAATGTGTTCTCAACATCTCAATGCTTCTCAGTCAGTTTCGTGTCTCACTTGTGTGTCTCTGCATGTGTTTACTAAAGGTGCCGTTCTAGCCTTCATGCTGGGTCTGGCCCATTTTTCTCTAGAGGAGTGTGCTGACATGTATCGTCGTTTTGGCTCTGAAGTGTTTCGACAGAACCCGCTGGTTGGTACAATGAAGATGGGCTGGAGCCACTCTTACTATAACACTGAGACATGGGAGACAATACTACGGTATGCACAGAATAGATTCTAACAACACTATACAAGGGCTCCAGTGAAGGTAGTGAATACTCAACATGTCAATAAGACAGCAATACAATCTGGTCTGACTGAATGTTTGGTTTTTATCCTATTTAGGGAAAAGCTGGGAAATAGAATGCTTATTAAAACGGCCAGAGATGAGTTGAGTCCCAAGGTAAGAATATTTCAATCACCATGGTAACTCATTTCATGAAATTTTACAAAATCACCATCAGGCTCACAGCATTGATAAAATACTGTCTGATTGCAGTACTGCTGGATAGCTGTAGCTGCTAAAGTAAAGGCCCCTACTGTGGTCAGAATATAATTAGCACCAATTTTTTGTTTCAAGCATTACAATTGCAGTTTGCACAGGTTTTGTAAAAAAAAAAGAGGGGGGTATTGTTGGTGTCTATTCAGGTTTCAGCAGTCAGCGCAGTGGTCAACTGGGGTACCAGTCCAAAGGCATTCGTCTTCCGCAATTACAACCACAAACCAGGCTCTCTCAGCCGCTACGCAGGAGGCTCAGGTTGCCAGATGTGGCAGGCAGTGCGAGCATCATCAGCTGCCCCAGGATACTTCCAGGAGTTCCTCTTACAAAGTGACATCCACCAGGTTGGAAACTACTGTCGTTTCTGCATGTAAGGTTTTTAGTGGAATCAAATTGATGTTGCTAAAAACAGTGTAACAGAAAATCGAGGCAAATGCCTAACCAGCATTAATAGATTTTTCTTTGTTTCTTCACCTTGGCTAACAGAAAAACTGCAAAACCTTCTCCCCCAATAACTCAAAATACATTAGAGAATTAGTTCACTTAGTTTGAATTTAATGTTAATGGTACAATAATTTTCTCACAGCCACCAGTTACTAAAATTATGAAAGGACTGATTTCCTCTGCATATGGACAAACACAAAAGCCTTTTTTAAAATATAACTTTGACCCAAGACCCCTGCCCTTTCTATCAGAAAATGTAGACTACCCTTCCTTGAACAACCACCCTCCCCACCCCCCAAATAATTTTCAGACATTCCCTTAATCCAATAAAGAAAGAGGTATTTTGATATTACAGTTAGTGTATTAATAAGGCTGTTGAGTTTTATTTTCTTTATTCATGCTTTAAGTTAACTGCAGTAGAATCAGGCTCTTTGTTTTGGCTCAGACATGTGGCTTAGAGTGGGTTAGAATTAAACAAAATACTTGTCCTGTACACTTTTAGACTCATGTCTGTGTTTCTTTGTAGGATGGGGGAATTATCCTGAACAATCCCTGTGCCTTGGCTGTTCACGAGAGCCGTCTATTGTGGCCCAACCAGTCCTTCCAGTGTGTGCTGTCCCTTGGCACCGGTCGCTATGACAACGCCAAGAGGGGACCTGTCACCTCCACCAGCCTGAGGGCCAAAATCAGCAACCTGATCAGCAGTGCGACTGACACTGAAGGGGTCCACACCCTTTTGGATGATCTGCTGGCTCCAGACGTGTACTTCCGTTTCAACCCCATGTTGAGTGCCGTGGTGTCCCTGGATGAGAGCCGGCCTCAGGCCCTGGACCAGCTGCAGAGAGACACCCAGATCTACCTGGAGAGAAACCGGCCCAAACTGGCCAGCCTTTGTTTGGTGCTCGGAGCAGAGCGCTCAGCTGTTAGCCGAACTAAGGACTGGATGAGTGAGAGGGCTTGGGAGATAAAGCAGAGATGGGTGTGAGTAAGTACAACATATGGCATATCTACACGTAGATGTAGCAGTGCCGCAAGGGCGGCTGTGACTTGGTTGCAGAGTGGTTGTCCACCCATTGGAAGGTCGGCGGTTCGATCCTGGCTTCCCGCAGCCAAGTGTCAAAGTATCCTTGAGCAAGATACTGAACCCCAAATTGCTCCCGAAGCTGTGCCTTCGGTATGTGGGTGTGTAAGTCGCTTTGGATAAAAGCGTCTGCTAAATGACTAAATGTAAGTGCAAAGACGCAACGATATACAGGCTGTGGCCAAAATAACAGAAACACCTGAAAGTCTTGATATAAAAAGCGCTTTGGTGTAGTTTGTTTGTTGTTAAGACCTTAAAGGTCACATCAATTTAGTGGTCAGTTTTAGCCATGCTAGCCTCGTGGATCTATCGATGGAAATGTCCGTCTGTCAGTTAGTCCACCACTTTGGTCCAGAATGATTTATCAATGAAATGTTGTACAAACATTCATGGACCCCAGAAGATGAAGCACATTGAATGTGATTTTGCGTGAAATGTCTCGTTAACTATGGATGGATCTTCCTGAAACTTGCTGCAGACATTCATGCCCCCCTCAGGATGAATTGTAAAAACTTTGCTCTCTTGACTTTTGATCTAATGCCACCGTCACATCACAATTTTAATTTGTCCAATACTTTGGTTTATGACCGAATACCTCACATTCCCATCAGCCTTTGTTATGTTTTGTGCTAATTAGCAAATGTTATTATTCCTGCTAAATATCAGCATGTTGGCATTGTTAGTGTGAGCAGGTCAGCATGCTGATAGCTTAGCATGTAGCTCAAAGTATCGCCGTGTCTACACAAGAGGCGTTTCATGCACGCAACTGCAATGGGTATTTTTACGCCTTAAGTCCATTTTTTTCTGTTTTACGTGCATAACTACAATTATTGTGTGTTGGGATCTGAGCGCTGCCAAAATGCGGGTGACCAACACTCAATACAATGCCTGAACTGTGCCTGAACACATCCTGTGTAGATGGAGACAGAGAACTGAAGCTGCTGCTCTGCTAACGCGCTGCTTTCTTCAGGCTGTAGTTTGTAGTGTTATTAATGAAATAGTATCTCTACTATTGCTATTGCAGTAGCAAAGAGAACCACAGTTTTCTGTTGTTGTGAACCTTGCCCCCTTGACAAAAGATGATTTGGAGTGTTTTCTGCTGAACTCACAATTACAAAGCCAGCTACTTAGGTGGGTTGCATTAAGTTACGTACTGAGCAGCAGAATTCATCAGCTTTTAAGTGATTTTTCAAGTCATTATAAGTCAACTTCCAGAGGAACAAAGAATCCAAATAGTTGCTGCTAAGCTTCATCAAATATGTCAAGGCTACACAAGGTGTTTCTGCTGTTTTGTCCACTTCCTGTTATACATGTACTGTATGCCAGATCAATCTGATGTTGTCAACATGCCTCAGTTACATATAACAATTGATTTTGACATCCATCAAATAAGCACTTTTATGAAATAACCACTTTCATGCACTTTATTTAAAAAGCTTTGTGTAATGTGCACAGGACATAATTCACTATCCGATTATTACTGTTTTTGAAAATGTTGCACTTCTCAGTGTTGACTGTAATGGAAGCTATAAATCATTGTGACATTACAGCTGATGTAGTATATTATTGTGCGATTGGCATTTTATTTGTTTTCAATAAATTCATATTTATGAAGACTCTTTTCCCCTTCATTACAAACGTTTTCCCTTTACTGCACACATAAAACCACCACCACTTTTCATCTACCCAATAAATAAATCTCCCTGGTCTTGGCAAATGATGTAAGACTTTATCAATGAGGGAGAAGCCATCAAATCACTTGAATGTGATGGGTTAAACCCCCCCCCATGTGTCTGGAAGCTGTGCCCTCCCTGTCCACAATATACTGACTTTGTTCCAGACAGAAACGCTTTGTGTGAGAGAGTGTGCGTTCGTGCCAGCCACAGTGAAGATACAAGGTCAGTAACCCACCCCCCACCTAACACATTGAAAATCAACAGCACACATACAAAAAAAAAATACAAAAATTATTTGATTTCTTAAAGCAAGCTGTAGTTGATTGATGATCGATAAGAGCTGGATGACACGTTAACCTAATCCAGCAACCAGTGCATGACATGTCAGTTCTGTTTTCTTCTCCCATCACAGTGGAGATGACGTTATATTTATGTGTGGAATTCACAATGGATTTATTATAATAGGCTCTCAGGCCCTGTTTGCCCGGCGTGTGTACCAGACTCGGGACAGCCGTCCTGATGGGCCACATGAGCCTCTGTTATTTTGCCTGACACTTTCTTTAAAGTGATGGAGTGACAAATACTACTAAAACCAGATGCTGCTGCTGGAAAGGTGAAGCTCACTGTGAAGATGATGTTTTGAATCTACTGTGACAGAAGATGAGAAGAAAGTAGGAGTCTGCTCTCACTGTAACAACAGGGAAAAAGCGACCAAGGAGCAGAAAAAACACTGAAACACTCAAAGGTAGGACCCCAAACATTAACCAATTATACTTTGTTTAGCTAATTCTGAATATTATTTTGCTATATAAAGTGCACAGTATTAAAGCACATTATTGAGACACTTCAGAGTAGCATAGAGTGTATCACCATGTGAAGGAGTGCTTTAGTCCTTGTAGCTGTCGTTCAAGGCGGCTATCAGTGGAAGTCAAGGTTTTAATGATGTCACAGTCTGAGTTGAGAAGTGGGATGGGTCTACAACGGCATCAGCAGATTTATATGAGATTCAACACAACATTGTTCAGCTCTCACACCTGCCATTGAGATGACAGGCATGAATTTGCAGCTCTAAATATCTATCTGTCTTTATATTTTAGCCATGCTAACAGTGTGGCTCTATGGATGGCTATGTCGATTGGTCCAATAATACTTTGGTCCAGATGGAAATATCTCAACCGCTATCTAATGGATTGCCATTAAAAGTTTTATAGACTTTCGTAGTCCCCAGATGATGAATCCTACTGATTTTGGTGATCTCCTGACTTTTCCTCTAGTGCCACCATGAGGTTGAAATTTGTGGTTTTGGTTGGATTGCCATGAAATGTGGTTCAGACATTCATTTTCTCCCCAGGATCAGTTGTAATAACTTTGGTGATCCCTTAACTTTTCCTCTAGCGCCATTTGTCCATACCCACAAGTGGCATCAGCCTCAGCTGTACTTTGTGCTTAGTGCTACTTGGCAAATGTTAGCATTGTTATTGTGGGCAATATAGCATGCTAACATTAGCATATAGCTCAAGGCACTGCTGTGCGGAAGTACGGTCTCACAGTGCTGCTTGCATAGTAGACTTATTTTATGTTGAGAACATTTTTCGTTGCTGTAGTCAGTAGGCAATTTGAGGGAGAACGAGGGGGATGCCATCCTACTTGTTAGCAAAATGACCAAAATCCATCCCCCTTGTTAACCTGCTCAAAAGATACTCTGTGCTTTGTTTCATAGTGGCGCTTCACATTGCCGCTGTGGTTAATCACCACGGTCTCTGAACATATGAGACATACTGGTTTTGAACTGTCTGTGGGAAGACATGTAAGAGCCGTCCATTCTTGATTAAAAGCGGTTTCCGCTGTCTACTTTTCTCTTTCTAGAGCATGCCATGTGAAATTGGGACATCCCCTCTGTTAAAAATTAACAAATTGCCTACTGGCTGTAGTTTACCGTTACCTCACCATGAAGTCAGAATCACAGTTTTGTGAGACAATAGGCCTAATGCTTTGATTGCACTGTTGTGATGACTTAATGTAGCACAGTGTCCTGCTCAACAAGAGTTTCTCTCCGGCCTCTTCTTGTGCTCTCCCTGATGCAGTGACGTCAAAGTGCTAGTGATAGGTGCTCTGAGTCTGAACAGGCAGCTTGTGCGGTTGAACTCTCCCTCCCCATGCCATCTGCTCTTATCCGAGCCCTGGGCACACGTGCCAAAGGAGACCCGCGAGCATAGAGACCTTCTTGTCGTCACGGAGCTGGCTCTGTCCGCCTCTCTGCCTCTTCACTGTGCAATCTGGTGCATGGCACTGATCACTACTCACTGCCAGGCCTGCTTCAGTCCAATGTATGGGGAAAAACACCCGTTCTGAGAGCCAAGAGATTCAACATACCCCTTCTGCTTTTGTTTTCTGTGTGAGGCAAGTCAAGATATGTTTCAGTGGTGAACATGAAGGAGGGGCTCAGGTGCAGAGCATAAAAATCTTAATTAAAAGTTTGACTTCATCACCTCATTTTACCCCCACCCACCCACCACCACCAAGCTATTGTTTAGCCCAGTCAGTGCTGGTTTGTAAATGCAGCTCTGTGTGGATGCCTGAAAGCCTACACAGGTCAGGACTCTGTCGACAGCCGTGAGATGGCTTTTGTTTAACACAAATACAGCTTCTCCTGCATTGTTGGCACTGTCTCTAGAAAAGAAAACTGCTCCTTCCCCCCCGTAGGATTTCTTTGCTGAATGGTAATGACCTTTTCCTACTCTGAGGATATGCATGAGAATGGGTGTAGTGTTTCATGAAAAAGAGGATAAGTTCCAACTGGTATTGTGGAAATCTGAAAATGCAGGAGGTGTGTGGAGGGAGTTTAAGATGTATTATTTCAAATCACAGAAAGTTAACAATGAAAGGTCAAACTGTTATTGAGAATGTTGGATATTTCTATCCTTTGTCAGTGCCATTGCGCTGGAGTCATATGACTTGAGATTTGCCACATGTAAAATTCATATGAGAGAAACAAACATTGCTTTCATACTCTGTTCCCCGGTTCTCTCCAGTCAACAATAAAGCCCACATTTTGATGTCATCAAAACCAGCAGGAATGCTAATTATACAGAATATGGCTTGATTTGTGCATTCATTTGGCCCAACCAAACTGATTTCACTCACACTGGACCAGGTCAAAGGAAATATTATTCAGCCATGAGAGACAAAAAATCAGGCAAGAAAAATATGCGATTATGTCCACTGTTGCTGTGAGAAATCCAAACATTTATTAGATTTCTTGGAACTTCTTGGAAGGATTGTTCAGAATTGTGAGAGCCTGGTCAGAACAGTGAAGTGAAGTGGGGGATGAGTAGGTGGTGTATGGTGCTCATTCATTATTCATAAGATGGGTGGGCAGAGTGTAAGTGGCAGTGACAGACGAAACTCTATTACTGAAGTGTATCAACTCCTCTAGGGTTCTTGACCTGATATTTGAAGGACTGAGGCATTAATTGGTATAATGCACAAACAAGAATAACTTTGTGGAGAAAAGTCATTGGAATTATCGATGCATTGGGGAAGCCACAAAGATGGGGAGGAGAGAGCCCTGATTTGACTTTACATAAGAAAGGTAGGTACTGACAACTTTTTGTTCTGATCATACTAACATAACTCGTTGTTCATTACTAAATGGAGCAATAACGAGACTAAGAGAGGCATCTAATGAAACACATTTCTGAGTCTTTATGTCTTTCTCATATACTTTACTACAATTTACTGCTGTCAGACATTCAGGGGGTTAATTTTCATGGCAGCTTGAGACACAGTTTAATCATGATGAAGTATTCTGTTAGAGAAACTGATAGGCTATGGCAGTTTGATCTAAGTAGTGGAGATGTCACTTGTAGAAATAACTACATTTACTCAAGCACTCGAGCATTGTGCTTTTGTATAATTTTGAGGTACTTGTATTTTAATTTGATGCCACTTTACACCTCTACTCCACTTCATTTCAGAGGGATTTTTTATTTACTTTTTATGTCGCAGCATTTACCTGACAGCTATAGATTAATATGTTTCATTACAAACATTGGACAATCTTATAAAATAAAATAAAATACACTGTTATATATTAAATGTTGTTCCCAACATTTTTGGCTTGTGAACCCTTACTTATGGCCCCTGTGTCAAATGTTTCAGAAGCCAGATTCACCTAACAGTGATTTGCCTTCTAAACGTTGTAGATGGTTTCGTTTAAATATCTGACTCTTAAAGTGGTAAAATGATCAAATATTTTACAAAAAAAGCAAAGATTTATTTATTTAGCAGATCCTCTCCCATTAATCATCTCAAGACCCCTCAGATTTATCTCGTGACGTGTAGTAAATTCTGCAGTAAGAAGTTTCCTATACAGTAATTTGGTCTGGATTTTACCTTCATGACATGGAATCCTATTCTGATCTATTCTTCAATTTGAGAACAGGAGAATTGGTGAAGACAAGTGTTGCTGGATTCCATGCACTGCAAAGATGGGGACACTGGTCGAACCAGCGCTGCTGCTACTTTTATGGCAGAGTGTTTGGGCTTTGGACATCCCTTTGGAAAGTGAGTCAGTAACTGAACTTGAATGTTGTAATTTGTGATATGTATTGTCTTGACACAGACGTTTCTAGTATACTAAGCTGATTTATTTCTCTGCCTGCAGTCAGGCAGCCTCCAACCATCATAAAGCAGTCAGTGAAGGAGCATATTGTTGACCCAAAAGACACCATGGTCATAGAATGTGAAGCCAAAGGAAACCCTCATCCCATGTAAGTTAAAATGTTGTTAAAACTGACTTATCGGGGGAAAAAAAACTAATTTTTTTCTCTCTTCCTTTACACTTTTTGCTCAATCATGAAGTTTCTCATGGAGGCGTAATGGGAAGTATTACAACGTGGCACGTGACCCCCAAGCATCGATGCGCAGGCGCTCAGGGACACTGGACATCTATGCCTGGAACAATCCAGAACAGTATGAGGCAGAGTATCAGTGCATTGCCTCCAATGAGTATGGATCTGCATACTCCAACAAGATCAGACTACGACTATACAGTAAGATCAGTATTGGGACAACTATTATTGTTTACATCCATCATGTACCATTGACAGGAGACCTACGTGACACACTGCATACGGACATTACTTTGGAATGAAATGCCACTAACAACATGTTTTATCCAACATTCCCTACGTATTTTCTATACAATATGTTGTATAGGAATTTGAAACATATATCACATATACATTATACTTAGATGTTTTCATCAAAGGCTAAATAATTTCATAAAACAGCTAGTGTAGTTTTTAGCAAACGCTACTCAAACAGGAGTAAACTATTTTTAACCTTGGATTTGATGCTAGTGACGGCAAGACAGCAGAAGAGGGACTGACTCAAACTAAACTACTGTGTTAATGAACTAAAGTTGATCATAATGAAGGAGCATGTCTCTCAGTGCAACACTGTGGCTCATTGATGTGTTTTTAAAAGTTTTTGGACAACAATGGAACTCTATGGCATTCAGGAGTGAACTATATCAGGCTCAAGCTACACACGCAACACATATTAGTAGGATCAGTTAACTGCTGGGTTTGGTCTTTTCATGAGATTTGCTTAAAATCACCAGAGTATCACCAGACTTGTCCTTGAAGATAATATGCTTATATCTGGTAGTTTAATTCGCAAACCAAATCAGTAATTAATATGGGGCCCAACATCAACTAGATTGTTGCTGTTCAGATTTAATGAATGCGTCATCAAACAGCAAAACCTGACTTTGCTGCTCGGTGGAGACATGCATACCTCTCTGTTTGTGTAGGAGCTCCTGTGTGGCCAAGGGAGATTCTGGAGCCTGTGGTGATCAGCGCTGGCTTGCCTCTGGTCCTCTCCTGTGACCCTCCACCTGGCCCCCCTAAGCCTGAAACCTACTGGATGTCCAGCTGTAAGTGTCTCTCTCTCTCTCTAGAGTTACAGTACATCTCAGTTACATTAAAGTTTGGATCAATAAACCTCACCAAAGAGGCATTTTAATGATCTGCTAACCTGAACAAGAATTCTAGCTGTTTTAAATATATCTCCTGTACTTACTTCATTTTTAACACCATGTTTTCATTTCAGGCTCATATGCAAGACCTTTCAACTGGCCCATTCAGACAGCTTTCCCCACCATGCAGCCAGTGCGGCAGGACCGCAGGGTATCCATGGGAGTAAATGGAGATCTGTACTTCTCTAACGTCCTGTTCAACGACTCTGCTGTTGATTACTGCTGTAATGCCCGTTTCCCCTACAAGAATGTCATCCAGCAGAAGATGCCTGTGGTTGTTAAAGTGCTTACAAGTGAGTACGCTTGTGTATTCACAATTCGCGACTTGTAACCTTCAGTGGTGGAAAGTACATTTACTCAAGTAACTGTACGTACAATTTCGAGGTACGTGTACTTTACTTTCCATTTTATGTAACTTCTTATTGTGGAAATATTGTACTTTTTACTCCACTACATTTGTTTGATACTTTCAGTTACTAATTACTTTCCAGATTCACATTAATAATGTAAAATAAAATCAACACCTTAATTATGATGTATTATTATGGATAAAGATAAGACTTTATTGATCTCTTGGTGGAATTCACAAGCTATGCAGCAGTATGTGTAGTAAAAAAATAAGGTCAACCTTTACCAGCTGCAACATTAAAGTAGTTTACATATTAATGCATCAATAAATATTGAGAGTATCCCTGTAAATCCTGTACTTTGTATAATTCTGTATGGCTTACTTGTTTGTGCTATGTATGCAACAAATGAAAATGAATTTCCTCCTTGAGGATAAATAAACTATCTATCTAATTCAACAATATACATTATTCTGAAATGGGCCCTTCTGCATAATGAGTACTTTTACTTTTTGAACTTTAAGTATATTTTAATGGTAATACTTTTGTGCTTTTACTTAAGTACACTTTTGAATGCAGGATCTTTACTTGTAAAAGAGTATTTCTACTATACTTCTATTGCTACTTTTACTTAATCAAAAGATCTGAGTTCTTCTTCCACCCCTGGTAACCTCTATGCTGCATGGGTAAACGTAAGACACACGCCTAATCTAAAAGCACAACAAATTACCAAATGCAATGGATGTAAAGAAAACAAATAATTCAAGCTGTAGTTTCAGCTGGGGTTGGATTTAGGGATCTGTGACTGGAGGATTGGAGTCATGGCAGGGGTCTTTGGCCTGTTGTGGGTCAGGTGAAACAGTTGTTTTTCTTACTATGCGGTAGTTGCAAAAGACCAGTCAAAGTAAAAAAAAAAAAACAGTACTCCACGAAAAACACATTGGAAGATGTTCAATTTGGTTGAATTCATTTTTTCATATGTAAACGTTGCCCAAATCGAGGGCAATGCATATCTGACTTCTGCCAACAAAACATTAATTGGGAACTGAATTGGAAATGGTTCATCCTTGGATATTATGGAATCACATACAGTATGGTAGGCGAAGGCAGGACTAGTATTATAATATGGACAATGGTTTACACAGTATTGTCAAAACATGCTTTTGCACACTAAAACCATCTACTCTGTTCATCTACACTACTAACATGACCTTTTCTAACCAAACGGATACACTAATCATCATCAACAATCATTTCTAATGTCCATGAACTCCCTGTGGTTTTGTGACTACTATACTTATAAAATGGACCGTTTTGTTTTATTTCAGACCCTAAAAAGACTAATTTTCTCTGAGTAAACGTATTACTTGTGGTGAGTGTGTACTCTGTGTAATTTTCTGAATTAATTGTTATCTTGTGTTGTTTCCTGGTCAGACAGGGTTTGCAAATGCCTGAAGCATGTGAGACTGGTGCGTTCTGGTTTGTTTCCTCTGCAGCTCGTACAGTGGCCGAGGCTGCCCCCAGCTGGCTGTCTCCCACTGGCTCGTCCAGCTCCATACTGGTCCTGCAAGGGGAAGAACTGCTCCTGGAGTGTGTCGCTGCAGGAATGTGAGTGTGAACTCAAGATCAGGACATTTACTGTAACTGTTTTTATAGTATATTCAATGCAACTGGTTCAAAAAGCCACAAAAAGTTATGTGTGAATACTTTCTATTCAGTATAATTTTGACTTTGATTTCATGAAAGTCGTCCTGTGTAAAGCCTTGTTTATCATCATCAAGGCCAACTCCTCGTATTACGTGGACCAAGGACGGTGATAACCTGGTGGCGGCGCCACGCATGAAAGTAAAGAACTTCAACAAGATGATTCAAATCCCAAAGGCTTCTTTCGATGATGCGGGTGAATACGTCTGCACTGCTACCAATAAGATCGGATACATTGAGCACACAATAACCGTCAGGGTCAAAGGTGAGAGACACTTTCAGAGACATGTTGTTTTTTCTTACTGCACAATAATGTGGAAACAAGTAACATACTTGTATTTGACAGCGGCTCCATTCTGGTTGGAGAAGCCAGCTGATTTGATTTTGGCCCCTGAGGAAAATGGACGCTTGGTATGTCGTTCTGATGGGGTTCCTCGTCCCACAATCAGCTGGTTCATCAACGGGGAACCATTTGAAAGTAAGTTTTTGAGGTCATGCCGACTAGCTGTAAAAGTATATCTAGATGATGTCAATCTCTGCTGTATTTTTCCTTTTGTATGTTTTTTTCCCCAGCTGCTACACCGCAGCCTAACAGACAGGTGTCAGGAGACACACTGACTTTACACAGCGTGACCGCTGCAAACAATGCCGTCTACCAGTGCAATGCTTCCAATCAATATGGGTACTTATTGGCCAATGCTTTTGTCAACGTGCTGCGTAAGTTACCGCTCTGTCATCCATGACATTTACAGTGTAAAACGTTGTTTTTCCACAGTCATGACCCAGCCATGAGTTGTGAATGTGATTTTGAATGGTTTGAATGTATTTTAAACATTCTTCACCTTTTAGTCTATCCACTCAGATAAATGTTCATTGCCATTGCATCTGTAAAAGTTGCTTCCCTGCTGCACCACTGTTTCACCATTGACATAAAAATTAAGAGGAACGTTTTGAAATTTAATTACATTTTGGGAACCCTGTACTGTATATGCATTTAATAATAAAAAACATGTTTATTCAATATAAGAGGATTTAGAAAAGTGGACCCCATCAATAAGAAGCTGATTGAGGAAATACTTTCCACATTTTCAGGGCCTTAATAGGAAAAAAAATTAACCCTTTAACAACTGTTTGTAAAAATACTGTAAACAACAAACACTCACAATAAGATATTACTTAACACATTTTCCAGAGCAGCTGGAGTGATTGGAAAATTGCACATTTTAGCCAGAGGTAAATTCCTGTTTTTGGGGACATAAAGATTTTGGCCAATATGTACTAACATAACACGCAGGAGGAATCCATCAAAGGTAGAGATACTAGCTTCTCCACAGGCAGTAACCTGAGTATATCATAAAGTAATGATTCCAAAAGATATTATTTATTTTAAGTAAAGAGCAACTGATTCTTTTGCTCCACCATCGCAATTGCTCTTTCTCTATTCACCTACACAAAAATCACAGAGGTCAGTGAGAGGCATTCAGGAACTGTAAGTAATCAGTACCTATACTAAACACACAATAGGCAACACAGATTAAGGGAAAGGGTACACCAAGAATATCAGCTAAATATGTCATTAGTAACTATCAATGTTCCTCCAGATGCAACACCACGTATTCTCGGGCCCAGGAATGAACTCATCAAGGTGACAGAGGACAGTCATACTTTCTTAGACTGCCGCTACTTTGGTTCTCCAGTGCCTGAGTTGCGATGGTGAGAACATGCTGTTTGACACTTTAATGCAGAGTGAGTTCAGACATCAGCTCACAGTGTGTGTGTGTGTGTGTGTGTGTGTGTGTGTGTGTGTGTGTGTGTCTGTGTGTTGATGGGTCTGCTCACACAGGTCCAAATATGGACAGGGGAATCTTGAAGGAAATCGCTTTAAGACCCACAGTAACGGGACTCTGGAGATAAAACGCATACGGAAAGAGGACCAGGGGACTTACCTGTGTATCGTCAGCAACATCGCAGGACGAGATGAGAGTCAAGTCCGAATAGAGGTCAAAGGTGAAGGTCACGCTGTCTTTGAGTTAGCGATACAATTTTACACACACTTTTGTGATCGCGTGATCCGTCATGTTTTTTCACCCATTCTTCTCAGAGCCCACTTTAATTGTCACAAGACCACAGAGCATGAAAGTCATTCGTGGAAGCGATGTGCGCTTCGAATGTGGTGTAAAAGCAGATGTCACTACACCTGTCACAACCACCTGGATGAAAGACAAAAAGATGCTCACTCTTGGCTGGAGGTACGTCTTTTTATAAATTAATTCTATAGAGATATACCCTTTAAATATAAACTATTTTTAATTAAATGAAAGTTTTAGTGTGAAACAATGATCTCACCAGTTTTACTCACTTGTATGCAATCCTCAGAATCTCTCTGGATGAATCAAATCTGGTCATCACTAATGTAAACAGAGGTGATGAGGGCAATTATACTTGTGTCATCAAGAGCGAACTGGACCAGAAGTCTGCCTCAGCACGCCTTATGGTGATGGGTATGACACATTTAAAATAAATGACATATCCTCAACCATATGGCATGTTAGGCTTTTTAATTGTCCATGTATTTTTGTGTGTAGACCGTCCAGATCCTCCCACTAACTTGGAGTTGTCAGATCCATATGAACGTAGTGTAAGACTCAGTTGGGTCCCTGGACACAGCAACCACAACCCTATTACAGGTAAGAGCCATTCAGCTAAATAAACTCATGAATAAAAACATTTTGTAAATTGTTGTGATATTTGACAGAGTACTTAGTGCAGTACGATGATGATGACTGGTTGCCTGGAAAGTGGAAAAACCTATCAACCTACTCAGGGAACCTCAACTCTGTCATTCTGCATCTTACACCTTTCACCTACTACGAGTTCCGGGTCATTGCTATCAATGAAATCGGAATGAGTCGCCCTAGTCGTCCATCTATGCGCTTCCAGAGCAGCGGTGCACGTGGGTTTGATACTCCTGAAATACATTCTTTTTGTCAGATACAAAAAGTGAGCTAGCAGACATGATCTTAACACTGCATTGGTTGTCCTGTACAGCCCCAGATGTCATCCCAAAGAATGTAAAGGGTGTGGGTACATGGAGGAATAACATGGAGATCAGCTGGGAGGTAATAGGATTGAACCCATCAAAAACTTAACAGTTTCATATTTATCTTGACTGTTGCATATTTTAATTTCTACCACTATGACATTAAACCATGCTGGTCGCTGTAAACCATGCTTTCAGCCTCTGACCTACAGAGAGTGGAACGGGCCCCACCTGAAGTATCTGGTGTGGTGGAAAAGGAAAGATTCCCGAGAGGAGTGGAAGAATGCAACCACTAAATGGCTGAAATACTACATCTACGATACAGATACCTTCACTCCTTATGAGATCAAAGTCCAGGCTGTCAATGACTTTGGGCTGGGTCCAGAGTCTCCTGTTGTCATTGGTTACTCTGGGGAAGACCGTAAGTACCTAAATCCACTGCATTATAATATATATAAATGAGTAACAAAGGGAGGAAAAACTAACATAAAGTGTCCAATTAAAGTCCATTTAGTAGCTTACATGCTAAATCTTCAAGGTGGGTGTGCTCCATTGCTCAAGACCTGGAAATTGTGGTTATGGTGGAGAGCGTTGTCTAGCATGTCGGTCCAAAATCTCTCATAAGTGTTAAATTTGGTTGAGATCTGGGGACTTCTGACCTGTATGGAAGCATCTGATGTTATGTTTCTCCATTAATTCAGTCAGTGTTTTGAATTTGTTACCCATCTGTCTGTTACCCCCTTCCTTTATAAGAAGAAGATCTGTAGGTCAGTTGGTCAGCAGCAAAGTAGACACTGTTCTGTTTACAGTTCTGCTGTAATCTGAATCTTAATCCACAGGAAATCATGTGTTGTTTCAGATGAGTAATTGTCTGTGTCCTGAACACACCTCTTCTTGTTTTTTACATCGTAGGGCCTTCAAATCACCTCTCTTTGTGTTCACTGACAATCTCTGTTTTCCCCAGGTCCCTTAACTGCACCCCTGAACCTGAGGGTGTCCGACATTGAGAGCACTGAGGTTACTGTGCACTGGGACCCAGTGACACACAGCTCTATTATGGGAGAACTGAAAGAATACAAGGTGTGTCTATTGTGAATTATATTGGATAATGGACTTTAATTATAGCTTACATTCATGTTGATAGACAACCATAGATACTGAGGACATACTGTGCTGTCCACTGGTGTTACTGACAATCAAAAGACCATGATAGAGAAATTTATTAATCAAACATTGAATTCAAAATGTGAAACAACAGCATATTTATACTAAAGACCGAAACCCAATCAAAAATCTATCAAAAGAGCCAAATACCAAACTCATGAGCCCCTTATCACAACAATAATTGATGCAAAAAAAAATCCGTAGAATACAAATGAAAATAGAAAAAAAAGAAATAGAAAAATGTTTTTAAAAGATACGATGGTAAAATACGTTTCATGCACAAAGACAAAAACAACACATCCTGATTCTTCTAAAGAGCCCCCACTTCCTCCCAATACATGATAACATTCACACTCTCATACATGCAGTTATTTGGCCAACTGAATATAATGCAACCAGTAAAAAAATATAATAAGCATACATATGTTTAAATGCATATTAATACCTGGAAATTAACAGCACGGGACAGTGTGCAGGAATTCAACCTTTTATTGTTTTTTTTTAAACTGTTACTAAAGATAACAATCCAGGTCTTGCAGCAGAATCGAAATGCTGGGTGTGTTGCTTCTCATCTCTCAGGTCTACTACTGGAGGGACAGCAGCCAGCTGAGGTGGCTGAGGGTCAACAGAGCGATGAAGTCCAAAGCCTTTCCAGACAATGGTCCAGAGCCCTCTGGGGTCCTCACTGGGCTCATTCCCTATAGCAACTACAAGATGTATATAGTGGTGGCAAACAATCGATATGAAGGGCCGCCCAGTAATAATATATACTTCTCAACACCTGAAGGAGGTAAGAAAAGTCACTAATTTACCATCCAAGGAGAACGAGAACATCAGTGTCCTCTACCCAGCACAAGCAAATCACAAATTCATGTTTATTTCCAAAGCGTAGCTGTGCTGTCCCCTGCTGTGTTTCTGTCTGTAGTACCATCTGCTCCCAGATCCTTCCGGATCCAACAGCGACATCTGGACAGTATTTATGTCGACTGGGACCTGCCAGCAGAACCCAACGGTATCGTTACCGGATATTCCCTCAAATACCAGACAGGTACGCCAACCCAACATCTGAAACACCCTCAAATACCTTTGTGGATTTTTCTGCCTTCCCAGAATACTCTTTAAAAGCATAATGTAGTATTCTGGAGTGCTCCTAGGTGAGCAGCAACGTTTTAACAACAGAAAAGGAAACGGTTTATTTCACTAAAGCTGGCGAAGGTTTCCACATGACACATAAGTCCACATCCCGTTAGCACATAATAGCGCATTTAAATATGCACTCAAAAGACCAAAGTACCACTGAAGTATGTTCTCGAGAGGGTAATGAACACTTTTGAAGGCACTCTCCGATCAGGTATGGTACTTAATAGCTCAGTCGTGTGCACTCTACCAGCATCAAGAGACCTCCCAACGCACTGAAATTTCCACTCTCCCCACAGTGAATGCCACCAGGAGAGAGGAGCTGCAAGTTGAAGAGTTCCCTCCAAATGTAACAAGTTTCTCAGTCCGGCGATACGACCGCTACACTCGATACAGATTCTCCGTGGCGGCACGAACTCGGATCGGGATAGGGGAATGGCATACGGAGGAGTCACCCCACTACACCACTGAAAGTAATTTACTACTTGTTCCATGCATCAACGCAGCTGGTGGTCTACCAAACAAACACATTGAAGTGCTGAGTGGATGCTGACTTTGATGTTGTGTGTACTTATGCGTTTGTCTCAGTTTATGCTCAGGACCAGGTGGACATCTCCACTCAAGGCTGGTTCATCGGGATTATGTGTGCTGTGGCTCTCATCGTGCTCATCCTACTCATAGTCTGCTTCATCAAGAGGAGCAGAGGGGGAAAATACCCAGGTACAGTGGCGATTCCTCATATTCTATGATGTCCAAAATCACCACTCTGTATCTCTTATAATAGCGTAGCTTGTTTAAATTTCAGTACGGGAGAAAAAAGACATTTCACTGGAGCCGGTGGATGACAAAGATCAGGAGGGATCATTTGACTACCGGTAAGAATTACAGCAGACAGCTGCTGGAAAATAAATAAGGAAGAAACACACACTGCAAATTGAGAATACCACCAGAGAAAACCTTCATTTTAGCACTTCTTATCATCAAGTTATCAGTCTATACTGTCTTATCTACCAAAATGTTTTACAAAATCCTATTTCAGGTTTCCAAGGTGTGTTACATCATGTACTAGTATTTATGTAATGGTATGGTAATAATAGTCAACATTTAATAGGTCATTATGTTTCCCATAACACTGTACAGCGCTATAATTTTTGATAACTATAATTACAGTAGATGTGTATTTACATCCATTTGCTCTGTAGCTGTGCATTCAAATTCTTTGGTTTAGTGAATTAAAGCTGCCCTGTGGAGTTATCTTGTAAACAAACACACCTTATGTTCACGTTTAGTGGCACTCAACAAAACGCAGTGTGTATTCTGGAGGCCTGACAAATTTGTTGAGCCCATTACCTTGCTACAGTAAAACCAAAAAATGAGCAAAGTCGATTTTTTTCGAGTATTTTAAATCGTGCATTGTTAAGATCCATGTTTGCTAGCGGGCAGTCTTCTTCGCTGCGTTTCCTGGCACATTGCTATGTGTCTTTGCCCAGTACGGACACCAAACATCCATCAGTGGAAGATCAGAAAACAGGAGGCAGGAATGTTTATTACGTCGCATGCCTGCATGTGCACAATACACACAAAATGGGGACCCACTCATGAAAACATCGCTCCATAGTGCTGCAAGTGGTGAAGAACCCCACAGGGTGCCTTTAATTGTGATGTCATTTTAGCATGATGCTGCACAGGTACAAATCAAATCTGGCTACATTATTTATGACTCCATTTATGATAACTCTTTGATCATACTTTCATTATTTTCTGTTTGTTTTTTTTCCGTTTACTCTACCTTTTCTATTCTACCTTTTCTTAAACCTTCATACTTCCCCCAAATTTCAAACCTGTTCTTTTCCCACTGAACCACTCAAGGTCTCTTGAAAGGTATGGAAAGACTAAATATTGACACTATTGACATTTTAACTGTACAATCCTACATGGGTTGTTATTTATTCATTAGTTTTTACAGTACGTAACTGACAGAAGTTTGGAGCTATAAATAGCATATTCAGTAGAGTACTGGAAGTATTATAAGCATTGTATGACTGCATGGATCAATACAATGTGATAAAATCATCTATTCTATCCTACAAATGATCTTAAACAAACTCTTCATATTTTAGGATAGCACGTGTCTCCACCCTGCCTTACCCCCGCCGGTATGTACATGTACAATTTTAATGTATTGATACATCAGGTGAAGTTTTTTTCCTCCATCCTTTTTCTTCTAGCGCTGACATAACGTACCTCTAGTATCAAGTTCTTATGTTTTGCATTATTTTGTAGAGAGGAGGAAAGAGGGCTTCAAAGAGCCCAGCCGTCTATGGAGGCAATGATGAAGCGATCAGACAGTGACGACAGTCTGGTGGACTACAGTGAAGGTGGAGAGATACCATTCAACGAGGATGGCTCGTTCATTGGCCAGTACACGGGAACCAGGAGAGATGTCAGAGACTTGGACTTTGGTGGAAGTCTGGAGCTCCACTCTCCAATGAATACCATCTACTCCCTGGCATAAAACTGAAACTGCTTTCAACGCAGCTATTTGTCATGTGACTTTACCGTGCTTGAACCCTCCACCTTGAATTGAGAGCTTGTGGTTTTGTCTGGAGGGGGAAACAGCTTGAGCCTTAGGTGCTGTTACCCCCTGGGTCCTTGCAGGTAAAGCAACTTTCATGCATTCTAAAAAGAAAATGGTGGAATAGTTGGGACATTACTACAGATGAGACGCTTTTTCATCTGCTGAAAAGCAAGCTTTTCCGTTTGTGTTTCGTATTGCGTTTTCCTGTAAATAAAAACGCTGTGTGTTTGTGCGCGTGCATATACGCATGAGTACATGTTCAATTGTCCTGTCAACGGAGAGAGGCTGCACATCAGGAGACAGAAGTGGATCCGTTTATCATGTTGATAAAAGCAGTTGCAAAGACCAACTTAACTACAGTTATTGCATATTTTTCTTTCAGCTAATTCCAATAATGAGATGTGTGTTATTTTTGTATGTTGGCTGTTTGAAAAAAAAAAAAAAAAAAAAAAGGGCTGCATACCATACTTTCACGTTCAGGGGAAGCCACAACGTAATCCCTGAACTTCGATTGCATCCTCTTTGTTGTATATATACTTGTGTTGAAGGTACAATGTGAGAGTATAAAAGTGTTGTTGGTGATAGGTGAAGGATAATAAAATATCTCCAGGGACTAATGATTCATCCGCACAGTCAGTTTGCGAGTTGTGCTCTGATTGGAGGCAATAGATCAAACCACTTTCGGAATCAGCAAGCAGCCATGAACCAGCTGTAAAATCGGGCATTGCTCATGTTTCTCTATGAACTTAGCCTTAACGGTCTCCCCATTTCACCCGCTGCATAGATGGACAGAAATCCTTTATCTTGATGTAACAGCTTTAGTGTATTTGACCTCTAACATCTGTGTATTACCACAGTTATGTCCTAAATGTAAATAAAGTGGAAATATTTATTCCTAGCATGTTTGATATGACTCAATGTTGAATTCAGCTGCTCTGTTTCCTAATTTTCAAAAGGGGGGGTTATTTTTCTTTAAATACAATTCTTAGAATTAGTTTGAACCGTTTCCAGGTGTCTAGGTTTAAGCCATCAGGACAGTTTAAACAATGTGTTTGAACCACAGAATAGTGTACTTCATTTAATTAAATTTAAAGGTTCAACACTGGCTGCTAGCTGCAGCTTCGTAGTTACTTTTGTCTTCATCATACAATCAAAAAATAGGTTTTAGAGCAAAACTAACCACACTCACAAATTTCTGATTAAAAATATCATGCAAAAGTTTCAAAATCAATGTAATAGCTTAGTAATATTCTTAGTAATAGCAAGCATGCTGCGTTTGAACTGGTGCACGTAGATTGCTTCAGTTTTTGACTGCGGTAAAGTGAGCCATCGTGTATGAAAACCTGATCAAGCCAGCGGCCGTTTGGCGACACGTCTTTCGTAGATCCCACCCACAAGACATTAGCTCAACATTTTGGATTTGCAAACAAAACTTCTGGATGACATTTTTAATCACAAATTTGAGAGTGGATAGTTTTGCTCCCAAACCTATATATTGATTGCATAATTTCAACAGAACAGTGACTCCATATGGAGTTACCACATAGATGAGTGGTATGAATCTTCTCATATTACCCCAAATGTTGAACTATTGCTTTAACTGTTGCTGCAGCAATTGGTCTTTCAAGCAGCATAAATCAAAATCTAATAAATATTTTTATCTTGTTGAACTCTGGCCTATTTGCTGCCATACAAGATAAAGTAACTCGTACTTATGTCATCAAGGGATCCTACAGTTTATCAGGAAAAGGACATCTTATCTGATAACCTCTCTAGTTTACCAGGCCTCTGACATGATACTGTAGTCTCTGACATCGTTGGACTTAACGCTATATTGAGTGTTTTTTATTATTGCACCCCTCTGATTACAGGAATAAAAGACAAAATTGTAAAGTATAGATTAACATACAAGGCTTTTCTTTAGTTTAGTTCCTAGTTATTGCAAAGCCTTCTGGAGGTCAAGACATGCCTGGAGCAAACAATGCTATTCAAGACTAAGATCCAAACATTCAAGAAAACAGTGTCTTTCCAAATGTATGCTCCTGGAATTGTTTCAAAAGGATCAACCGAAATATACATCAATAGTCAGAAGCTTTGCACCCCCATGTATTAACATTCATTCAGCTTATTAAGGTCATGTACATAGGTGCAATGCTTCAAATTGTAGTCCTGAAACTAAAAATTAAAAAAGGTCTGGTTGCGCAAAAGTAAATTGTATTTTAGCACAAAAAGGATTAGTTGATTAGTTTTAAACTTAAAAAATACCAAACATTTGGTGCTTTTTGTTGTCAATTATGATAGTAAATATCTTTGGGTTTTTGACTGTTAATCTGATAAAACCACCAATTTGAAGACATCACCTTGGGGCCGTGAGAAATTATGATGGCCATTTCTTTCCACAATTGTCTGACATTTCACGGACAAACCGATTGATTCATTGTGAAAATAATCAAATTACTTGATAATGAAAATAATTGTTAGTTGTAGCCCTACTGTATTTTAAGTTTTAGATGGACATCAAAATGCCTGAAAAGGCCAACAGTGACCAAGTTCAGCACAAGTCCAAGACAGAAGCAGTTTTCTATGACCCTGCTAATAAAACACAAGGAAATGCTATAAGCAGCAGGCCCTGCAGCCACCAAGGGGAGTGTAAAACATATTCATCTAAAGCCTACTTTAGAAGTGTTGTGTGGGTTGCTCTTACCACGGAAACCATTTTCATCCTTAATGTTATATAAAATTCATTTCATACATTTATCATCGCCATCTTAACTGCCTGAATTGGCCATCTGTCCTGATCTGAATGACTTTAAATGGCAACTTTACATAACTCCAAGTGCTTTGATCCACATTTATCTGGCAATAAAAACAGATATCACCACATCATTTTCTGACAGCTCATTGCAGTGTAATTATCCTCTGCTGGAGCATTCAGTACACCTCACAGGGCCCGCAGCCTTTGTCCCGGTCTTATATACGTCTATAAAAAGGACTACCAGGTGGATCATAGGCACATCCAGCCAATTCCCTGGGAAGAGGTAAGTCATCAGCACACAGATTTTAGCAGCCTACATTTCACAAGAATAAATGTTATGCGCACCATTAGGCTGTTACCTATAGTACTGCCTGTAGAATCAGTTGCAGTTTACAAAAACTGTAATGCAATCTTAAAGAGTCATAAAATGTTTTATTGTTGCAGGTCACTCTGATGAAAAGGCTCAGCTGATACAACATGGCTCGACTAACAATTTTGGCTGGTAAATTACATTCTCTCAGTTAATTCATTCAGAGCGTGATCTCATGCATAACAAATTAAATAAAATGTCTATTTTTTTTAGGATTGTCCCTTTTGATGTGTCTTCAGATGGGTATGCGTTCATTATTTAACTTCTTTGTCTCATTTGCTTCTTAACCCCATGACCTGATAATAGAAACTTAATCAATTCTCCCCTCTCCAAAAGTGTCTGCTACCAAACTGGTGTGCTACTTCACCAACTGGTCCCAGTATAGACCAGGTGTTGGCAAATATCTGCCTGCCAACGTAGACCCCAACCTCTGCACACACCTGATCTACGCCTTTTCAATAATCAGCCAGTCTAACGAGCTGGCACCATATGAGTGGAATGACGATGTTCTCTATAAATCCTTCAATGAACTCAAGAATAGGTGAGTTGTTCCTACCAAATAAGTCTATCTGCAGTCATATCCACTGTCATTTAGTAACTAATCACATCAGCAGTCGAGATGAAGTTGATGTTTTAGTGTGATTATTGATAACTGATGTGGTATCACTGTTTCTCATATAAAGAACTTGTATTTTATTAACAGCAGTGGATTCTAACTAAGTACATGTTACTATCCTGTGAAAATCATGTATCTCCAAAACGTTTTCTTAGCTTTTCATGAGCTAAGAAACACAACCCTGTCACGGTACATTCAAGCCGGGTAAGGGGAAAAGACAGACAGAGGCAGCTCAACCGTTTATTGCTGGAACACAAAAAGGCTAACAAACTTACCGGGGGAGGTCAAAATCAAAATCAAGAGACAGTCAAGGTAGACAAGCAATCCAAAGGAAGCCAGACAGAAAATCTAAAAACATAAGCAGGAGTCCAAAGAACCTAGGTAATCTCACAAAAACACATAAGAGCAGGGCAGGAACACTTGACCATAACTGAAGAGGATCTAACAGGGAACAAAGGGAGACAGACAAACACAGAGATAGGGGAGAAAACGAGGCGCAGGTAAACTGGAACACAGGAGGGAAGGAAGACATTTCAAAATAAAACAGTAGATCATAGAACACAAACCAAAAACCAAGCCCAGTTTTAAGCTCTGTGGCAATGTAATTTTCATATTAGCCGATGCATTTCTTTTTGCATCTGCTGCACTAAAAATGCATCTACCGCACTACATTTCCGAGGCAAATATAATTTACTTTTCATGCCACTATTTGTGTCATCCCAAAGCTATCTTTACTAGTTAAGCTATAGTTACTAGTTACTTTGCAGATTAACATTTTACATACAAATGCTAATGCTCAACTTTACAGTTTGCACAGTATATAATAGGTCAAAAGTAAATAAATACAAATATACAAAACTCAAAAGAAAGGGTTTTGAAGGGACATGAGAAAAGTATGGGATCATGAGTAAAAAAAAAGTAGTAGTTTTATAATTAAATAAACGCATGAAGTGGAAGAAAAAAGACAAAGATGTTGCTCTTCAGATTTTGAAATTTACTTGTACTCTTAAATTGTGGGATTGCCACATTTACAGCAGCAAAGGATCTAGGTTCTTCCTACACTAATTAATTGTAAATCTACATGTTTTTGCACATTTCTTGCACAGAAACCCCCGGCTGAAGACTCTGTTGGCTGTTGGTGGGTGGAACTTTGGAACAGCACAGTAAGTCCACAAGGCATTAATAGCAAGGAATAATGAGGCAGTTGGATTATATCATCATATATAATAATGACGACATCATCAACAGAGTAGCTATAAGTTGTTTTACGTGTTTACAGATTTACCATCATGGCTTCATACCCTGCCAACCGCCAGAGATTCATCCAGTCTTCTATCAGATTCTTAAGACTGCATGGCTTTGACGGGCTGGACCTGGACTGGGAGTATCCTGGAGCACGAGGAAGCCCACCAGAGGACAAGAAGAGGTTCACAGTGCTCTGCCAAGTCAGTTTGGAAATCTACACCTCCCCTTGTCAGCAGCATTGACAGAATCCCGCAGGATGCCACACCAACACAGCATCCTGATTTGAGCTAGAACAGCGATTTGTCTTTAGAATACTCTCACGCCGTACACATGATCATCCTCAACTTTCGCATTTCCCTCTTGCGTTTAGGAATTACTGGCCGCCTTTGAAAAAGAAGCCGCTGAGACCAAGCAACCTCGACTGCTGCTCACAGCTGCAGTGGCTGCTGGGAAGGGAAACATTGATAATGGATATGAGATTGCTGACGTCTCAAAGTGAGTTCCTCTGACAGGGAGTCATTTATTTTAGATTTTTTTTTCCATCATCATGCTTGTGTCACACAATATCTTAATAGGTTCCTAGACTTTATAAATGTCATGGCCTATGACCTCCACGGAGCATGGGACCCGTTCACTGGTCACAACAGCCCTCTGTACCGCAGCTCTTTCGATCAGGGCGACAACATCTACTACAATGTGGTGAGTAAAATCCTCAACAAAATTCATTCATCATAACCCAAGAAGCTGAATACCTAACATGTCTTAGTTCTTGATATCAGGACTTTGCTATGAAATACTGGAGAGACCGAGGAGCGCCACTTGAAAAGCTCATGGTTGGTTTTGCCACATATGGACGCACATTCCGCACATCATTGGCAGCTAACGGTGTCGGAGCACCAGCCAGCGGACCAGCCTCTGCTGGGCCCTACACCCGCGAAGCTGGGTTTTGGTCCTACTACGAGGTCAGTGACGGTTCAACACAAGAGCAACACTGAGACACAATTTAATACATCACAAAATTGAACTCAGATTGAATTAATACAAGCCCAACATAAAAAGAAAGATGTTTCTCACTAATCATGTGGAGGCTGTTTATCAAGTATCGTTCTCTTCCATTTCTACAGATTTGCACTTTTCTCCAAGGGGCCAGTCTCCACTGGATTGACGAGCAAATGGTGCCCTATGCCATTAAAGGAAATGAGTGGGTTGGGTTTGATAACAGGCAGAGCTTTGAAATCAAGGTAATAAATAACATATAACCCTTCACTTCTGTTTATGGAGATAATAAACAAGATAAAAGTGGCATATCGCTATCACTAGTTGCCAGCTATCAGTATCTTTGCTTGCTGAATGAGTACGGGCACTGGGTATAGCTGATCACGACAAAGCTGCAGAGTCAGCACTAACCATTTTTAATACCTTGGAATGAGCAGAAGGTGGCACTCTAACTTGAAACTTAATGTTTCAGCATATATCACCTCAAGTCTGGAATCTTTTGTATATGGTTGACTGGGTCATGTTTTTGTGTGAAATGTAATTTTAGCCAGATAATGCAGCACTATTCATGATTCAACTAGTTTGTTAGCTGACCTGCGAACATCATCCAATCTCAGAAATATTATAGATGAATGAACTCACAGCTGTCACCTGTAGTGTGGGAAATCCAACCCAGGTGCACAAATCAAATAGACATCGAAGACAGAAAACATGGTCTGATTCTTAGATGATGGAGCCACCAAACCTCACATATACAGTATGTGATGGAACCGAAATTATGTGATTTGGTCTTACTTTATACATTACCAATGCTGCCTGTATTGACAGTACATCACAGAATTTTTTGCTAATGGGGCGCATGAATCATCAAAACGAGTGTAGAAAAAACTTACAGGTGCTGGATCAAAAAACAAACTGAAGGAAAAGGTCAGACTGTGCTGACAGCTCCCAGTAATTTTAATCTAACAGAGTAACATTTTAATCTAATAGAGCTCTTCGTCAGAATTTGTCAAATAAACATCACAAAGCAGAGCAAACAATAAATATAATTGTATATTTGACAAATTGTAGACACAAACACTGTCATCACTCAGGTGGCTGCGTGCGATCTGCACGACTGAGAGTCGATCTACTCTTTAGATTGGACCACTGAGAGCAGAGCTGGATAACACTGGCAGATACTTCCCATAGAGAGGACAAAACGTGCCTTTATGGAAAAGAATTAAGAATAGATATGTATTATACATGTATTTGACTCATGATGTTCTTCTATTATGATGTTTAACTGACGATGCCTGACAAAGATTTCTTTAAGTTCGAAGTGTATGCTTTGTTAAATTAAAATCACTGTGTCCAGACCTTTTTTCTGTCTTTTATACTCTGACATGAGGCCATTGAACGGCCCCACAATGCGTTGGGCTACATTTCATCCTGTTGAATAGTGTCAGCATCACACATTTTTAAATAACAGCAATAACTTAGGCACAATTTCACCTTCTACTGAACTGTAACTAAAGTATTCAAGTCTTTGGATGTAGACTGTCTCCTGAATGGGTCTGGACCCAAGCCTCTGTATTTCTTATTTATTTTGGGGGGGGTTCTTGGATGTGATCAGAAACTTTTGCACTCGGTGTTTAAATACATTTTTTATTTATTTTTTTCCTCATTCAATTCAGCTCAAATACTTGAGAAAGGTCATGGAATGTGTAATAAAAACAATGTGTTACACTTGTACTGGTTATATGTATTAAAACAACAAAACGTCCCATCCCATAGGCACAGTATCTGAAAGATAACAAATATGGAGGAGCCTTCATCTGGTCTCTAGATCTGGATGATTTTGCCGGGCAGTTCTGTGGACAGGGAAACTATCCCCTCATTAGTTACCTGCGCACTCTCCTGGATTCAGGTAAACAGAAATTAGACCTCAACCCTGCACAGCGTGTCAAAGTTTCATTAAATCCACCTAACAATTAAAATCTTCCATCCTTAATCTCTGGAATGGAAATGTGTTTTTTCTTGCTAGATCTTCCACCTCCTCCTCCTGTAACCACACATCCACCAGCGACCACCACGACCCGTCCCGGACCAGCCGACACCACGACCGCTGCCCCTGCTACTAAAACTACCACTGCCAAAGCTACCACCACAGCTGATGTTTCCGGAAGTGATTTCTGTGCTGGGAAGAATGACGGCCTCTACATAAACGACAAGGACAGCAACTCCTTTTACCAGTGCGTCCACAGACACACATACCTCCAGAGATGTCCTGCCCTTCTTGTTTTCAGCGACAGATGCAAGTGCTGCGACTGGCCTTAAATAAATGTCTTCTTCATGACACAAAATAGTGTGTTTTTATTTTTGAAATGTTTAATGTCAGTAGTTTCATTTGTACATACTATTCAAATATATAAAGAGTCCAAATAATTTGTTTCACATGATTCTGACATGAAAGGCGAAATGGTGACATCACAAAAATAAGACAACACTGCACAACACTCAACTTATGTTATTTATGTTTGTTAGGGGTTTTTTTTTTTTAGTGAATGCTCTCCAAGTAGAGTTGGGAAAAATGTTTGACAAGATTCTGTTTCCATATTAGTCTACTTTCTACTATGCCATAAATTGAGACACACTATAGGGTTTTATACGGCTGTCCGGCTTGATGTTTGTAAGAGGATTCATTTAGCAGGACACTGACCCTGAACATGAAGCTATGCCAGCTGTCTGGGGAACATCAGCACTTTTCATGCTTCTTTGGACTTCAGTCATCTGACCTCTGATTAACGTGTCAGACAGACCAAATATTGAGAAATTATCAGTGACAGAATGAGTTCACGCTGTGTAGTGTACGAAGGGTCACTCACAGGTTGGTTGTTATTATGCAGTCTGTCAAGTTCTTCGTGAGGTCAAATGTCTTTTACCAGCTTCTGTTATTTGACTTATTTGGATGAAGCAACAGCTCCGTGTCCAAAACCTTTTGGGTCAATTTTTTCTCGGTTAATGATTATCACGGTTTGTGTATATTTTCATCAACAAAAGAAAGCTATTCAGTGCTTTTTTTTTTTACATGGCAAGAGCTCATCCAAGCACAACCACCATGAGCAAGCTAATTCTAATTGCAGGTAAGGCACAATGACAGGCAGGATATTGTTTTCTTCAAATCTGTTTTTGACTAATATTTACTATCTGTAACTTTGAAGGTCTCTGTCTTTCCCTTGGCAGCTTGGGTGAGTTCATGAGTTATATTAATAATTGATACTGTCTTAGTAGCAAATGAACACAGTCCAAATTGTTAAATGTCTAGTCAATGATTATTCCTCAAAGATAATTGAAAACTATTTCTGTTCTTCCATGTTTAGTCTCATCCTCCAGACTGGTGTGTTATTTCACTAACTGGTCCCAATACCGACCTGGCAATGGGAAGTTTATGCCTCTAAATATTGATCCAAACCTGTGTACCCACCTGATCTATGCCTTTTCTGGTATTAATGAGGCAAATGAGTTGGTCACCATAGAATGGAACGACGACGAACTCTACAAATCCTTTAATGCACTAAAGCAGAGGTCAGTCCGGACTTTTCTAGCATTATCTCTTGTAAAATGTTATGAAAAATAATCATAGCTGGCAACTAAATTTGTATATTCCCACAGGAATCGGAATTTAAAAACACTTTTAGCAGTTGGAGGCTGGAACTTTGGAACACAAAAGTGAGATATTTAGCACAGAACAATCAATAAAGATCAATGTAATGTATGTCTGTCTGCTTGACAGCATTTTTCTTTCACCAAAATGCTACCCAGATTCACCACAATGGTGTCGACACAAGCCAACAGAAATACATTTATCCAGTCTTCTATCAAACTACTGAGAAAATATGGTTTTGATGGACTAGACCTGGACTGGGAATACCCCGCTGCAAGAGGAAGTCCTCTGGAGGACAAGCAGAGATTCACAGTGTTATGCAAGGTCAGATCCAGAATTATTGTTCTGGAGTTCAACTGATGTTTAACATAAATCATGAAGTGACTTTCCTGTGATTCTATGGTGCTCAGGAACTCCTTGAGGCCTATGAGGCTGAGGGAACTGCAACTGCTCAGTCCAGATTAATGATCTCTGCTGCGGTGGCTGCTGGGAAAGGAACCATTGACGCTGGTTTTGAAATTGCAGAGATGGCAAAGTACACCGAATTTTTACTCCCTGCATTATCCCCATGATTAGCTGTCCTAATGTTTTGGTGAACTTGAACTAATGTGCATTTCATCAGGTACCTGGACTTTATTAATGTGATGACGTATGACTTTCACGGCACCTGGGAGAGTGTGACAGGACATCACAGCCCCTTATACAAGGGATCCCAAGACACCGGGGACAATATTTACTTAAATACTGTGAGTACAGGGTTTTTATTTTTTAGCTGCATCATCTAATGCCAACTCGCTCTGTGTTTTTTCTCAGTAAGTGCATTTCTAATCACCTGTTTTTATGTGTATTTTCAATTTGCTTATAAAGAAACCTAACTGGAAATTTAAAAAAAGTTCAAATATTGTAAAAACCTTCTACGCTTGGCTGAGCTGGAAAGGTTGATGATTGGTATATGCCAAATGTGACAGAAACAGACATAGCACATTAATCATGACTTGCATGAAGCATGTGACCTATACGCCTGAAGTTTCCGCTCATCAGATCTGTGAGACGGTAACATTTCTCAAAGAAAAAAAAACTTTCCACATGGTTTTCCTTCATTTGAGGTTTGACTGCATTCTCGTAATTATGTCATCTCATTGTGCCGTCTTCTTCTGCAATGGTTTGATGGCGTTCGCCTGGAGAATTAGTGCCACCAACTGTTTATCTCCTAATATTCACATAAAAGTAAAGGATGGAAACATGCATTAATTGGCATTTGCTTTTGCTGATTTCTGGAAATATGGTTATAATTTACATTATTTTTGGATGGAAACTTGACCTCTGTCTATCTCTTCTTCTATTCACATTTTCAGGACTTTGCCATGAGATATTGGCGGGACAAGGGAACACCTGTAGAAAAGCTAAATATGGGTTTTGCTACATACGGGAGAACATTTCGACTGTCTACTCAATCCAGTCAGGTTGGAGCACCAGCCAGTGGTCCCGCTGCTGCTGGTGCTTTTACAAGGGAGGCTGGCTTCTGGTCTTATTACGAGGTTTCATTGACGATTCGTTGAATTTATCTTTGTCTTTTAACTCTATGTTACCGATAAAAAGAAAAAGTGATTTTATTATGAAGTCATCCCACAGAGCTTTAATAATGGTTTCATTTTCTTTTCAGATTTGCACTTTTCTTCAAGGGGCCAGTGTTCACTTGATTGAGGACCAGAAAGTTCCATATGCCGTCAAACAAACTGAGTGGGTTGGATATGACAACAAAGCAAGTTTTGAGACTAAGGTAGTCATGTGTTTCTATAAAAATGTTGCTCAATTATTTTACCAGATACCACATGTACTAAGTGAAGTTAAAATACAGTGTTAAAGTACATACAAGTGTTGCATATCTTTATTTATTCAGGTCCGTTACCTAAAAGACAACAGATTTGGAGGAGCTTTCATCTGGGCTCTGGATCTGGATGACTTTAATGGACAGTTCTGTGGACAGGGAAATTACACCCTCATCAACTACCTCCGCTCTCTTTTGGCTTCAGGTAAGTAGAAATCATATTGTTAAAATGTTCTCTTTTATAATCCACAGGGCATTAATTAATGTCTTGACTGGTTCATTTTGATTGTACAGAGTACTAATAATTTACTATTATTTCTACAGATCTTCCTCCCCTTCCCACTAGAGGTACCATTCCAAATCAAGCGACTCCATCTACAAACAAAGATCAACCTTCCATCACACCTGGTTCCAGACCTACAATTGCTACTTCATCCAAAACCCAAGACAACAACTTCTGTGCAACAAAGGCTGGTGGGGTTTATGCCAAACCTGACACCCCAGGTTCCTTTTACACCTGTGCCAATGGTATCACCTGGATCCAAAACTGCCCAGCTAATTTGGTCTTTCGAGATAGCTGCAAATGCTGTGGCTGGCCCTAAACGCTTGCACGTCATTTTACATTCGACAAGCTCCGAAATCTGTAGTTAGCAACAGTGAGCAAAAATGATTCTTGTTGATTGATCCACAATTTCAAGACTGTTTTGTGTTCAGTTCATTTAAAAGTGGAAATGTTAGTACTTGTGAAAAGAAATGTTTTCAAGTAAAATGGATTACCTTAAAATTGCCTGTGAATTGTGATTTGTTTTTCCTAAAGGACTGCTAATTAAACCTAATCTAATGCAATAAACACACAATGGCTTCTGGGTGTCTTTCCATTACACTGCAACATAAAATATATTCTAATATGCTGTTGTACTAATGGTCTAAAATATAAACTATAATAAAAACATAAAAGGTTAACATTATGAACTCCATCACAAGCCTGAACTGTCACATCTCAAATCCTCTGAGACTTTATGATCTCACACATGTTGAAACAACAGTGCCCTTTGTTAAAACACCGTAAATAGGTCTAGTTGTATTATTATGATTTAGTTTCATTTTTGATGCAAGGCACCACATGGAACTGCCTAGAAATGGTAACACTAGCCTCCAGTGGATACTAAAAACTCAAAACACCAAATGCTAGCATTTGAACATTTTGAAAATGACATAATTTATTAATTTGTTTAACATCCATGAACCTGCCTACCATTAAGCTTTGTCAGGCCCTTGGCAAATAGTTCAATGCACTGTACTCATTAGTTTACATTAGTAATTACAACTAATTAATAGTGGGAAAACACTGAACATCTGCCTTTATGGATGATTAAAGCTCAGGTTTGTGGTATGGTATCAATAATCGATGCAGGGTTCAACACAAAGTTTAGCACTAAAAAGCATATTGACAAATCCTACTGATTGCTTATAACCATACAAGTTTGTGTGCTTATTTTGCTTTGCATTACACAGCAACATGTACAGTATGCACCTAGAAGCCCATGCTGGCCAGAAAGTAGCAAACAAGGAATGATAAAAACAACATCTCATGTAGCATCAACTCTGTACAAGTGTTGAGGGCACAAGGATAACTAAAAATTCATGTGATTTAGAAGACAACTGCTAGCCTGCCGCTAGCTGTCTGGATGCTCTTCTCTACCTAAACAGACTATCCCTCTACACAGGTATTACTTAGGCTCCCCTCTATGGCCTTCAATTGTTTTAAAATGCTGCTGCTAGGATTATCACCGTTTCAAGAATACAAGATTATTTAACTTCAATTCTGGCCCCATTGGCTACCTGTTTATTTTCACATTGATTTTAATATTTTATTTGTTGAACTTCAATGCTTCACATTACCAGGTACCTAACTGTATCAAAGACCTACTAACCCCTTATGAGCCTGGGCACCCTCTTAGATCAGCTGATGGTATTTTGCAGGGATTTGCAGTGCAGGACCCCAAACTCTGGAATGACGTACCAGTTAAGTTTAGATTTGCTAAATCTATCACAGCTTTTAAATCTCTTCTTAAAAATTCAAAAAAAACAACACACTTTTATCTCAGTGTGAATTTTATTTTATTTTATTTGTTTTACTATTATTGTTTTATCGTACTTTGTCCTTCTGTGAAGCACTTTGTAAAGAAAAGCACTATATACAGTTTATTATTAATGCATGTTACTAACACGGCATCTTCTCTCTCCCGTAGTTTTGTGCTTTCTCGTCTCTCTCTCTCAGTCAGTGTGGATCTGTGATTGTGGCCACCTGCTGGGGCAGTGCTGCTGTGTCTGTGGTGGAGGGGAGGCGGTGTGGCTCGGGTCCTGCTCGGTGGGCTTCACCCAGAACTGCTCAGTTGTCCTTCTGGACCCATCCTCTTCCCTTATGTTTTACAATCTCAACTTTCCAACATAATAATTTATATTACAATTTCATAATTTTCATCATAATGGTATGTACTATGGATCTCTGTATGGTACTCTGGATCCTTCCTCTACATTTATGGACAGGACAGGAATGAGACAGACTCTCTTATACCCGATGATGAACAAAATACTTTCGTTTTCAACAAACAGCAGCACTTTAGGGGATTTTCACCTTCAAAATATCACATAAATAGGTGCAAACAACCGCTCTGCTTGCATCATTCATGGATGCTTGTTGTCATGTAATTAGTTAATCAGTTTTAACATGTATAGAGGGGTGATTTTAACTGCTGTCATTCCAGGAGCAAAATCTGGATTCATATCCTACTAATAAAACAAAATGCCTAGATTGGGCCTAAGCTTGACCCCCTGGAGTTGAGATTGCCCCTGTGCACTCACAGTATTATCCGTATCTCTGTTATGAATTATCCCAGAGGGGATCATAGTATAATGTTAGGATGGCACTTGAGTAACATGGTTATTCATACATATCAAAATAAGCGACAGCCAACAGTTTGTATGACAGTGAGAGTAAGCCCCCAATAGAGAGAGTTTACCTGTTTACCTCTCAGCATCAGGTGGTTGGTGCAGAGTGAGCAGCGGGGTTTGTTTCTTATAATTATGCTCTCATTGGAAGTCAGTGACAAACTTTTAAAAGTAGATTGGGCGTCTGAAAATAATTACAAAAGATTTCTCCTTGCTCTTCGGCGCCCCTCCAGCCTGGTGATCCTGGCTCTAGTGTTCTTAAATACAACACCAACGATTTCTTCCAAATTAGAAAGCGAAGTCTGTCACTCCAATGATGTAACTGTCCCAGTTAATTCCAATCAGTAGCAAGGCTGTCCTTGAGGGAAGGTAACCTTTACCATTATGCCCTCATAAGAATGTTGCTTCCCAATTGTCTAAAATATGACAGTACAAACTGTTACGGATACAGTCATCTTTATCTGCATTCACTTACAAGGCAGTTTGTGTGTCATGCACTTGCCTTGACATCACCAGTGTCCTTATCATTTCATCACAAGGCTGGAGTGTGGTAACATTACTGACATGTTAATTACAAAAAGAAATGTTATACCCCAGCAAAAGTATGTGGTAAATTACATCCAGTGAGCAGAATGTCCTGAATTACCTCTCGTGACAACAGCATGTTTTTCCTTATATCACCCCTGCTGCACCTTTGACCTACTTTTCCCTGTAAGCCACACACACCCTTGAAGGTGTGCCAATAACGGCTGGCAAGGAAAAGGAGAGAGAAGAAAGTGAGAGCGATAAAAGGGAAGCAAAAAATAAAAACAAAATAGCCATAACACAACCGAAGAGAGTCAGGGTGGCGTTTCATAGCATTTCATTTCA
The DNA here is from genome assembly GCA_011952105.1 of Coreoperca whiteheadi. Taxonomy (NCBI): domain Eukaryota; kingdom Metazoa; phylum Chordata; class Actinopteri; order Centrarchiformes; family Sinipercidae; genus Coreoperca; species Coreoperca whiteheadi. Next base: position 23,029,607 of record CM022479.1, read on the forward strand.
TTCTAATGGAAGAATATACCAAATTTAAGTTACCCCTTTCTCATGTTTACCTATCGTTTGTCTTTTGGGTTTGATTTGTAATACTGCTTTGGAAAGACAGAATTTCCCACAAGCACTTGAACACCCCAGCAGCCTTTTTAAATCTATTTGTACTTTCAACAGGATTGCCACATAATGACAATATATCTTCAACAAGAACCACACATGATATTTATCCAACTTATTTTATTTTACTTAGTTACAGCCAACCTAGCCCTGTAAATCTGTTTTCTAAGCTTCTGTTTAATTAGCGAGAGGGTAATAAATGTTTTGGTTTTGGTTAGTACACATGTCATATTTCTGTCTGTGCTGTGTTATCTCAGTTCTTTGCACTGGCTTTGAGGGGTCTGGGCCCACGTGGAAAAAGGTGAGGTCACAAACCTATGTGCACCAAGCAAGGTTTAATGTGATGACAGTTGTGGGGTTGTTTACCTGTGTTGACTAGCCACTGTCAAGCAAATCTGATTAAACCACACAGTTTTGATGCAGCAGAAGGCTAGTTTTTTCCCCCAAAACTTTAACACGAAATGTTTTGCTGACTTAATTATGAACAGTGTTCGGATTAACACATTACAAACAACCCAGGCCCCCCGTCAGCTCCCCAACCGCTCCGGCCTCACAACCCCGCAGTTGGTCGCAGCGTCACCAAGCTCCAGCGAGGTGCCTCGACAACCAGCCCTCATCAAAACTGTCCTACTGGACCGTTGCCTCACTTGAAAAAGTGCTGAGGAATACACTTCTATTGAACGGATAACAAGGCAAAACTCTTCAACACACTCATGCCAGACCCTCATGGTCACATCCATCCATCAACGCCAGTTCACTTCTGGATGACGTCATCGTGTGCTCCCCAACGACACGCCATGATGTCAGCGATCCCATAAAAAGGGACAGCTCACCCACGTCCTCCAGCTCCAAGACAACAGAAAAGCCAGCAAGAACAAAAGAAAAAACGAGACTCATGAGCCAGTATAAAAATCAGCATGGTTTCAGGAACCACCTCTAACCAGCATTCAATCCCATCACCTTCAGCAGCAACCACCACTGGAATTCCACCTCCCATCAGGGTTTTCAACAGCAGCTCCAACATCCCACATCATACAGCAGAATCTGCATTGGTACTTCAGCACCCCCCACAATCCAGCTCCAGTATGAACATCAGGCAGCCTCAGCAGGGGAACCTGGCACCGGGATGCCAGCTCCCCCCCGGCAGCCCACTTCCAACAGCCACTGCAGCGAGCTCCTACAGGGGTTTTTGGCACCAAGATGCCAACACCTCCTGCTGCCCCCTTTCTACCACAGCAGCTGGTTCCAACAGGGGCTTCTGGCACCGTGATGCCAGGAACCTCAACCTCATTTCATTCAAGATATGTACCATCATAATTTCAAGTACTACAGTATTATTAGCAACCCACCAACAAGTTTAAGCAGTAATTTCATAACTTTATACCATCATGATTTTAAATTCAAACATCATCACAGCAGTCTACCACAAATCATAATCACAAATGCAAAGGAGCTCCACATAGTTATCCTGTGATAATTTCATCACTACAAGGTCAATACAGCATGTCATCAAAGAGTCTGTTGTTTACTCTAAAGCTAATATTACAGGGCAAGGGCAAATTGTACCGTTTGGGTGAAAAGAAATCACATCATTTTGTTTGAAATTAAGTGACTATACAGTAAGTCAAGGTCCTTTTGAAATGATTCAGACTAAGGAGAACACAGGCCTTTGAATTGCATTTGTTTGACTTGTTACCCATACTGTGTGTTCCTTAGAGTTCATGGACAGAGCTGTGAGGCTCAGGGAGCTTCTGAATGTCACAGTTTTGAATCAGACTGAAGTAAAAAATGACAAGCTCCTCATAGTTCTTTTTGGATATCCTTTCATTGATGCCATGGAATCTAAGAAAAAGAAAAAAAAAAAAATTCATTTATGGTATCTAAGAAGAAGAAAATGTTTCCTTTATTCGATTCCCTCTTACTGTTCTTGCAGGATAATGGCTTTTTATTACAAAGCTGATGGGCAAAGGTCGGATCTATACATAAAACTCTTACGATATTTGTTCAAGAAGAAATTTTAAGTCTGAAAAGTAAAAGCAGGTCACACTGTTACATCAGAAGTTTTGTAAACCGTGACCAACAGCAGAAAGCTCTCTTTTGTTCAAGAAGTAGCCATCTAGTTTGCCAGATATTACTCAGCACAAGCAGTTTATTTTAATGACTGCAGCATGCATTGTTGAGACCATTTTTATTCAGTGTTCGACACACTCGATTCTTACCTCTGAGGATCACCTGGTTTAAACCACATAGGGGCGAAGCGATAAATATCATTGGTCAGGTCTCTGAAGTGTCGACTGTCTGTGTTCCCAATACAGATACCTGCATTTTCAAATGTTATATCAAAACACACATGGAATACTTTGACCGTATTAACCACATTTGTTATACAGCTAAACCCATATAGAGATTCTACCTGGAGCAACTGTAACTGTAGGAAACATGTCCAAGACAGTTTTCTTAATGATCTGGAAGCCAAGGGACTTTTCATCATGAGAGCTGACAGGCAGAGGGTCAAACCCATCAACAAGCTCTATCTTCACTCGCTGGTCCCCCACTGTAGACTGGATGAGGTCCAAGACCTAGACGGGACAGCACACCTCTTATTCAGTTCAGAATATTTATGGTGAGATGTCAGGAATTCTTAAAAAGGAGAATCAAATTTCTGACTCTACCTCTTGTAATGACTGTGCTGAGTGGATTCTTAGATTTACATAAGCTTCAGCGAGGGAGGGCATGACATTCACCTACAGGAAAGAAAAGAATTTAAGGAAAGCTAAATTGCTTGCAATCTAATTTTCTGTGAATTACCTTTGATTTTATAATTAATAACTGTACCTTCACTCCTGCATTAAACATGGTGACTGCTGTGGTTGTCCTTACAAAAGCATTAGTGACTGGTTTTCTTTCAAGTACCCTGCAACATAAAACATACTGACTGATTTATTCCAATGGACACTAGCAGAAGAAAACATGCTGAATGAATTTTAGAATGTAATTACCTGCCAAGGAGTGGGGAGAACAGCCACAAATTCGACATTATGAACTTCAACGGGAGCCCGAACTGAAGTCAAAGAATGAGTAAGTGAGTAACAACAGGTACCCCTTTTCCACCAAGGCAGAGCTGGTTACTCTCGCTTGTAATCTCCGTCTGTACAAACTACGGCGAACATCAATAGCATCACATCATCAGCGATTGTTGATGGTATTTGTGTTTGGCGCTGCCGCGCTAGCTTTACCGGGAAAGATGCGACGTATACAGTCACGTAAGACCTGGCTCTGTGCTGGCTCCGTAGCAAGTGGAAAGACAAACCGGTTCTTAGAAGGCTCGTCAGTCGAACCAGCTCCGAACTGGCACTAGCACTGGCTCTGAACTAGCACCCGGTTCGTTCTGGTGGAAAAGGGGTAAGGGAGAGATCTAACATGCTACTAGTTGTGAGGAGTAGGGCTCTCAAAATCATGACAGTCTTGTTGACGAGTAATTTTCATACAAATAATTGTCTTTTTCTGTTCATTTTATGCCAATATTAATTTTCTCAAATAATGGCCGTGGCCGCCACAAACAAATAAAGGCCAGCCCCAAATACAGACGGGGGTGAACAAGGGTGGATAAACTCCTGGTGCCTGTCATATAATGTGCATGCCAACTAAGCATAAAGTACATTTCTATTGCTTTAATTAAATAAATAGAACAAAATAATCATGCTATTTCAACATTTTGTTGTTCTTGGCCTTTTTTCAGGCATTGCGGGTGAAGTGTGTTAATGTCCCAGCCAAACTGTATTTTGTAGTAACAGTGGCACAAAATGGCAATAGCTACATCTGAAGTATTCAAGTCATGTCAATTTTATTTATATAGCCCAATATCACAAATCAAGTACCATATGGGAAATGTGCAAATTCATTTTTCACAACACAGTCCTGTAAATGTTTCACAATAAAAGGAAATGAAGGGATTCTGTCCACTGAAACTCGCAAGGGCTTTTAATTTGAAACACATAAAGGAAGTGTTGAGCTTGTATTAACAGCATAATGCACTAACAAATGTAACAGGCAAACAGTAGCAGATCAGAAAATATACTAAAATATGACCAAATATACTTTAAAGAATAAATGCCTGCTTCAAACTAAAATCCGGCTCCGCTGCACATAGTTTTATTTCAAATAACTTGTTCTAAAACTGTGGGATAAGCCTACTTTATGTAATGTAAAGTGGTTCAAAACAGTTAATTAATGTAGGAGGACATTAACGGGAAAACCCAAAGCCATGTTTCCATCCAAGCATTTTACAAATTACCTTTTCTAATTACCTAATTAGCAACAGATTTGACATAACTTCCACAATATCGCTAAAACGGTTTTACACTCACTTGAGGTGTTTCTCTCCTTTTGTCCATAAAGAGTTTATGCAACAAATAGGCAGTGAAAAGAAGACCCGATATTGGAACCTCTCGGTCATCATCTTGCTTCGGAAAGCAAGGCATACGGTGCCATATGATCTGAAACACCTGAAGAACCTGTCTAATAGCTGTAAGGTCTAGACAGGCAAGCGCCTTTATCCATGTTTTTTTTTTTAATCCTGGCATTGAAACCTTGTACTCAGCTCGACAGTTGATGGAAACGCATCTAATTCCCATTGTATTTGTTGCGACATTTCTAACATTGGATTAAAATTCCCTTGATTGTGGAATCTAACAATTGTGCAAAATGATCATGGTCAGGTCAAAGAGTCGCGATCAGGCGATCGTGTAATAATTGCGGCAAGTCTAGTAATGAGTAGTGGACAAGTAGTTAGTGCCGCTTACCTTATGGGCTAGATGCTCAAAGGTTGCACGTTCAGGCCCATAACCAAATAATCTCGGCATGGGGTTCTCCTCTAGTCTGACGAAATAGCATGAAACAGTCAAAGTCTTAGATTTTGTCTTTGTCTTTGTTTGTGGAGTGGTAAAAATGCAGAACGTAGTTAAACATATTATACAGCATGAACACAGAGACTAACCAGAACTCATCATAGGGAAATTACATGAGCAAAAAATCTAAATCTGAAGAAAATGTTTCTCTCACCTTTTGACTGCTGCAGCCAAGATCCCAATAGTAGTCTCGCTGGGAGGCATTGAGGAGTGACCAGGGACCATAGACACACTTAGCTTTACCGTGGCCGAACCCTTTTCACTTATCCCAATTCTACAAAACACGTACACACACATAAAACACAGAATATACAACAAATGACGATCATTCACCTGTGTCACCATGCAAAATTTGCTAATTTAAGCTCATGCTGAATTGTTACACTAGAGAAGAGGTTATCAAACTGGGGGGGGCGGGGGGGTGTCTCTGATGCTAGCAAGGCTATTTTGCTAACCTGGATTTTTTTATTTATTTCAAGTGCCAGTATTGATAATGATTGTTAACAAAGGAATCCACTACTGCTGGGTTGGGGGGGGGGCATCAACTTTTTTCAGCTTCTGAAGGGGGGGCGTGAAAGACAACGTTTGAGAACCACTGCACTAGACCATGGCAGGTTCTCACAGAGCAGCAGGTCCTTCAAGACCACTGATGACTCCATCAAGTACAGCCAGGCCCTCGTCCAGGACAAACGACAGCTGCACATCCCGCTGCTTCAGTATGCGCACCATGCTCATTGCCCCCTCGTAACCACTGACCTTTAAAAAATAAATATCGAAGGACTCAGACATTGAAATATAATATTTTAAATGTCATTTGAGGGCGCAATTTCAAAAAGTAAAAGTTGAATAATTAATGTACTTCTTCATCATGACCAAGACCGATGTAAAATCCTCTGCGTGGGGCATAGCCTTTCATCAGCAAGTACTCCAGTGCCTGAAGTATTCCCTGGAAGAAATAAAGCACATCAGTTTAGTCCGGATGGCACACGAAAGGGAAATAAGTATAAAACTCAACTCCGTTTAATATGGAGGGTTTTAAGGGCCGGGAATAAATAAGTATATAATTCAGTGCTTAATAAATATATGGTTTAAATCCATGGTTTATACTCGCACTCTTGCAAAGTTTTCTAGGTCACGCTAAGTAGAAAGGCTTTTGTAGAAGAGGTAAGCGCGCAAAACTCACATTACAAGTTGGAGCTCGGTGGTGGTGACATTGAAGTCATACGACCGCGGTGTAGTACCTTTATAGCCCAACGTTAGCTTTTTACTTCTGGCGATGGCATTTATGCTTCAAAAATCAAACAAGTGGTGTTCATTTGTGAAGATTATCTT
>CM022479.1:23035975-23103750 GCA_011952105.1 Coreoperca whiteheadi
TAAAAAAAAAAAAAAAAAAAAAAAAAAGAGTCATCCCTGCAAAGCACTATTGTCACCATGAATAAATAAATCACAAATTAAATATATTAATTTTAAATTTAATTGTGTGTTTATTTATTCATTGAGATATATATTTATCTATTTACATGTGCATATTTATTTATTAGTACATAAATTAATTTATTGACTTCTACATTTAATCACACATCTATCTATTTATATATACACACACTTTCTTTTATCCATAGTGTAACTTGCTGCAGCAAAATAAATAAATATGTCAACTGCATCCATGAAAAGGTCACAATTTGAACTTGAATCTACTGCTTTCGCTTCTTCAAGTTGGCAGCAAGCGGTGCGGATCATAATGAAATCTTGCGTGCTACGATGGTAGATAGGTTGGCTGTAGCCGAGCAGATGGAGTCAAATGCCAATTCCTATGCTTTTTCTAGATTTTAGATTGAGGGCTTCGCTGAGCAAATCGGAATGAGATTGGCCCTGACTGACACAGAATTAATGAAGCTGTATTCGTGATCCTCGTGGAGAGAGTACAGCAACTGAGGCTGCAGGGTGATAATGATGGAGGGCCGCAGCAGCAACACCGGTCGACCCGGCCGACCTTCTTTTGACAGTGAACACGCAGCTCGATCAGAGAGAGCGCCATCGACCGCTTGAGCCTGCTGGGTCTGTAATACTGTTCATTCGCCAGTCACCAAACTGACATATCTATTTATTTCGCTGCAACAAGTTACAGTATGGATAAAAATAAATAATAAAAAAATTAATGTGTGAATAAATTAATATACGAATCACTAAATGTGTAAAGATTTATATAAATAAATACAGAAATACATTTAACATTTATATATTTAATGTCTCATTAATTGTGTGATTTATTTATTTATGGTGACAATCAAGCATTGAAATACATATTTATTTAAGCATTTAATTATATAATTATATATGTATTTCTTTATTTAGTTTTGGTCCTTAAAAGCCTCCAGAGTTTAACAGCAAGATCACAGAACAGATCACATGTTCTCTCACCATTACAGCGCCCTTGTCGTCTATGGTCCCTCGACCATAGATGAAGCCGTCTATCTCTTTGGCAGAAAATGGTGGGGCCTCCCAGCCATCCGACTCTGAGGCAGGCACTACATCGATGTGGGCCAGCAGCAGGTATGGCACCAGGTCCGGCTGTGATCCTTGCACCCAAAACAGGTGGCTGTAGTTGGCCACCAATTCATGATGAACCAAGCTTGAAGAGAAAACTGTCGGGAAGGCTGACACAGGAAGACATTCTCTGCTTCAGAGAATGTTCTCATATAAGCCACAGGACATACAGTTTCTTGGTTATCTGTCTAAAAGCTCCAAGAGAACCCTTCAGCTCTCCCACTGACTGTAATGTTATTTCTACTTAAAAGTGTGCCTACTTTGGAAATTGTGATGTCACGCCCATTGTTTAATTTTACCCACACAAATTTTACATCTGAATGTTCACAAAATTATCCAATTTGACCAGGTATTTAAGCTTAATTGTGTCTTCTTTGAAGGGACGTCTAACAGATTTCTCTCTGTCTGAGCTCTACACAGACAGAGAGAAATATGTCTGTCTGTCTCTTTCTCTCCCTTTTTCTGCCGCTCTATCTTTCTGCCTGTTTTTGCCTCTGTCTTTCTTTCTGCCTCTTTCTGTAATTTCAGCAATGTTTTGCAATTGTCTTCCAGCTTTCAGCATTCACACGCTTTTTCAGCAGGAAATGCAACTTTTCTAGTTCTTCGTATAAGCCATATCACAAATATGGCACTTTTGACATGTCTGACTTTGTCATAGAATATATAGAGCTGAAACAAGGAGTCGACTAATCAGTGAACCTACGTAATCTGCAGGTATTTTGATAGTTGATTAATTGCTTGAGTCAAGCAAAAAAATCCCAAATATTTGCTGGTTGGAGTTTCTCAAAGGAGCATTAGCTGATTTTCTTAAACTTAAATGATAAACTGAATGTTTTTCGGTTTTGGACTGTTGGTTGGACAAAACAAGTAAAGAGAATAGACGACGTATATAATAGTTGGCAGATTCATCAATACAGAAAATAAGTCTTAGTTCACAATCAGAATCCGAATCAGATTCTGACTGCAGCCAAATTGCACTGGAGCATAGCTTGATAAACAGATGCATTGGTTTGGAATATACCGACAACATAACTACAAACATTTAACGTTTTTTGAGAAACCTTTATTAAAATGTGGCATAGGTTGAAAGACTAAGCTATCCCTTCACCTTAGACGTCTGCTGACACCTGTAACTTGACACAGTTTTGATGTTAAATTGTATAAAACCTTCATTGAAGAGTAAGATGGCATGAATTCGGCTCTGCTGTTAGATATTAAATGAACGGACAGAGGAGACCGGGGAAAGCACGGCACTAGCCGTTAGGTCTGACGTCGCGTGGCTTAACGTTACGTTAGCTCAAATTTGCGTCCAGCAAATGAACGTTAGCTCAACTGTTAGACGTTCCGGGGTAGTGAGCAAGAGCTGCAACAGCCTGCTGCAGCTGTAACCTCAAACTAACAGGGTGAACACACCCGTGACTGCGTAACGTTACACAAAGCAAGCCAGACCACTCACGCCGTGTAGTGCCAGGTTTAACTTACGTTACCTTTTCGGAGGAGCCTGTCGAATTCAAGCAGCGCGGTGGTGTTGCTCTCCGTGATTGAGTGTGACACCGTGGGGATCCGGATGGCCTCTGGATGAAGGACCAGAGGCAGTTAACGTCACACCGTAACGTTATTTCTTTCAGCTCCTTTCAGCTTACCGACTAGCTAGCCAAAACTAAAGTTTAACGTTACCTTTAAAATTTGCAAGGAGCCCCTCTCTCTGGTGGTGGTCTATGTTAAGCGAGATGTTCTTCGTCTTTTCCCAGTTTGCGAGTTGAAGCCCGACATTTACGTCCAGCGAAAGAGTCCTGATACACGCTATGGTAAACAGCAGCGCGACCGCAACGACGAGGCTACTAATAATAATCTTCAAAAACTTGAACATTTTTGTACCCGAGTCGGTCATCGTGGTTTGTTGTGAGAGCGGAACTCGTTCACTGTGACTGTGTGCAGAGTGAATTAGGTCGATCATTTTGAATGAGAGCCTCCTGGCGCCCTGAAAGCAAATGGTCACACATACTGTAAGTTTCGTAGCGTTCAAAACAACGTCATTAGTCAGCCAGTCACGGGCGCAGTTTGCGTTGGTTCGTGGGGCTCACTGAACCCCCTAGTGGCCGTAGCCAGACATGCATGTAGCGATTCATGCAATTGTTTTACTTTTTTTCCCCCCATTAAATAAAATACATTGTTGATTTAAACCTCATAAAATACAATCTACTCAAATAACAAAGAAGTAAACATTATGAAGACTCTTTAAACAACGGAGGACTTGAGGTGCGTCTCCGCAAATGAAGAGAGAAGAGAGGAGGGTTCAGCTCGCTCTTATGAAATTAATCATAAATATTGATTAGAGAAGTGTTGGTTTTGGTAGGCCTATTTAAATGGTAAATGCCTGTTATGGTAGTAATTTATGTTGATGTAATATTAAATAATGTTTAGCAGCATGCCTACATATCAATCTTTCTTTTGTATGGTTGTACTTTGTAGCTCAGTTATGAGTTGACTTACCTTGGTTAGGAGCGATGTGTATATTGTTTAAGCACAATGCTTCAGACAAACACTTTGGAGAATTAAGGTTTTTTATTTTGATTAAGTATAGGCAAAATTAAATGAATATACTGTTAATATATATATATATATAGTTCAATGGAATAGGTACAGTAATGAAAATGATTAAAGAGCAGATGTCTTTGTTTGAAAGTAATGGCATTTGTCTACATTTTTCCTTTGTTTCCTTAAAGGCTATCAACCTGACTAAACTTTTAAGTGCTCATATTACTTTGACTAACTGGAGTGTAACAAAGTAAACAGTGAAAATAAAAAGAGGACAAGAAGAGTTGTCCTGTGCATCTTTGGTAAGAGCTGAACAAAACCTTATATAACTTGACATGCACTTTGGAATAATATTGACCTCTACTTTTTTTATATCCATATTAGTCAAGATATGAAAATGCATCTGCTGGTACCCTGATTATTAATGTCCTAACATTATTAATGTTGAACACCAATGTCCTATAGAATTTTTTGTGAACCCCCAACCTTAAAGTTCAAACTACACCTATGCTGTAGTTTGAGTCCATTAGCTTATAAATCACAAATATAACTTGTAATCGTCCTCATGCCATGTAGTAAAAGTGGATTTTTACTACATTAAAGATCCCTACTGATTTTTGTATCTGCATGCATTCTTTTTTAATTTAGCTAATATATCAGTTGCCCAAAAAGTATGAAGCAAAACATCCTTTATTGAAATGTGGTTCAAATATAAAAAAAAAAACAGCATACAAGTACAGTGACATTAGTTCTTTGAAAAAGCACCATCATATTACACAATTTGCGTTAGAAAATAGAAAAAAAATCCAGCATTCTTATTACTTTTAAATTTGAGAAAATCTTCAGCCCTTTAAAATCTCAACTGAATTTCTGTTTTAGCGATCATTTCAACTACAGTGCCAAAGGTACTGGTAACACATCCATAATCACAACATGTAAAAATGTAAAACTGCACTTTGAGGTTTGCTCCCATACAGACACACAAACACAGTAAACAACAAAACTAAGTGTTTAAAGTAATATGTGTTCCCTGAAGATATCGCAGGACAATGTCATTATGGCTTGAATCACCAAAGATGCAACCCTTGCATCTGTAAGTCTATGTAGAGGATTAAAAAACCCAGTTACTCCTGTCCAGAAAGCGCTGGTATGTCCTGTGTCTCAGCCTGAAGCAAAAGCCCCTCCTCACTGTCTGACTCCTGGTTTAAACTGTCCAGTAAGGCCACAAACGGCCTGAATGAGTTTTCCTCAACACAAACATAAATGAAGTACAGGAGGCATGCCACAATGAGGAAGACCAAAATCTGTATCTGGATGGGCACAAGGCGGCGCGCCACCTCTCGTCTCTCCAGGGTCATGGGACTGGCAGGAGTGTCTGGGTAAGCGTACTGGATAGGTCTCCCTGCTGCACCCTTGATGGGTCTCCGACGAGTGGCGCTGAAATACAACAGGGTATAAGTGCTGATAATCCAATCGCAAAACTCCTACCATGTGTCGGTATGGGACAATGAGCAAGTTGTCCATGTGTCAGCCACCACCGATTCAAAATCCTTTACATTTCTTGTACTTCGGAGAAAACTAATGACAATAACTTATAAAGTTGTGAAGAGTGACTAATTAGCGCACTGTAATAGTGATGGTATGGCACTTACTAGATCCCTGTGGGCGTGGCCTCAGTGTCTGGAAACATGTCCTTCAAAGTATCTTTCACAGGCTCTGGGTGAAGCTTGAAAAGGAAGGACAAATTATTGACAAAGTGGCCCAGAGAAATACATCCCAGAGTCCCACAGAGACAGAGTCCGGTAAAAATAAAAGAAAAGGGTCACCGTCAGTGTATTGACCAGAGATCTGACACATACTGACAAAATCATAAAGTAGAAAAACTGTTAAGGTTATTGTGTGTTATTTAACAGTTTGGGTTACGCACAGTAACACTGACATGTTAAAGGAGTTACACCGAACAAAGTGTGTTCTTATAGAAAATGCACACACCCCCATCAAGTGATATGGAATAAAAACAGAAAAATAAGAGCCAGAAAGAAGAGGTATGTGCCTTCATTCCCCATTTATAAGGGGAGGCTTCAGGAGTGTAGTACAGGGTCTGGTTATTCATGGTGTACTTGTCCACAATTGGCATGTCCAGCTAAGGAAAGAAGGCGTAACAGATTATGATACACTGGACTTCTGTAGCCTGAATTTCCTCCTGTCTTCAGTGAACCTCTCCAACATGTTAAACCACCACCAAAAGTTTGAGCTTAAAGTGTGGCTGAACAATGTGAGCACTACTGACCCTGTTGGACCGTGACCAATGTTCCTCCACATTGCTCCCATTCAGCTCTCTCTCATTGTCTGTGCTAGCAGAGAGTGACCTCCGACTCTCCATCTGTTGTTCAGAGCGACAATGTACATTACTGAGTGAGCACTCCAGCGATGATTGCTCACAACAAAGAATAAAATGAAATGACAGGGTCATTTTTAAAGATGTGGAATGTGGGTTTAACTTTCCTCCTCAACCATTTGAGTGATGCTGAAGGCCTGAGAGGAAAATGAGGACCAACCACTCGACATAACTGATTGTGATCCAGATGCAACCTGCAAGGATTAGTATTATTTTCATGATAACAGCAACACAAACACGTATCATTCACCACACAATCTATACACCAGTGAGATACCAATGCCTGTCACTGTAAAACAAAAAAATATGCCATTGGTGGCTTGAGAAGGCCACACAATTGAGTTACACAGTCTAAGCAAGGAATGCAGAGAATTTTAAATCCACAAGAGAAATGAAATAAGACCAGCCTACCCCTGATCCTAATCCTGAGCGTTGTTCTACAGAGGATGCTCTACGAATTCCTATGGGAATCTGTGAGCAGTGAGGCCGACTCCGCTCTGATGATTTTAACGCATTCCCTGAATTCCACTTGGGACTAGGTTCCCTGTTTCTAGAAACCCGAGCACGCTACAAACAGACCAACCCAATCAAACAGAAAAAAACAAAACACATCAGTGTCCCCTGAAAAATCAAGTTAAACAGAATTTTGTGCAAACGATATGAATATCTATTTACCAGCCTTGATGAGGGTAAAAAGCACTGCTGGTAAACAAAACCACCACTCTGAAAACACAACTCTACCTGTGAAAACAAAAATAAAAGCACACTAACGCTCAAAATGCAAGCAGTCAGCTGCAAATATGGCTTGACCCCAAAACAATTCTAACAAAAGGTTTCTCAGTGGTTTACAGTAGTATCAGTTGTACTTCAAAACATACTAAAAGTTTACCAAAGTTTGACTCCAAGAAATGCCCCATTTTTGAAATGGCGGCCATCAGGTCGTATTAGAATACGTGATATTCTCATTAGCTTATTTGCATGATAGATAAGTGATTGCAAGTACAATTATATATTAAAGCAATTGGTTACAAGCATAGTTATGCGAAAAAGTACAATTTCCCTTAAGTAATTGCATATTTCTCCTTTCTCTAATTGTTTTGTCTAGTGTTGGTGGTTTCTGTGGTTCATAACCATTCTTTTGATTCCAGGACAGAATAAATTCATTAGAACTGTGTGGTACTGTAAAATGTCAAAACAGGACTGCCACGTGAAGACTCCGTAGCGCTAACCCCTTTTAATTTTTTTGTTTTAGTTTTTTATATTGCATTTTGTTTTTTGTATACTTTTCTTATTTATACATATATATTCTTCTGTTTTCAGTTGTTTCCTCTTATTCTGGTTTATTTTTTTAATACTTTTTTGCACCGTGACCTTCACTAGATTTACCATTAGTCGTCACACTCTTCCTCCCATAGAGTTTGATTAGAGTGATTCTCACACTTCCCAACTTGACATGGTCCACAAGCAGGCATGCATGCATCATTACCATGAATGAGTACATCTCTCCAGCTCAAACTGTGAGTCATCCTCCAGCAGCTTATCAACGTAATAAAGGGTGGAGCATTGTGTTTGATAGCCAGGTTACAAACAAAGTCCAAGGTGGACAAAATTCACGTTTTGTCTCCAGCGTACAGGTCAATCATTGGCAGGAACACAACTGATGATTGGCCTGGATTTTCTAGTCCTTGATGAATGATATGCATCATTCCCTGCCACCCTGGGGTTCGTTGTTTAAAGTTCAGCGAGAGCACCCACAGGACATCAACTGTTCTGTCCCAGCTGATCAGTGCTGGGAGGTCGTTGAACACGATGGTTTGGCGCATATGTTTCGCAAAGCGATATTCGATGACTGGGATTTTACTTTGCACTGCAAAATCTAGGTTGGCAATGTTGGTAATTTCTCCTTTTCGCCATTAAGTGATTGCTGCTATGATTCCCATTCTGTGGAAGGTCCCCTTACCATCAATAGTAAGGATGTTGTGGTCAACTTAGTCCCCAGCAAAAGGAAGTGCCATGTCCCGCACATCTGTGTCATCCGCTAACATATCTAGGGCAACTGAATCTGCTGCATTCTTTTCAAAACGCAAAACTTCGTTTATGATGAAGCAAATCCCATTCCATGAAGGGTATCTACCAGGAATTGTGACCGATACTTGATGATGTGCCTGTACTGCAAGGCCAAGTTGTAATGGAGCTACCACAGCATGTGGTTGTGCTGCCTGTCCAATTCCTGCAACCTTCCGGCTTGTCTCCAGGGTATGTGCAAGAATCCTGAAGCTTATTTCAATACCTTTAAGACCTTCTCAAAATATTTTAAGACCTTATCGCACTTCAAGTTCTAATTAGCAACAAACCTTTAACTTAATAAACAGTTGTAGTTTTCAAATAAATCTATAGAGCACAACCATAAAACAACTCAGATAAGCTCGAAAGAAACAAAGCTCAAAAGAATAAATTAAGGCAAAAGGCAAGGTTTATTAAAATATACATTACCGAAGAGCAACAGTGAATTATAAACGGATTCAAACTCCTGACAAGTGCCTCAGTTCTTTTGATTTGCTTTCAATAAACTTTGCCCGAATCCGGAAATATTAACTTGAAAATATCAGAAATACCTTCGCTTGAGTTCAGTGAGCAGTGATTCACTGCAGTATTGAGACACCAGATAACCTCCGCGCGCATCCCATAGCCACCCTTCTCCAACCAGAAGTCCGCAAATTGACATTTCCCCATTTCGGAGTCTGTTTAGCGACGTGCGGAGGACGACACATCACCTACTTCACCCGTAGACGGCGTGCGAGCCCCGAGCTGATCTCACTGACGAAGCACGCCGTTGTTTTTTTAATAGTTATGGGGATGTAAATAAATATATTCATGAATGCTTTTTGGTGTCAAACTCTTTTCACAAAGCTTGAACAAAATTTAATACCTCATAAAATCGTGATTAAGACTTTTTAATACCTTTTAAGGGCCTTAATTTTCCCAAAATGGATTTAGCAACTTTTAATACTCTAAGCACCGGCGGACACCCTGGTCCACAAAAAGACCATTCAAAAGTGTACAGAGAGTCTCAGGAACAAACGAAAGGGCAGAGTCAAGCTGAAGTGGCTTTGTGTTCAGATACTGATCTGTAACGGACTGGACTTTGGACTTGATATCACTTTTGATCAATCGTGGAGCTGTTTGAATGATCGCTTGTTTCTGGGATTCCTCATCCTTTTCTTGTTCGCTGAAATAAGATCGTAGTAGTTATGATGTCTTCTCTCTCATTGTCACTATGTCATGGAGGCCTTCCCCTTCAGTGAAATGTACATTGTCCTGGTATTGTTCTCACAATTTTCTCTTGAGGTATTGATTTCCATATGGTTCAGAAGCTGGGTTTGTCAGATATTCCATCATTTATTCTTGAAGATGTGTAATTGTCACCTGTTCCTCATCATTACTCTCGAGGTAAGAGCAAACTTTCATCAATGCCTGCTCCTGATCTTCATTTTTGGGCCGGCCAGACTTTCTGCGCTTTGCCTCTGGGTCTTTCTGGAACTGTATCGGTATGTTATAGCCAATAAGAAAACTACTACTGCATAAGTGGTGGTAAACAGTCTGCAGTATGTAGATCACGGCCATAATACTCGATCCTGCCTTTCACAGTGAAAGCCCATTAACACTTAACACTACTTGTGTCTTTACATCCATGTGTTATTGTAGTCCCACAGAAAAGACAATCGGTTGGGCTGTTGAAAGGACCAGTTGCTACTCTGGCACTTCTTTTTGGTGGCTAATGGGTTTCTTGGTTTACAACAACACGACTCATGGTCAAAAATGCATTTGGAGCGTACTTTAAGTAGTCAAGGATGAATTCTGTTTGAGAAAAATGATATAGACTGTGCTGCCAATAACATTTCAATGAGGCATGCAATATCAAATGTCAGTATTCTCTTCCACCATCTTCTGAATTGCTGAAAATTGTGAATTTAGTTTTGTTGGGTTTAGTATAATGCCACCTTTATACTCAAAAACATCTATAGAGGATGCATTACATATGTATTACCTATTCAAATTGAAATGAGTGACCATTTTGGAAAGTTCACACACAGGCCTCTGTTTGGGCTAATTTATAGTTGTTTATGATCAATGTTATACAGCTCCAATTTAAGTTACTTTTGGGTGCAATAACTTTTACATTGAATGTCACGTCTGTGTTTTAGCAAAAAAGGGTATGTGTCTAAAAACACGTACTGAGTAGGAGTTACATGACATAGGATAAATCGTTCACATCACTGGTTCACCCCAAACGAAGATAAAACCTTACAGTAATCTCACAAAATCATGTTTTCCATAAGTATGTAATCCTGTCAGTGCAATTTAGACACGTCCAATGGATTCATAGACCCGGAAAACATGGTGTCAGACACCAAGATTACTTGGCTAGATCAAATAATGAAGGAGTTCAGATATTTTAAGGGCTTCCTGCCCATCTTGGAAATTCAACCTTTTTAGTGGTCAAACTTTGGTAAACTTTTAGTATGTTATTAAGGACACCTAATACTACACAAAATAGCTGAGAAACCTTTTTTTTTTTTAGAATTTCTTAGGGTTAAGTGTCCCCCCCCCCATATATGCAGCCACCTAAAGTGCATATTCCAAGTATTACAGTTGCAATCTGTAACCACTAAGTGGCACTGTAGGGGAGATTTATTTCAATACAGCTAGTGATGGCAAAACTGCAATAAAAATGTCTATTAGTATAGATTTTTCAGATAATTTAAGAGATACTATTAATGAACACAGAAACTCCAAAACATTTAACCAAAAATAGCAAGAACTTCTTACAATTTTCTCACCTGGCTACTCTCTTGTTGGTCTGACTGTTCAACTGTTTCTTCTTGTACTCCTTCAGAACCTGTACAAGTCACAGAAAATAATACGCAGCATATGATTATCTGATACCAACCATAAAAACGAAAACTCTAGACCAAAGAAATCAACAGCGTTTCTGGTCATACCTGACTCTTTGTCCTCCTCGTCCCCATTGTCCTCCTCTTCTTCACTGTCAGAGTATAATACGCCTTTCTCTGCTCGATTCAGATGGTCGTGTCCTTCAGACTGAAGCAGTTTCCTGAGCTTCTTCTCATACAAGGCCCTGGTGGAGGCTAGCATAGACAAACAATACTATAGCAATTAACACAGGGGCAAACATACGGAATTAAAAACCGAGTGGTGGTGAGCATTACGTCTCAACACATTCATTAAAACACAAAACCACATTAATGATGACAGGAGTCCAATTTCTACAATGAAAACCAATTTCAAGACGGTATTAAGTACAACCTCACCGACTATGGGTCCGGCTTTAACACCATGTGCGAGCAGTGCGGCCTTGAGGTCATCATCAGTCAAACCACTCAAGTCGGGCATCTCTGCATCCTCCTCCTTGTCCTCACAAAACAAAAATTTGCTGAATTTAGACAAAGGCTGCAGCCTAAATGAAAAAAGTTTCCAGGTGTGAGAGATAGAGCATAAAAAAAAAACAGCTTGAGGCATGAATCTGCTGATTTTTACATTTACCCATTCTGAACAACCATAAAAGAATAGGTTAAGAAAGTTAAAAGACATTAATGTAGAGCCCAACAATATATATATCAGAGGGCCTGTTTGGCTTATCAGATATCAATTTGCAGATACCTACAACAGGTTTATTGTTCGACTGTAAAGCACTCTTTGTCACAGCTCCTCATAACAAAGCTTCAATGATCCACTCTGACACTCAACTACCAGTAAGGCTGCAACTAACAATTTTTTTAATCATCGATTAATTTGTCTTTTTATTTTTTTTTTTTTTTTTTTTAAATAATTTCATTTTGGTCTATGAAATATCAAAGGAATAATGAAAAAAAAAATGCCCATCCAAATTTCCCAGAGTTATTTTCTCAACAGCAGCCCGAAACCCAAAGATATTCAATTTAATAGTGTATAAAACGGACATTTTTATTTGAGAGGCTGGAACCAGGGAAAGTCTTGCATGAAAAAATGAATGAGAAAAAGCTTAACTGAATATCAAAATCAGTTTTAAAATTAATATTCTTGGCTAATTTACTCATATATATATATATATATATTCTAATTCCATTCATCAGAGATGCAATGAAAATGTGGAAAGTAGTTTGAAAAAAGGTTTTTGTGTTTCAACATGCTCTCATATATATATATATATATATATATATATATATATACACACACACACACAGACTAAACACAGTCTGCCTACCCGATGACACAGCACAGAAACAACTTCTAGACGTCAAGCGCTAACGCTCTCCCTGGCACCCATAAATGAGTGCGACAGGTGCTGCAAGCACGAGCACACGTAATGGCAGCCGCCTTCTCGTAAATCTATACCAACTAACAGCTCAGTGGTCTACATGCTAAATGCTACAGCAAGTCTTTTAGCAGGCAACACTTTTGTGAAGATGTCAAATGACATTTTTGGGGGGGCAATTTCTCAGACATGTCAAGTAACGTTAAGTAACGTTAGGGCAACACATTCGGTCGCAACTGGTCTTTCAGATTAGACTGTGCACCCAGTGATTGCACGCAGTGGCTAACGTTACTATCGTCGTGTTAATTAACAGCACGCTGTGACTGAGAGCAGAACGCGTTTCACTCCTTAAGAGTCAATTATAAAAAACATATTTTGGCGCAAAACACCAAAAAGTTTTCTCAACTCACTGCGCCATCTCGTCCGCGATCCTCCTCGTCGCTAGAAAACTCCGCTGCGTTTTCCTTAACGACGTGTTTCAAGTGCAACTCCACGTAAACCTCCTTTCTGCTCTTGGCAGGTGGCAGCGCGACATTGTGGGCGATTAAGTCCGACTTCAGTCTGGATATGGAGAGATGAGCGGGGTCCTCAAACAGTGGCATGTCACAAAGACGACGCGGAGAATGAAAAACAGTTCAACTTCAGTGCTTAGCTGCTCTTTATATTTGTATAAAAACGTCGTCTCCGCAGCCCCATGTACCCGACAGAGCTCCTCGGAGAAACCCTCTGCCCGCCTGCGGTCTGAAAATCCCGCTGACTGAACTGAGAACAGCTGCAACTGGCGATTTGATTGACAGCCCGCAGCTAACGTTACCTTTACGTACCACCAGTGAGTAAACATACAGCGCCGTCAGCTAGCTTGGCATAATAACATTTAAATTAAACCTAAGACTCTTATATGAATTATGAATTATGACAAACTTTGAAATCAAAAACTGAAAATGCATGTGTGGCTGTGGCAGCTCTTTATTTGATTGGCTTTTGGCATGTCTCTTCATATTAAACTAGCTAACGATAGCGAACAGTAGCTAACGTTACCTATTGTAATGCTACCGTTACTAAATGAATGAAGTTTAGAACTGCCAATATTTAATTTAATAAAATGAAATTCACTCAAATTACATGGTCTAATTTTAATATACTCATCTTTTACAGTAGTTGTTTTGACGTGTCATAGCAGGAAAAGCACAGGTGTTACTAAAACCAGTAACAATGGCTGTTTTTTTCGAAACTGGCAAAGGTTACTCTACTAGCAGTAGAATCTGATTCTGCCAACATGTAGGACGCAGTATGCCAAAAACACCGAGATGTCATACTGATTCTGAAAAAATCTCCAGTATGCATCGGACAAGTCTACCTCGCCCACCGATCTTCTTTTTTAATTTCATCTTTTTTGAATCAGACAGTTTCAACAACCAGCCATTGTTGAAATGGTGGACAGCAACACCCCCTCCTCAGTGGTGGCCAAGGAGGACTGTAAATGAAACTGGGCCTCAGTTACCTGCTCCGTCTCTAATAAAAAAAATATAAAACAGTATGCATGTATTACTGGAGTACAGCCAATGTCTCTGTTCTATTCAGGTGTCCCAGTAAGCCGTGACAGTGAGCCCAGCACGCACTTTACCAGGACCCTGAAACCAAAGCAGCTAAATAGAATTCAGCTATCATTAATGTTATTATTTGCACCTGTGCTTTTCCTACTGTGACATGTCAAAATGTCCCCTGTGAAAAAGATCTATTAGGAACCCCAAATATCCCAAAGGCAGATCATACAGATGAGTTTTAAGTGCAAATTCCTTCAGTCTAACCAATGTATACCTTTGACCCCCAGGTTTGACCCAGGCTTTGGTCGTCATTGGTGTCGGGATGTCTCACGCTGATGCTGCTGCTGCATTTTTACTGGAGTGATGTATCCACCTAGTGCATGTAAGGGGTGAGTAGTTCCTTTCATAACACCTGTTAACAGATTAAAAACAAAACAAAATACTTGTTTAGGTGATTGTCTGTAAAGCATAGGGTGCCAAATGTGCCACTGAGCACTTTTCTTCCAACTAAACACCTACAGCAGGCATCTCTTCCGACCAACTCGTTGATTATCTGAAAAACTCGCTGTGAAAAACAGCAGTCAGTGTTTAAGATACAACTTTGTAAACCTGCTTCTTGGAACATGCCTCTGGTGCTTTCAGAGATTCTATCAATAGGAATGAAATGAGTGAAATCACCTGGTAGGCTTCGGTAAGAATGAATCAGGGGTCATCTTCAAAAAACATGATCATTGAACCCAAGTGGATGACTGAATAGCGTAAAACTCAACAACCCCTACCCCCCTAACATCTGGTACTGAAGTGACTAGAGCTCTTCCTGGCAGGTATCCTGCTCCATATAACCAGTCCTGGATTTAGGGGAAAACAGGGACCGCAGTGCATAATGTATAATTAGAATTACAATGGGGGAGTTTTATAGCAAATGGTCCCTTCCTGTTTTGTTTTAGGTGTTGGAAAAACACAAGAAAAATAAAACCAAATGTAACAGCATTAGATGTTCCCGCAGGATTGTATTACTTGAAAACCACTCATGCCAGTCAAAGCAGATGAAGCAAAATGGATCCCTTGAACAATAACAGGGTTGTTTTGCTGGTCTTTGTCGCAAATCGTACAAAACAGCTAAAACATATTTAATTAGATGACAACCACGCTATCTTGCTGCTCTGTGCATGTGGTTATGAAATGACAAGACAGCAGGTGGGTTTACATCCCATATAAGTCATATTTGAGTTTGAATTTAACAGACGTGCTCACCTGCTGTGCTGTTTACTGTTGTGAACTCGAACGGTGCCATTTTTAGATTGGATCACCACATTGTGATTGTGAGAAAAACATTTGTTTTCAGTGGGGATTTCCATAGGGATGAGGTGTTCTAAATTGCCTGATTGGGATCCATCAGTTTTAATGTTTTATTATTAGATTTCTTTTTTTTTATTGCCCTTTTTGGATTTTGAATCTTGTTTGATATATTTTCCACTTAATTTTGAATTTATATATTGATCCACAGTGTTGTACTTGTTGGCCAGCAGCTTTTGCCAATGATTCACAGCAGGTAGGTCAGGAAACGTCTGCTTGGTATGCAGTCAAGGCTCCCTGTGGAGTTTTTGACCTCTAGTAGTGCTATTGAGCCGTTTTCAATGAGTGGGACCCATTTTTGTTTATCTTGTGTGTATACACACACACACACACACACACACACACACACACAAGGAAGCACGTTCACAGTTCTGTCAGTGGTTTCACACTATTGCACTGATCAGTAGGTGGCAGCAACACACCAAGATATGCTGCAATGCCCCAACAATGGCAGGGAAGAAGAAAACTGCAAGTTAATAAAAATGGATGTAAACAGTGCTGGATTTTAAAATATTTTTAAAAAGTGGCTTTGGAAATGTTTTATGGTGAAGGAAATGCATTCAACACATTTGTTAGAGCAGAAGGAAACACGCAATGTGTTGAGGTGGTGAGTAACACTGAATGTAAACATCAACGTGTTACAAGAAAACTCCACAGGGCACCTATAAAGTCACCAAGCAAGAATATCACTGTTAAAATTAGTGAAATATTGTGACCCCCTTTATTGGTCTTCAGGAGTGTTTAACTGTTATGGTTTTGAACATATCAAAGCAAATAAAGAATACAGTAGATTTAAAGTTAGGATTGTGGCATCAAACATTTAGACATTGTCATAGATTGTATTCGAAAGGCATACAAAAAGGGTTTTTTATGGTCTTATGGATAATATCAAAATTGTAAAAGTGGTCTGAGACTTGTTCATATTTGCTTTGCAGAGGAGAATTAAGACTTCAAGAAATGTCTGATATGCATACTTCCAAGTTCAAAGTCAAGAGATATTCAACAGAGTTATTGTGGTCAGAAGGCTGAATGCTCTCGGAATCCTTTTGAAAAATCTACTCGACGGGGAGGGGGTAGGAACCGTGAGAGGCCACATTTGAAGGGCTTTTTACAAGTGCTGTGATGGCTTAGCTGGCTAAGGTGCACACCATGTATCCATGATGATACAGTTAAAAATGCATAATCTTGTTGCATGGTATCCTCTTCTGGCCTCCATCAAAATAGAGCAATGATAATATTAAAATCAAAATTACCATTAAACAGTCAGCTCTAGCACTAAATCAAGCCACAAATACTAAAGTATTAAAGCAAATATTTGGCATTCCTAAATGTACATTTTTCATTGAGCAAATGTTGACTGATATTATGGGGTTTAGCACTGCAGCAGCAAAGCACATAATCTTTGCTTGAATTTAGACAAATGAACAAAGTAAACCAGATAAATGAGAAGATAAATACCTTTTCAAATTATAACGCAAATCCAAAAGACAGGCCAATAATTGGATGTCCACAACATGGCAACTAAGTTTGGTTTATAGTTATAAAGTGTTCTTGGTTGGAAAAGCTGGAGGCAAAGACAGCTTGTCCCTAGGAATTTTAATATTTCCCTTAAGGTGATCATATCAAATCCTCATTTTTCACCCCCTGAGTATGAATATGTTTGTTATTTTTCTATAGATATACTGTGGCATAATATGCTTTTCATGTTCCTAGTCTTCACATGTTGCTATCATGTTAACACTGTAAACTAATCATTTTCTCTAATTACACTTCTCTTATAACCATTTAAATGCTACCTGGCTTATAGGTAACAAGAAAACCAGGCTGTCGCAGTTGGACCATATCGTAATTTTAGTGATTAACCCTTCAAGTGTTAGGCCTACAGAAGGTACCTATCACTGGAGTGAATAATATTACCCCATTCTTTTATCCATGGGAAAACATAAAAATATTGCATTGTATAAAAAACGCACAAGCACCACAACAATAACATTGTATCATGTATGGATGTAGATTTAATTCTTTGCAAATCTGAATTAGCATTTAGATAAATGCTGTTACTAGTAGGTTCAGGATTTTTAGAGCTATTCTATTAGACAGTAATGATGTCATACTACATAAACTTTTGCTAACATTGGTAGAACTAGACAGGTACCATTTCCTGAGGAAATTGTTTGGAAACATTTGAATGTCCTTAAGATAAGCTTAAAAAATCCTGAACTTCTACTTTAAAATAACAGGGGGCGTAGAATATCCCACAGTCATTGAATAAAACACATCTCTGGATGCACGGAGTTGTGACTTCCACAGTAAGCTTCCCATTAGAACGACTGACAGCAGCAGGAAAATAGCTGTTTTATTTCCATGACCATCTGCTAAGTCACAACTTTTATGAAAACCAGGCAGTCATTTCCTAAAACATCTGCAGGATAATAACTAGTGTTTGCTCCAACTCAGAATATCTGTATTTGCCCCACAACTCCAAAAGATCGATGGATGAAAAGATGCATGATGTAGATGTTGTATGGCCACGGCTTTTGTTGATGTCATTACATAAGATTTTAGATGCTACAAATAGCCGGGCTGAACAAAATGCCACACAAGTTAAACTTACATTGAAAATGCCAAATGATAATTACACGTTATGCTTGGATTCTGACTTTGTTTCTCATCTGAAATATTAAATGATGTCAAAAAGCCATCAAACAGAGTTCCTAAGTTGACTGTCCACTGTGTATCCAATGGCTTTAAACCCTACATGACATGTCAGAAAAAACTCACATAGGAATAGAAAGCCATAAGACACAGTTGTGGTTGAATTTGGAAAACAATGATACAGAATCAATCTCAGATGCAGTTAGAGCTGAAAGCTTAAAAACAAAGAGGAAAAAACAGGGGCAGGTTGCAGACAGCATTCAGGATTTAAAACTCACATCCACATGAATAATTAAGCAAAGAAACTCAAAGTAGTCATCTGAGGCCCGGGGGAGTAAAATGAAACTGTCTTGTGAGTCTTTAGACGCAAGGAATTATACTTTTCACACCATAAATAGCGCAAATAAAATGACCCCAAATTCTATGGTTGAATCTTACAGTAATGTTCTGCAAGCAATTCATTTCCTCAGGGGGTTTACACAATAATCTTTGATTAAAAATGCAGTTTTAAATCAACGTCTACAGGGAAAAGGTGCTATGTTAATCAAAAGGATTTTCTTCCTGCATTCAAAACAGATTACGTAAAGTCTTTCTATATTCTGTAGCAACCCCCTGCTTGACTTCCTCAAGCACAAAGGAGATCATTACCTCAGCATTTTAATTCAACCCCTTGGCACAGGAAGCTAAAATATTTTTGCAGATATAAAGTTAACATTTCCACGCTGTAGCCCTTGTTCCTCTTTTAATCGACGCCATCATTGGGATGGGTCAAGCATCATTAATGCACAGACTCACTAGTATGCTTGATTGATTTCATTATAAGTTCATCATACTCTTGTGGCTCTTTTAACCTAAAGAAGTCAAATAGTAACTTGACCTTGTTCTGAATCTTTTCTATACATTAAACTAAAACACAAGACATTTACCACAATTTTAAGCACTAAACCGTTGGAAGTGCTTTAGACCATGTTCAACCCCTCAGTGAGTAGAGACTCAGCACTCGAGCTATGCAGGCCAAATCTGCTCACCCAGATGTCTTCTCAGAAAACAGTAGCCTTTATAAAAACACGAAAAAATTGTGTGGACAGAGAGGAAACGAGCTACTATAGGAGACAGAGGAGGCATTTGTTGACATTGTATCAAGTGCAACGCTGAGGTATTTGAGGCACAGAGGGGCCAGGTATTTGTCAGTCAGTGTTTCTTGTGCTTTTGCTGTATCCAACTCAAACAACAAAAGCCCCATTGAAACAGCCTCGTTTTTTTTCTCTCTGAACAAGCACACAAAGCTTCCTGTACTAGGCTGCAACTGTCCAGTGCTGAGAGAACCACTTTTAGTCGTCCTTTTATGCACCTGTTTCAAGTTGTCCTGGCAGGGCAAGGTAGTAAAAACACTTTGTTAGTTGGTTTCACATCTTTTCTCGTACCTTTGCTACATATAGCTTAGCTATTTTATTCAATCACATAACTCCAAGATGTCCTGCCATCCATCATAAGACATCCCAACTTTATTCTAAAGAGATAGAAACCCAATGAAGCCCAGTGTGATTTTGAGGTTGTCGCCCTCACCAAACATCAAACTGTTTACACACTGAGATTAATCTCTCATTGGCCTTACATATGCTGGATGTTCACATGACCTTTGACAGAGAACATTACCGACTGATTGAGGGAAAGTGTTTACCCAATCAGCCTTTTCCAGGTTCGAAAAAAGACCACTGCCAATGAGCTCCAGGGAGCCTGTGCTCATGCATGTCTCAGCATAAATTAGTAAAGCCCCTGTGTCAGACTCTGTCCAGACAAGAAGGTGAATCTCAGCCACAGGGAGGATTAGCTTTAATCCCTCAACATCGTACATGGTCCCTCTCTGCTGGGAGCCAATTCAGGGGAATCATCAGTAGCCAGATGTTTTTAATGGTTTTAGATTATGGCTGTGTTTAATATATTTGAATACTGTTATTTTGACAGAGGAATATGAGCACATTTTCTCTAAGAAATTGTATTTCTACGAAGCCATAACAATACAGCAAATGACCCATATCTCACAATTTGACATTTAGACAGGTTCTGAATATAAAGATAAAAATGAAGATAAAAGGGTGGCATTTGATTTCTTACCCTATGCAGTGCTCCCTCTTCATTTATTGAAAACACACCTAAGCACCTTCCACTGGCAGACAAGACAACCAAAACACATTGAAACACTGCATACAACACATGAAAGCCCCAGAGCATCAGTGAAGCAGCTTCACTGACATTCTTGATGAAAACAAACATCTATTTTGACCAGCACACTTTACACTTCTTGAAGTAACGGTGACGTGCAATTAGTGTCGGATGCATTCTTATGCAATAAATCTGACTCTTACCTCCTTCTCCCTCTCCTGCGTCCCTGGCTGGAACGAGTATGGCATCCCCTCAGTCTAATACTGTATGGAGAGACAATGGGTAGTGGGGGGAGGAGTTACTATGTGAGCAAGAGCGAGAGTGGGGAGACAGAGTGAGTAAAAGGGGAATGAAAACTGGGAGCGAGAGGGAGAAAGAGGGCTCAGAAGGAAGATCACTCGCTCACAATGCTCTCAAACCACGAATCTGACGAAACGTTACATGAATGGCAATTCTTGAGAGCCCCTCTCCCCTCCTCAGTTGCAATGTCAGTGAAAACAGCAACCAGAAATCCCTCTTCACGTGGGAAATGTAAGAAAAAAACAAGAGACTGTGAGAGAATGGGTCCTGGTTTTAAACAAGTCCCTTTCTTTGGCTTTCTTTGAATGAGTTCTTAAGATTCCAAGTTGGCAGAGTGCCCATGGGTCCTGGATGGAAAAGGATAAAAGAGGGGCTGAGGTAGGGGGGCTGTCTATTGTGTTTGTTCCCTTCCTTTCAGTCCTGGCACTCTAGTTGATCTTTGCAGCCAGTTGCTGAATATTCCAGTCACCTATTCCTCGATTGTAAATAGAAGCTCACATTTTTATTCATTTCATCTAGACTGATACTTGTGTTATCACCGGGGAATGACTCAAACTTTGGTTTTGTCATCTTGCACATACATTCTTGACAGGTTTAAGGTAGAAACCCAGGACCACAATAATTACTAAATGAGCAGTGGCCCAGTCAGTCAGCACTGATCTGAAGATCCTGGTGTTTTTAGAGTCTCTTGGTCTTTGTTTGGGCTTCCCTTCTCTCTTCTTTGTTCCCCTCACAGTCCATCACTAGTAGAGGGAGAATGCTGTTTTGCCTGGTGAATCTGGGATGAAGACAGCAGGTGCTGTTGCCCCTCTCTGAGCCACATTCACTCATAGCTTTCTCCCCCTCCATCCGTTTCCTCTACTAATACACCCTCCTCCCCCTGTCTATGTGAGGAGGGGGGGGGTTGGATAGGGAGAATGAGCTACTGTATAATGAAGCACAAGTAACACACCCAGAGAAAATATAATAAGCAGTTTGTTTTAATGAGTGACGTCACATTGTCCTGATCAGAGTGGCTGATGAGCTGTGTGGCACAGAGCGAAGGCGATCATGTAAAAGGTGTATATGATTAATGCAACTGCATCTCTTGTCAGTCACCACTGTGCTTCTCACTGCTGCTTGTGCTGCATCAGTGCCGCAAGAGAAGCCCTGTTTTCACTCACAGTCTAACCCCCCTCCTCCTCCTCCTCCTTCCCCAAAAACCCTTCCCTACCCTCTCTCTGTCTTCCTCTTGCTTTCCCTCAAATAAACACACAGGCTCGGTTCATTACTATTCACCAGGTTTCACTAAGACACGCATCATTGCTCTGCTCCCTACAACTATGTCGGGAGAGGCGGGGGAGAGGAGGACAGGGAGAAGGAGAAGACGGGAAAAGGAAGAGACATCTTATGATAGAAAAGAATAAATCACCATTGTGTTTTCTGTGTCCGGATGTGTGTCAAAACATATATTACCAGACAGCTGCATGCATGAGTTGTTTTCTCTTCTGCCTCTGACAGGAAAATCTTCAGAGGAACAAAGCTGGTTCAGTCCTCAATACAGAAATCTGTTTTCCTTTTGTGGGGTTTTGAATTCATCACTTGCCTTTCATTAAATCCAGGTCGTACACTCAAATTATTATCTGATTTCTATCCCTGTGGTGGCTGAGTCGAAGCCTGCTGTAGTGTAGAACTCTCTGTCACATCCATTTCAGGAAAACCATACTTCACTATGAAACTCCTTTGTTATGCTCCTTTTAATCTCAATAGATTGCAATGATTCCTCGAATTACAGCAAAACCATAAGGGAGGGGAAAGTATGCTGCAGTGGTAACCTCCACATAGAATCATACAAAGCTGATTGTTTGGATAAGGTAGGCTCTGACAGCATATGATATCATTTGTAAAAGCTGTTCGGCTGTGTTATTTGCCTTGAGTTGTTCTGGAGACTTGTGAAATTGAGCACGAACATTAGAAGACCTTCAAAGATAATACATTTCTAGCAACATAATAACATTAAAAAAAAGGGAATTTAGATTTCCAATAATGTTTGAGTTTGTTGTACTAATCAGTAGCTTTCTCTTCCCTCTCTTCCCCAAGGTTTCAAACAACAAATGAATTGTCTCTGTGAGGATTTGCGAATACAGAGGCTGCATTTCCTCCTTTCTTTCCTGCATAATGTAAGCAGAGAAAGTAAATTGAAAACTGAATAGGACTTTGAAGATGTTTCATTTGTGATTTTCACAAAAAGCGATGGAAGGGTTATTTACTATACTCTAGAGTGGCAACGATTAGTTGATTGACAAGAAGTAAAAATTTTAAAAAATTGTTCTCACGATGTGATTATTTCTGTAGTTTTCTTACTCTCCTATGATATTAAAATGAAATTGCTGCTGTTCAGAGAAAAGCAGGCAATATGATTATGTACCTAGGCTTTTGGAAATTGTGATGGGCATTTTTTCCCCAAATCTTTTCTGACATTATTTTTGACCAAACGACTAATCCAACAAATAATTAACCGACAATGAAAAATATTGTCAGTTGCAGCCTTACTATAACCTAAATAAAACTTGTAAGCTGTACTTGAGTGGCACCGGATGAGTAATATATTCCAGGATTTGTTGTAACATTTTAAAGTAGAGCCCAACTTACACTCTAAAATCCCACTGGGAAGATGTAATGTCAGCTTTACTGCATCAAAAGAACAAATTAGAACAGTTTTCAAACCAGAATCTGAAGATGAGTAAAATTTGGTCTGAAATGCTGAGCCTCTGGAATGAGGTACTGTAGATTAATATCAATTGCAAATTTTTAAGTATATTTTGTGGACGTTTACGACAACGTCAGACGATCCTAAAGACATAGGACATGGTGCAAAACGAAGTGTAGATACTGCAACATAAAAATTAATTGGCCGCTAAGAAACAATTCATGATGAAACCAATAATAAACCATCAATAACAGCATATGGCATTCGAGTGTAATTGGCCAATGTAACAGGGAACCACAGATACAGAGTGGGGATTAACTGACAGAAGCCATTATCTTCAGAGGGCTCCAGATGTGATCGGCTGGAAGGAGTGTTGATAAGCATCAACACTCCACTGAACGTAAACTTTCAATGCACATGGCATTAAAGCCTGGGCTGTTGGAGAATAAGGCTTTGCTCTCAGTCCAATACAGTACAAAACTCCAACGACATTATGAAATGTGCACACATCCGAACACAAGAACAGTGTTCTTTTTAAGATTCATGATAACTGGAGTCGTATTAAAAGATCTCTCCTGTGAAGTCAGGCCCTTTTGTCCTGCTGTCCAACCCCTCCTTCTAGAAATTACATTTATACAGTGCACTGCTAATGTGCAACAGCAAATAGGTTTTGTTGGAAACACAATGCCTAACATAAAATACAAAGGGAACTTTGGTAATGAGTGTTTTTGCAAAGTAGCGTATCTGCTAAATGTTCACTGACAACATATTTCATTCATTCCCCTTACAATATTTGCTCTTGAAAGACAATATCCGCTTATAGTGACTGCAACATGATTGGCTTTTTTTGTATTGTTATATACAGGCATACACAGCACTTGGTTACAGGATAGGTTCACATTTTATCAAGTCTGTCTTAAAACAACAGTGCTATATGAACATTGAAACAGGTTTCGCTTGCTGTAATCACTCCTCCTGTTCATAATGGCAAGTGCAACATCTCTTTCTAATGCACTTTCAATGTAAATGATGGGAGACAAAATCCACAGTCTTCGTTCTGTGTCGCTATCTTTCAAAGTTACAATCCTTTTTAGTAAAAAAATTCTCTGTTTGTGCTACTATCCCTCCACCACAGCTCGGCACAGAAAAATTGTCCAGGGAATCACAAAGAGGGAACTTTGTACTAAAAATGCCGTAACTTTGGAAGAGACCCACTTGCTTTTACTAACTCAGACTGCTGAGGCCTCAAATTAGCTTCAGATCAACTTTGGAATGTATTTCCACAGAATGAGGAAAGAGGATTTTGTCCCCCATCACCTACATTGGATGCAGGTTAATAAGGGAATGAACAGGATGAATGAAGTGTACATATGGGCACCTTGCTATTGTTTTAGGACCAACTTGAAAACATGTGAGCCAACATTTAGTTTTACAGGAAGACCATGGTCTTAAATATTGAAAAAATCATCTGAGCCTTGAGCACTCACTTGACAGGACAAATGAGCTTTTTTGACATGTAAACAGTTTTTCCATAACCTTAACCAAATCCTAACCACATGTGGTACTCAGGGGAGGAATTGTGGTCTCCACTGCGCGTCCGCCATCCCCCCCCGACCACCTACATTCAACTTGTAAGCGGTACAAAAAAACGCAACACTTGAAATGTTGCTAGTGAACACGATCAAGTCAGCAATTACATTTCAAAACGTAACCGGCAAAACAAAGTACTAGTAGCATATATAAACATAACTCTTAGCAGAAAGGGGATACTGTCCTATATAGCAATTTAGTTTTAGTCTTTACGTAAGAAAGCAGTGATTAAGATGTTAGTACTACAAACGAGATCACTTTCACCCCAGTTTTAGCACCTTTGGATTGGTTTCTTCTTACTTTTAAAATGGAATGAGTTAGCCAAGAGAATGCTCCCTAATCAGTTTTATAGAAATAATTTCACATGAAAGTGACACTTCATTTTCTCAGTTCTCTGAATAATTATACGTAGATAACTTTTTGATCTACTCATGTACTTACTTTCACAAGTGCTTTATGCCTTAGCTGCTTCACCAGCAGCTATTTTGAAAGCACATAGCCTCGTAGAATAACACTGTTTTGCCCTGCAGACATGTCTGTTTGCATACCACATATCCTTGGCTCTATTTTGGGCGCAAGGAGATGTGTGGGGGGGGTGCACACTGCAGGGCATTTCCATCCAGAGCTACAGGGACTGACTTGAGAAATGTGGATAGGTGACAGATACATTTCTTACTGCTCCAACAGCAACCCGTGTCATGTCTACTTCAGCTAATCCCCACACTTGTGTTAATGCATATACTGAATCACGTTTGCCTGCCTGACTTGACATGTAATAATACACAAACATATATTGACTTCCTCCTTTTTATAGGCATTGAAATGTTTATTTTTCTCACTAACGTATGATTAAATATACACATCCACAGGCTTATGAAGAAATACATCAGGCTTCTGAGGTATTAGCATGTAATCCATGTCAATCACTCCTCTTTTGTCAAGTATGGCAGCATGTGCTTTTCTCTGAAGGCTCACTGGACCCTTAAGAAACGCAGTATATAGATGAAGCAAATACTAAAGGTGGGAGAAGAGCGGAGAGGAAAAAATAGAGCAATCAGATTGTGATTCCTGTCACATTGTCCTGGCACAAGTCTCGGGCCTCTGAGTGAGAGTTGGCTAAATGTCAGCCTATGGAGATGAGACAGAGAGGAGCAAGGCAATGCTGTTTTTGTCCACTTTAAACCCTGTTACTGATGTCTCGTCTCTTTATGTGGCTGCCATCAGCAAACCATGTGTCAGACTGAAAAAGAGATGCCGTGTTATGAGCATGTTTGAGAGAAAGAGAGAGAAAATACATGTTTGTGAGTTATATAACAGCAGCGATCATTTTGTATTGTAATTATTAATCTATGCATCTGTTGTTTCCTCCATTAGTATATTCCAGTTATTCCTTGTAAAGTATTACAATTCTATAGAGGCAAACCTGATTGATTTTTCCTTGAATTGTGGATGAATGCAATACTTTTACACCATCTAGTGTTGAAACTGCATGTAGAAAATGCACATAATTTAATGTCCCACCTTTCTCACAAACGTGTTTTGTCACTTTGTTATTTCATTTGGATGTTTTAGCTTTACTGTGCAGAATGATGTATGTGCAGAGTCTGACACTAGAAGGCTGTTTTATCAGTCATCTACTGAAGGGGGAAGGTTTATTTGTGCTCACCTTTTAAAAAAAATAGTAGCTATGAGCATGATTTTGTGACCTTGCAGCTAGTTTGGTCCAATATGCATCTTCCAGAAGTGTAATGTGGAAACTTGAAGCCTCCAGTACATATATACACTGAGAATGGACCCTCCAGTGAAATAGGAGACATCTTGTGTCCAGCAATAAACCTTCTAAATTAATATTATTCATAGACTCTGCATTATTCGATGAAACAGATGGAGTGGATGTAATTTTTTAAAGAATTTTTAACAAGGTAAATGTAGACTGTTTCGTGCCGTTTTAGGTATAACAATGCTAAACACTGAGTGAAACTGTTCAACAAAAAAAACAGTAAAGAAATTTAGATGGGTTTCATTCACTTAAATGTTCACTTACTCATGTACACAGATTTTCAAAGCACTTTTTATTCCTTAATTAGCAAACACATACAGTACCTCCTCCTCCTAATCTAACCCGTGTAAATGATAAGTTCATTCAAAAACCGATGTCCTACTTTAGTTACTAGACGTTGCTGTTGATTTTTAACACCCTACAAGATCCCGTTAGTTGACAATTACCTGGAGAACCCATCTTCTGTGGCTATATCTCAAGAAGAGGAAGTGGATGTTAATGAATGCCTTTTGTATAAACATATTTCTCAGGGTTTAGTACCTGACTAGCATCTCCACCTTGCAGGGCAAATCAGTTACACAGCTTAGCTTTTTTAGGCTATGTGATCCTGGTATATAGCACTGTGTAGAAAGATACAGTCACAGGAAAAGTTGTCATATTGTGCAAGTTGCAAATACAGTGCATGCTGAACTCCGTACAGTCAGAGAGGCAAATATTTTAAATTAGACAGCTAACATAGATATGCATCATACTTGTATTTAGAGACAAATACAGTTACAAAGTTAGCTAATTAGGTCACTGCAGCAGCAAGATAAGAACGAAGAAAATAACATGTATTAACGAGATAATTGTAAAATAACAAGATAATTAATTGATTACTGAAAGCATAAAATCGCACATTAAAAAATAAATCAAACACAAGGATTTGTGTCGTCATCATGCAAATATATAATATATAAACTCCTGGTGCCTTTTACAGGGTCCAGGCCAGGGTCTTTCATAAAGTTTAAGTTTAAATTTGACTACTTCACAGTCTTCATAATGAGCCTGTATTGTGATTTCTTTAGTTTCCCTTGTTTCGCCGGGAGCCCATATTTGGCCACAACCGGAAGAGCTTTGCTTCTCCCATACAATCATTAAAGGGATTAGGTATTAAGTACTCTCTTTTATTCATACCACTGGGGGACACGTAAAACAACATAACCATTATTCATTACAGAAAATACGTTTTTAAATCTAAGAACGGTTAAATGCAAGAATCCCAAATATCGAAATCATGCAGTAGCCTTGAAATGCACAGCATCTGCCAGTATCTTGGCCGGTTGACATCTATTCTCAAACGGGGTCAAGCTAAACATTGTTGTCATATCTCCCATATTATCCATCCTCAGTGTCCTTCCTGAACTTTAGACTGACCCACACACAAGATGCTTGCAAGAAAAGAAATTCAAGAAATTTCCAAGAAATTCTAGAAAAAGAAGATACAATTCGATAACGATTATTTTTGAAACTTCACTCCTTTATTCACTTTTACTTTCACAAATACTGTTCATAGACAGAGGAAGGAGACAGACCGACAGCTTTATGGATCCTAGATCCTAACAACTGTGTTGTTACACCAGTCTTCCATAGATCACCAAATGTCATAAATAAAGATACTTAAATGAAAAAAGTTAAACAAGAGTCTACAGTCATGCTGCTGGTCTGTGAGGCTACTTAGGCACAGTGGTGCTTTGAGCTAAATGCTAACTTTGCTAACTATGACATTACTAACATGCTGAAGTTTAGCTGGTATAATGTTTACCATGTTCACCATCTTAGTTTAATATGTTAGCATGCTAACATTTGCTAAATAGCACTAAACACAAAGTACAGTTGAGGCTGATGGGAATGCCAGTAGTGTTGTAGGTATTTGGTCATAAACTAAAGTAGTGGACACATAAAAATGTTGACGTGATGGTGTCCAGGGATCACCAAAGTTATTACAATGCATCCAGAGGCTGACTGAAAGAATATCTGTACCAAATTTCATGGTAGTCCATCCAGTAGTTGTTGAGACGTTTGACTTCAAACCAAAATGTCAACCACATGATGGCGCTAGAGGAAAAGCTATATTACAAAGTCTGTAGGATACTTCTCCTGGAAACCATGAATGTCTGTAGGCTACAACATTTTTCATGTCAATCCGTCTGGTTTATATTTCACAGGATAAGTGAAAACTTTAACCTTCTAGGGGAGCCAACCAAAGTAATAGACAGTTTGAAATTACATGCAAAGTTAGGGAATCACTAAAGTCTATAACATTCATCCTCTGGGTACCATGGATATATCATATTTCATGGCAATTCACTCAATAGTTAGCATTTCACATTTCACAACAAAAATGTCAACGTCTTGGTGGCGCTAAAGGATAAGTCAGATGTCACTGAAGTCAGTAGGATTCATCGTCTGGGGAAAATGAATGTCTGTGGGAACATGTAATATAGTGGATATGTTCAGTAGTGACATACTGTAGTAAAGTCCCATAAAAAGAACGAAAACACATTCACACATCAGATTTCTTGCTGATGAAAAAACAAACCCGTAAGATCTTAAATAAAGTAATATACAGTACACAGAGGAAAGAGGGAGTTATGATGTCGTATAAATTATGTGATGCCGCAGTCACAGCTTAACACCTAACTTTTCATATAGCAGAATAAAAAAATAAAATGAATATCGGTATCTATTTTTTAATTACATTTCATAACACATTATGCCATTTGTAGTGTCCAAGCTTCTTTTGTAATAGGTGCAGCAGGGTTTTCCAAGTATGAAATAAAAGACAACCTGTCAAGCCTATGCGTTAATTGCTTCCTGAATGATACGTTTTACAGTGATTGGGTTGGAAGTGCCGTGACATACAGTATAAATGCAAATTCTGGTAGCATTTCAACACAGTCTTTTTTTTATTGCTAATCATTGACACAATTCAAATGGTCATATTTTTGTTGGAAGAATCTCCACTTCACCCATTAACTCAAGAGGACATCCTTTTTCAGTTAAGCAATCGAAAGAGGAGGGAGCTAAACGCTTTAAAAGAGATCAAGAAACTCATTACACTACAACAAACATCCACAAAACTTCACAGAGCTACTGTCACATATTGAGATTGTAATACTTAGTAGTAAAAAAAATAAAAATCCTTGGCAGTCTGTTTTACTGAGGAATAACTTTCTTTATTTTGGCCAAGATGTTTGTGGATGAGCGGCTCGTAACTCTGTTTAAGAGGAATGCCCATCACACACTTACCTACTGGAGTGTTTTCTTTAGCTTTGGACTCTGCATCGCTTTCCTTGGACCTACAATTTTGGACTTGCAATGTCAAACAAACTCAACACTTAGCCAGATTACCTGGGTATTCTTTTCCCAGCAGTTCTGCTTGTTGATTGGCAGCTCTGTTGCTGGTGTTTTCAAGAGGACGTAAGTATCATGAAGTGACAGAATCTACTGTGCAGGTGTTTGGTGTGCATAAATAATCAGTCATCATAACTGTATTTGTCTCTTTTCTTTCTTAAAGGTTGTTCAGTGCTCTAGCTGCCTTATTTGTGTCTGCTCTCATCATCTCTGTAATATTTGCCATCATCCCTCTGTGCCATAATGTTCTCCTGCTTGCCATCGCCATGGCTGTGTCTGGGCTGGCGATGGGCATTATTGACACCATCGCTAACATCCAACTGGTGGCCATCTATCAGAGAGACTCGGCTGTTTTCTTACAGGTGAAAACGGCTGCAGTACCTGTACCATATCTGTAGAAATACAGGCATGATAGCGTTCACATTCAATTAATAATTAATAGGAGGTTCAGGCATAATATAAAGCTTAATTTAGAGAGTATCAGGAGTGTTTGATTTGTCTTTCTCCACAAATATGGAAAGTTAGCAAGAAATGTCCACACAGTATGTACTGTAGGTGTATTTTGTCAAGTTATAAGCCAGTTGCATAGTAAAAAACACACAGTAAGTCATGCCTCTGGCCTTTGTCTTCTACATTTTTGCAGGTTCTTCATTTCTTCATTGGGTTCGGAGCCCTGGTGAGCCCACTGATTGCAGATCCTTTCCTCTCAGAGACAGGCTGCGGGAACCACACAGGGAATGGGACTGAGATCATGCATCATTTCAGGAACATGCTGAGAAGCAGTCCAATTGCAGAGCACAACATAACTCAGAGCCACCTGCCCCATGAGGGAGGGGAAGAGGAGTCCACTGTGCACTATGCCTTCTGGATCATGGCACTTATCAATGTAAGACACTGAACAGATGTACAGTAGGAGATGTGCAGGAGAGGAGTTGGTGTTTTGTTTTTTTCATAGCTCCTTAATCTGATATTTCAGTTAAATGTTGAAAACAACAAAAGTGAAAAAGCTGAATATTATTTGTGCCCCCTCAGCTGCCCGTGCCCATTGCAGTCCTGTTCCTCATGTATCGGGAGCAGCTGATCCCATGTTGCCCTAGCGGCACGCCTCGTCTCTTGGACAAAGATGAACTAGCAATGGAGAACCAGCAGGGGGCCGAGGGCCCAGACGTGGAGCAGAAGGAACATGAAGCTGGAGGTAAAGTGAACCCTTTCCTCTGTGGATTTTCAGTCGGTTTAGATGAAAAAAGAAATCACGATAAATGCCATTTTCTGTGCTAAAATCTGTCATTTGTGACATTTCGCTCTGTTACAGGTCATGGGGATATCTTTAGCTGCTGTCAGAATGATAACCTGCACGGGCGTCCAGTATCCTTCTTTATGATTCATATCCTTGGTGGAATGGTGCTCTTCATGACCGATGGTATTGTGGTGAGTGATGGTTACAGATAAATAATATGATGTGCATTTCACGTACTATGTTCCACATAAGGTTTTATGAATGCATACGAAATCTGCTTCACATAAAACACAGAAAGTAGAACACATGAAAGAATCTGCCTTTTGCTTTCAGGGTGCATATGCCGGCTTTGTATACACCTATGGTGTGGCACCACCTATGTCACTGCCCCATAAGACAGCGGGCTACCTGGCCAGTATCTTTTGGGCAGCGATAACTGCTGGACGTCTGTTGTCCATTCCTCTCTCGTACCGTTTCCAGCCCGTGAGACTGCTCATGTTCAACCTGGTAAGGCCAATAAAATATTTAGAGTGCCATCACATTATAGATGAGACATACACAATGAAATGTAACAGTCAAGCACTTGATTGATAACACATTGATAATACTAATATTTTATTTGTTTTTACAGGTAGGTGCTATTGTTACTGTGTTGATGCTGCTTATTTTCTACACCAGCAGCATCTTTCTGTTTGTCGGGACCTGTTTATGTGGGCTTTTCCTCAGCAGCATATTCCCCTGTATGCTAGCCTATACTGAAGACATCCTTGATTATCAGGGTATAATGAAGTGTTTATAGCACAGTTATAATAACACAGTAATGACATCAAAACAAGGAAAGGGACATAAACCATATATTTCTTTCTGCAGGATGTGCAACATCAGTCCTAGTGACAAGTGCAGGGATGGGAGAGATGGTAATGCAGGTTCTGGTTGGCTCAGTAAGTATCTTCATTATTAAAGAAGAGGAGCGCGTGAAGAAGTAGAGAAATAGGTTTATAATTGCAAAAACAAGCCCAGTGGAGCTTTAGATTCATGTTCGGTAGTTTAATGTTGCTATCTCATCCCCAGATTATCCAGACTGAAGGCAGCTACAGCTTCCTGCTGTGTGGAATGATAATCGCCTGCATTGGTTTTATCCTCTTCATTTGTCTCCTGCTGTTCCATCGAATGCACAGAAATTACCTCACAGGTACAGTACTCTCAGCACTCTAATACACTGCTGCTGAAGGTTTGTTTTCATTCATTTCATGCTCCTCTTCCCCCACTCGCACTCCATCTGCGCCCCAACAGGAACGACAAAAAAGTCAGCCATCGTGGAGGAACCAGCAACAGAGCAGAGTGGATCTGCCAAAACAGAACAGAAAGAGGAGAAAGAGCACAGCTGAGAGGGGCAGCAGCTGTGTTTTGTCCTTTACTGGCCACTGTAGGGGGAAGTATTACAACAATCTGTCAACAGACTTCAAATGTTTCACTAAAGCCTACCAAAATGAACATTGTGCCGATGAGCTTTTATTGTGCTGGAAATGATATGGTATTTGCAAAGTAAATAGTGTGTTACTGTTAGTGGTTATAGTGCAAACGCATAGATAGTTTTTCTGTTTTATAAGTCACTGACAGTGTTGGTGTGTTAAATCAGGGAAAAATTGTGAATTGGTGTTCTGTTTTATATTGCATCAGGGTTTGACATTTTCAATACGAGGATTATGATTATGATTACCTGCAGGATACTTGACACATTTTTAGTTGTTTGTTTTTAATTGTAATCTTTTGTTGCATGTGTTTTTGCATATATTTTGGCTGTACATGTACATTAAAGTATACATACTGTATAATATGTGTATTAAAACAATAATACTAATACGGTGAACATAGTGTAGTTTTGATTGATACAGAGACAATTCTGACACCGCAAAAGAATGTGGATAGATACAACACACTTGCAATAATTCAAATGTTTATTTTCTTTGCTTTCAAAATTAACAACTCAAGAGGACAGCCTCGGTTTTACATTGTTAAACATCCAGTGTGGAAGGAAGGACTTTGTAGTCAGAGAAGTTGTCCTGAGAACTAAGAACAAGTGTAAAACAGAGTCCTCCAGCCTTTTGAACAGTTAACCAGACAATCTATAATTTTAGCTTTAGGACCAGTTGCAACAAGAGCAGGAACTGTCAAAGACCAGACCAGCAGCACAGTTCTCAAAGTAGGTCTTGCCGTCGCTGCAGTTGTAGAATTGGTTTTTGTTTGTTGGGTCAGGGTACATGCCGCTGGCCTTTCCAGCGCAGAACCCGCCGTTCATGCCGCTGGTGCCCGAGTCCCCACCAGAGGAGCTGCCGCCACTGGAGCCTCCACTGGGGCTTCCTCCGGAGCTGCCTCCGGGAGTCGTGCTAACTCCTGCGATTGGAGGAAGTCGAGTGGCAGGCGGGGCACAGGCTAAAAAACATCCACAAATTAATTATTTAATAAAATAGTTTTTTTCTGAGAACACTGTGGATTTCACATTGACCGTCAATGATAAAATGAAAAGTCTTACATGCTTGTTCCAGATTAAGGCCCTTTTTGAGAACATTAATCAGTGGGTATTTTCCCTGGTTACAGAAAGTGCCCAAGTAGTCATCCATGTCAAGGGTCCACACCATGGCACCTCCATAGTTACTCTTTGTCAGCCAGTCAACCTACAGACAGCCAGAAGGGGGCGTTGTAGAAAAGCTTTTTGAGGCCAAAAACAGCAACTTAATCAGAAGACCTTGACCGTCTTTGCTGATAACCGCAGCACGACCCCACGGACAGAAACAACAGCGGGATCAAACACACAAATTCTAATAAATTTGCTCATCTCACATTTTGCTGTATCACAGAGGGAAAACTTTCACATTCTATGATGCTTAATATAAGTCTTGACAGGTTATGGAGAGTTTTTTAGCTTAGAGCTAATTCACAGCAGCCAACAGATTGGCCTGTCAAATGGTAAAACAAGTATTCTGTTACCTTGATCTGAAAGCTCTTGATGTTGTCATAGCCCACCCACTGGTTTCCCTTGTAGGCATATGGCACATCCTGGGCCTGGTTCCAAACCTCAGTTGCTCCATCTTTCAAAAAGCCGCAGATCTGTAATTTTGCAAAGCAATGCATAAATGACAGCCTAGGAACTCACATCTTCATCTGGAGTCTCTAATACTATGATAAACCAACCTGCTCTGGTATCAAGCGTACAGAAGAATATTAACTAACACTGAACCACCATCAGCATTCGAGCATATTTCTTGTTACTTTATTACAATAATAAGAAAACATACCTCAAAGTAAGCAAGCTCTCCAGCCTCTTGTGTATACTTTCCTGGAGTTCCAGCCCCAGAAATAGGTGCTCCAACACCATGGTTAGCAGGGTTCGTAAGAGTGAATGTGTTGCCATAGGTAGGGAAACCAACAATCAGCTTCTCGGCTGGGGCTCCCTGGCTCT
The DNA here is from genome assembly GCA_011952105.1 of Coreoperca whiteheadi. Taxonomy (NCBI): domain Eukaryota; kingdom Metazoa; phylum Chordata; class Actinopteri; order Centrarchiformes; family Sinipercidae; genus Coreoperca; species Coreoperca whiteheadi. The sequence goes on from CM022479.1 coordinate 23,070,571, forward strand.
TCCAGTAGCTCATGGTATAGTCCTGGAACAAAGCAATTGAAAATATACATGCTCTGAAATGACATAGCTTTTCTGGATGCTTTAATGTAGTCGCAGCTAAAGCTTGCAGATGTATTCTTTACACAAGCCCAGTTTTGGTCAATTAAAAACTGTTCATGTGGATGTTCAAGTACTCACCACATTGAAATAGATGTAGCCACCCTGGTCCTCGGGGCCTCTGAACAGTGGACTGCACTCACCAGTCATGGGGTCCCAAGAGCCATGGAAGTCATATGTCATGACGTTGATCATGTCCAGGGCCCTGGGTGTGAAAAACAAGAAGTGGAGACGTTACCACGCCATCATTACCTGGGTTACATTGATCATTTAGAGTAAAGGGCTGAGATTCGGAGTTGTTCCATTCAAATGTGACCCATTGTGTTGCTGTGGATGAGATGGGACACACCACAAATATTGCTTCAAATGCTTACTGGCCAAGCTTGGGAATCTGATAAGCAGAATCAATGTTGCTCTTTCCAGCGGCGACAGCAGCAGACATCAGAAGACGAGCCTTGTTGCTCTGCTTGGCCTCATTCTCAAATGCAGCTCTCATCTCCTGTTGAATGTGAACAGATGTCAAATATTTCATCTTAACTGAACTCCAGGTTTTATAATCCATGATTTGGAACATGGTCAGGTTGTGAGTTGTTTTGCTTTTATGTATCTTTTGTGCAGCAAGGCACAGTGAAAACCCCAAGGGATTTAGAGTAACCCAAACAATTTGGGGGAAAGCTTGAACCGTTATATTTACTATTAGGGAAGAAATTATTTAAACCATATAGAGAAAAAAAAAACTGGAAAGTGAGCAGAAAACCAGGCATAGGAAACAAACCTCCAGGAAAACAGAGTAGTACTGCTTGTCCTCAGGAGAGCCTCCCCTGTTGGCTGGATACTCCCAGTCAATGTCTAGCCCATCAAACTCGTACTTCCTCAGGAATGTAATGACTGAGTTGATGAAGGTCTGACGGTTGGCAGGGCTCAACACCATTTGTGAAAACCTAATGTGGGAGCAGAAATAAATGTATTAAAACAGAAGATCCCCACTGTTCATAGTGCCAAGTCTGCAGATAACTGTTGATTATCTCACCCTATTGAGCCAAAGTTCCATCCTCCAACAGACAGAAGAGTCTTCAGGTTGCCATTCCTGCCAAGGAATCAGACATTTTGCACTGCAGTGACAACTAAAAACACTTACTTTGCTGTGCCTTATTAGTGAAACGTTATTGTTCTTCATACAGTAGGGGTTATTTCTTTTTATACAAGAGGATATAGACATTTTTCAGTGACTCACTGGTTCTTCAGGGCGTTGAATTGACTGTAAAGCTCCACATCATTCCACTCATAGGTGGACAGTTGATTGTTCTTTATGGTGGCGAAGGCATACAGAAGATGGGTACACAGGCATGGGTCGATGTCATTGGGCATATAAATGGTTGGAGGTGGTCTGTACTGTGCCCAGTTTGTGAAGTAGCATGACAGTATGAAGGATGAGCCTTTGATTCAAAAGAAATCTATTATTTACGGACCAACCACATGATGCAATGCAATTTCTCACCATAAAAAGAAAAATACACATGCACAATGTATCCCATATTCATAGATTACTTACCAAGCTGCGCATGCAGCAGCAGGGCCAGAGCTGTCAAATGAAAAGTCACATGGTTATCTTTGAGCAAAAAGGAATTTACTGGAATAAGTGCTCAAAACCAACCCCCATAAAAATGGGTGCAATATGTTGTATATCCAAATCCTGGAAATAGAAATTAGCAGGAGACCATCTGCCGCACATAGAATGCTTTAAGTTACAGCAGCACTGACTTACCCGTCACAAACAGTACTTTGCCCATGACTACCTTGTACAAGGAGGTCATCTATCAGGTGCACTCACTTTTATACACACCCAGTTTGCTCAAAGTGAACAAAAAACGGGACATCTGCCAAAAAGGTGTTTATTTGCAAAAGATTGTTTCATAGAAGATTATCAAATGTGCTCACTTAAGAAGTAACAAGTGATTGCTTATCACGCTTCCAGACATATTCCCCACAGGCACACTTTCTCCTTGTGTGAAGGACTCATTTATGCAAACCAACACATAATCCAAAGCAAATACAATGCAGAAATTATGCCTACAGCTTGTTTGAAAAGTTACACAAAACACCCAAAGAACATTGACGAATTTGTCACAAATGTTTGTTTAGGATGGGGGCGGCCGTGGCTTGGTGGCAGAACGGTCGCCTGCCAATCGGAAGGTCAGCGGCTCGATCCCCCAGCCATGCGCCGAAGCATCCTTGAGCAAGATACTGAACCCCAAAATGCTCCCGAAGCTGCGCCTTCGGTTTGTGAATGTTCTCATATGTAAGTCGCTTTGGATAAAAGCGTCTGCTAAATGAATAAATGTAGATACATTCTATTATACCAATTATGCCTGACCTGCCAAAATTCTAATAAATATTCTTAGCTCATATCAGAAAGATATCTATGCATCAAAATAAGAGGAAAGACAGATGCTTGTTTGTGATTTGACTGAGGTGCATGAATCAATGATGTAAAATATGCCTTTTGTGGCATGTGTCAATTTACTGCCTCTGTTCAGCGGTGGCATAAAACATTAGAAGTCAACTCACATAAACAACGGGCAAAATTGCCTTTGAAAAACTACTTAGACTGCAGATATGTGATGATAAATATGTTTGACAACTCTAATCATGCTGAAATAAGAGGATCGTGATATGTCATGAAGAGGGATTTGCATTGAACTCAAAAGCATTCACATGGTGAATGGAGAACTTATCTAATCATTTAGCTTCCATTTTAATGCAGCCTTCTTTATCTTTAACAGTTTGTGTAATATTTGAAGAAAGATATGCTGGTGTCAGTGGAAAACACCTTGGCTGAAGCCAAAGCCTAGAAGCAAAAGTAATGCCATTTGCTTTTCCAAAACAAACCTACAAAACTGCATTTCATGGTGAGTCTCAAAAAGTTTAAAAGATGTCAAAACCATGTCAAGAGGACTGAAAGTGGGGTGCTTCATTTACCCACTGATTTTCTTAGTTAGAAATGAAAAACAATCCAATTTAAATTTTTACCAAGGTCATTTCATCATCTTAAGAAAGTTAATTTAGTACTTGATAATTCTTTCCCCAAGGTAGGAATCAAAGACTAATCTGTCACATATCATACATGCACTTACATTATACATCTGCTCAGTTAAAAATGAAAAGAATGCTAACACTGTGACCTCATTCAATAGTAGCCTCAATATTCACAAACCTGAGTTTCATAATAAGTGGTAGAAGCTATTCTGTCTGGTTTCTATGCCACAGTGATTAGATAGGACTATCATATGCATATGTATAAACTGTTAAATAAGCCATGGTTATGAAGGAGGCTTTCAAAATCAGATTTTCGATCTGTGGGTGTTGTAACCCTTGTGCTGCTTACTGGTACATTACACAATTGCATATGTCACCAACATAGTTCTGTTTTTTTTCTGCGGACGTCAAAAGCACATATTGGCATCATTCCAGTTTCGTCCTAAAATCAGAGAATCTATTCATCTATGCTATTACTATAAACTAGTAAAAAAAAAAAAAATATATATATATATATATATATATATATATATATATATACAGATTGTAATAAAAAGGTAACGTTTTAAAATATGCTGCATGTAGTACAGTGTGATCCTGTTTGGCAAAGACATGTCTGCTTAAATCATCTGAGATCACACAACTGCAATATGTCTCACCTTATGGTATTTGTTATTTAAATTATTTTCCTAACTACAATTGCTACAGCTACGTGTATATATGGCTAGGTGATGGAAATGTCTATTAAAGCTGGACTGAAACCATTTAAAATTTTTGGTTGGTTGTTCGTATATATACTACAACAAAGCAATGTGTTAGCTGTCACTGATAAAAGCATCGATAAAGATCGAAATGACGTTAAAAAAACAAAACAAAACATTTAACTGTGACATAATCCAACATATAAAGTCAGCTCTTGTCTGCGGGACTGAGCTGCACCTCCGAAAACAGCAAAGTCAAACGCTGTGAATGTGATATGCACATGAAATATTGAAGCCCATGAAAAGAAATCTAAACGCATAATCATTATCAAGCGCATTAAAAATGTACAGTGGCGCGAAATGGCAAAGAATCAAATTAGATTAACAAAAGCCTGAGGAAATACTCAAATGCAATGGATGTGAAGCAATAGGGCAAAAGATAATATTGTTTCTCCCATAGAAATGTATATCTCCAAACTAGTTTTTCAAAACATTTTACAATGTCTGATTAGGCTGTGCTACATACTGTTGTTGATAAGCTGAGAAGAAAACAAGCGATAGATATAGATAGGTAGATTTCTGTTCAGCAACAGGAAGCGTGTTGAAATGCATTTTTGTGAAACACTGCAACATTCTTATTTGCTTTTCTTCATGTAGTCTTTATTCTCCAAGCTCTCTCAAACACACAAAAGAAAAAGATAGATCCCAAGGTGACTGGTACTGTACTAAACTTATCCTATGTCCTCTGGCAGTCAGGTCTTTAGTGCCACCTGCTGTTTATGCATATATACTGGCCTTACAGTTGCCACTCTACAGTATCTCACACAGAGGGAAAAGACATAAACATAAATCCCCCCTGATTACTCATGGACCGTCTGATTGCACAACTTTAGTGAGGGAAAAAAGAGGAAGGCCAATATTGCACACTTTGCTTCTGCTTCACATTGTTCTTTCCGTTCCCATCATGAGAACCTCAGGTGCCTTCCTCAACGGTAATAACAGCCGTTTCAAATACTGTAGCTGTCTAATGGCAGAGTAACTTGGAAACTAACTTGTGAAATGTTTTTGTGCTTTTTATTTTATTTTGCAGCTCCAGTTCTCTGTCTCCTCTGGCTAACAAAGCATGCAGTGGACTCAGTTCAGCTGTCGGCTCCAGAGGTGGTAATAGCAGCATATGGAGGTTCTGTGACAGTCCCTTGTCAGTACGATCATCAGTTCAGAGAAAACACGAAGTACTGGTGCAAAGGACAGATATATGAGCTATGTGCCATAGTGGTGAAAACACCCAAGAATCGATATGGTGACAGAAGCTCCATTGCAGATGATAAGGAGGCTGGAGTCTTTTCTGTAACTATAGCTTCTCTCAGAGAAAGTGATGAGGATATGTACTGGTGTGTCATCGCCAAATCTGGAAGGAACATATACGCTGGTGTGAGGCTCCTCGTCTCCCACACAGGTAACACCACAGCTGGGTTAGCGCAGACACTTCATCACAACTTCTTGATATTCTTGCTTTGACAGCACTGATTTGTTAGTGACCCAGAAAGACAAAAACTCATATAACTGACTGTAACTTGTAGGCTAAACTCAAATCATGTAATTTGCTTTGCTTTTGTTGTTGTTGTTGTTGTTGTTGTTGTTGTTGTTAATGTCTGTCCTCACTGAATTGCCTTGTGTCGTTTTAAGGCCACGGCACACCGATCAAACACCCTCCTCTTTTCTTGGTGTGCCGTAGCTCTCTGTCCTTGTTTGGAAGGGTTTGGAGATGCTTGGTCAGATTCAACATGTTCAGTCCCCGTTTTGTCCGTGGTTGTGGAAGTTTGGTCAGTTTGCCATGCTTTCAAACGGACAATCACCCCGGCAGTACACATATAGTGCTCATAGCCATAGTACAAGGTTGTTGCAACCTAAACAATCTAATGACAAAAACGTTACAAATAATGGTTAACAGTTAATGTTACATGACGTTCGAGTGATAGATTGGCTATAACATGAGTTATGACCAAATGTTAATAATAAATCAGGTGGTAACATTTTTCAATAAGGGGCACATAATTTTGAGTAGTTACCAGGGAACAAATGAGGATCGAATAAGGAACTAGCTCTTAGTGAACCATTAGGCTAGTTAATGAGTAATTCATAATCAAGAAACAAATAAGGAATGAATCAGGACCGACTTCATAATTAAGTAATCGTTAATAAGTACTTCCCTAATAATTCCTAATGGAGGACTATATAGTAGATAATGATGAGTTAGAGAACAGACTGGGAGATCCTACATTAATGAATCATTAGGTAATGATTAGTTCATGAATATGTGTGAATCGATCATACTGACCTCTTTCTTCATGAGCCGTTCCTGATTAACTCTGAACCAGCCGGTGAACGGCACAAAACTAGTAGCAACTTATTCATTAATTACTTTAACATTAGACCCACACTGACAGCAAGGCATGTGGGGGTCACTGAAGGCCTGAGCTTCCTGAAAAATTATGTAAGGAAGAGACCTTCACCTTCAATGGCTGAGGTCATTTTTGAAGTCACCTGTTCGACCTGTTAAGTTTGGTCACCTATTTTGTTTGGATTTGTTTGGTGCGCCATGGGCAGTTAGTTAGACAACTGCCAACAGTAGAATGCTCCCTGGTGTTGGAGAATGACTGGTGTGCCATGGGCTTTAATGTTGTGTGCTGAGGCCAAAGACAGTTTTCCCCATTATGGGCCAAAAGTTCCTAACTTGTTCCTAATTTGAAACAGAATTTGTACCATTATATTCCAATAAAATCCCTGGATTCTTATTGCAGTAGGTTTGCTGTCCCGCCATGGGACTGTTTTATGTTATTATTGTTAGGCCATTCTGTGTGTCTGCATTGAAGATAAGTGTGCAGATGTTTTGACCTTTTTTTGTATGTTACTATTGTTGGGGGAAAGTCTGGGACCTTATTTACGTGATTCACTAAAAACTTTGAATCATTTTATAACGACATTGAAATGCGCAAACAGTCTAATTTCATGTTCTCATGTAAGGCGATATGGCAGGCCAACATATGATATTTAATCAATGAATATTGGCCCCATATGGTGGCGAATATTAGTAGCGTATAAACTTAATTTCTAGGAGACAGGGTTGATCAGTCAGTACATGTCATTTATTGATTTTTAATGCAAAGGGTTCTTTTCCACAGTGGAAACAACAACAAACAACACCACCACACCAGCCAAAGATGAAATATGGTGAGGATATACTGTAATGTTCATATTGTCAATGAGTGACTTATTAATAAAACATTAACAATGGTTAATATAATTCAATGAATAAGCATATGAACAATTATGTACAACAACAATTCATGACTCTAATCCCAGTTTGTTTGTTTGTTTTAACTAGTTGGTGGGCAACTCTACGTTGGATATTCTTTATTTTAATGTTGTGTTGTTTGGTATCAACACATATCATTCTGTGGAGGACAAAGTCTGCAAGGAAAATATTTCAACATCAAAACTCAAACATTTATGAGTGAGTTTGGCAAGACTATAATTTTGAAATAGTGGGTGAATTACAAACACGTTCATACTGGGGCTACAAAATCATTCCTCCACTGGACACTCTATCAGTGTGTGAATTAAACTGAAAAATAAACCATGTGAAAAAGTGGTTTTCAGACTCTTTTTCTTCGTATTTAAATGATTAAAACCTCATTAATTTCAGTGCCAAGGCCTAAGATAACTTTGGGCCCAACGTTTGAATAGCCACTCAGCTTAAAATTAGCACCTCTGGGAACTGAGACTTTTGGCTTTCATTTAATTTATTTGCAGATGTTATATGAACAGTCATAGAGGTTGGTATTCTTTTCGCATTTAACCACCTGTTTCAAGGGGTCAGTGTTGTACTCTAAAGATCTGAACGCCGTGCAAAATGAAGATCCCTTCATGCATAAATGAAGCCCCAACTTTTGTGAAGTCCTGCTTTTAAAAGACAAAACATGAACAAATAAGAAGGTTGAATGGTGGTGATGTGCTGCTCTATGTTTTGTTAATTTAATTAATTTATGGAAGGATCACAGAGGTATAGTTTCTTCACAACAATATATATACACACACTAACTTCCATAGAAAGTCGTATGGAATACGAACAGCTGAGATGGAGTTTCTTTCAATTTGTGCAAACTGGTGACTTCCAGTTACGATCAAAGCTAAAGTTTATTCAAATACCCCAGAAGATGTTATGCATTATATTCTCTAAAAGAGGTAGTGGTGATTTGTGATCCGTGTCAAGCAGCTTTCATTACCCTGCTGAATGTAGCTGCAAGAGGTTGGACAATTGTGTCTGCTGGTCTTTCAGTTCAGAGAGCTGCATATATTAACAGTTTATTAGCCACACCTGTACAATCTAATGTAATAACCCTGCATTCAATCTTATTTTTGTGAAGCATATCATGTTCAGTTAATGTATGTCAGAAAGGTACTGAAGTGTTTAGTCTGTGGCAGTGCTGTATTGGATTGCTTTACAGGGTTGTTTTTGATATTCTGTCCCACAAGAGGGGCGGCTGTGGCTTGGTGGCAGAACGGTCGCCTGCCAATCGGAAGGTCGGCGGTTCGATCCCCCAGCCATGCGTCGAAGTATCCTTGAGCAAAATACTGAACCCCAAAATGCTCCCGAAGCTGCGCCTTCGGTTTCTGAATGTTCCATGTAAGTCGCTTTGGATAAAAGCGTCTGCTAAATGTAAATGTACATATGGGAGAGGACAAAGCATCAGAGACAATTTTGAGGTATTTTTCACAGCAGACACTTTGACTTATCACAGTAGAAAAAAGCAGAGGTGTTACAAATAACATTAATGATGGGTCCGTTCTATTCAAGTGGCCCAGTGAGCCCCGACAGTGTGACAGCGAACCAGCATGCACACTTGGACCGTAAAACTCAAGCAGCTAAATGGGACTGAGCCATCATTAGTTTTATTACTTGTACACGTGCATTTTCTACAGTGACATGTAAAAATGTCTACCACAAAAAGGCCTATAGGGACTATATTAAAATGATAATGTAAACATGAAAATGAAAAGGTCATTCCACATAGCATTAGACTGTTCCACATATGTATGTGTTATGTGAGTGAAAATGAAAATGCAATATTCCAATTATGGCAATTCTATGACATCATTTTAATATAGTCTGTTATAGGCTTCCATATAGCAAAGTAGCGGTTGCCTCAAAATATATAACAAGAACAACAACAAAATAGCATTTTAGTAATATAGTATTCATTACAGGGCTATTGTATTGTACAGGATTTCATATTTTTCATATATTTCATTCCCATTTGACTTAATTGCTCACATCTATCTCTGTCACATTTAAATATATCAATCTTCTTGTTAAGATACAGAATGACCTTCTACCTAAAGGTGTCCTGTGGAAGAGGTACAGAGCTCAGATTCAGGTGAGGATGCAAGGTGTCAGGGAGTTGGAAGGTGACGTCACCACTTCTGCTGCAGGAACCCCTCGCAAGAAGTCGTGTCAAGACGGTCCCCCTCACCAGAGAAAGCTAGCTTTCAAAGTAAAAGCAGAAGCGTGAAACAAGTGAAGACTAGTATGAATACATTTCATAAAAACTACATACACCATGGGAAAAAACCCTCACATTAACAGCTGCAGATTCAGTCTTGAGATCTTTATATATACTGTGGTACATATCTGGTATTACATGCAGCGTCAGATTTCGCAATTCACGCTAAGTGTTTTACTTTGAAGGTGATGTCCGGTATTGTCCTGTGTAGCTTGACAGTCGTATTGGAAGTCGCCGGGACTTTGACGCTTAGCTTCTTCTTCTTCTTACTGACTGTAGCAAGTTGCTGGTCGCTGGTGCCAACGCCCGGCGAAACAAACAGCTAGGTTAGCGTTAAAGAGTGGCGATACGGAGCGACCCTTGTACGTAACTCAAACATTTTCTGATATCTCTGTGTGCAGGTTAGGTTACAAATACAATTTCGGATATAGGTTTCATGCTTCGTCCTGTTAGCTGCAACTCCGGTTACAGCAACCAAGCCAGCGTACAAGCTAGCGTTAGCCGGCCGGTTGTTGAGCTAGCTCACAGGCTAGCATTGTCTAGTGATTGCTAGCATTGCGTTAGCTGAGCTCGCTAACCGCTAACATTTTCATTTTCGTTACGCGTTCGTTTAAGTAGCTTAGACGTTGTGTGCTTTATCCGTGTCCTCATTGACAAATACTAAATTTCGCCAGGCAACTGAGTGAGTAACGTTGCCGTCAGCTAACGTTAGCCTGTTAGACGGTTTTAGTGATGGGGTGTGACGCCTAACGCTAGAAAACACCTAAGTTAGATAAAGTTATTATTGGGCAAATGTTAATAAAGTTAAAAGCCTCGAACATTAAATGTCCTAATGAGTTATCACCTCTCCCAGCAGCCAACGTTATTGCCAGCAGAATCGGAAAGCACAGAGATGCAGACTATCAAATGTGTTGTGGTGGGTGATGGAGCAGTGGGAAAAACCTGCCTATTGATTTCATACACCACCAATAAATTCCCCTCTGAATATGTACCAACAGTAAGTACGTGTTTCGCAGTCAGATGCATGCTGACAGTCAGTCACATTTTGGTTATGGTAGTAAAAAACTTAAAATCGTGGACGGACTATGACATGCCATTTATTCTTTTATCACAGGTCTTTGACAACTATGCAGTAACTGTAATGATTGGGGGCGAACCGTACACCCTTGGCTTATTTGACACAGCAGGTGAGATTCTGTTTCAGTCTTTCAATTTAATTGCACTCCCTGATTGACTTAAGTGCAGTTATTAGTCTGTCACACGGTAAGTTAATTTGTGGCGTGATCTCTCTATAGGTCAGGAGGATTATGACCGGTTACGACCACTAAGTTACCCACAGACAGACGTCTTCTTAGTCTGCTTCTCAGTTGTCTCACCGTCCTCGTTTGAGAATGTTAAAGAAAAGGTGAGTACAAAGTGTTTATCAAGGTGGGCAGGTGACTTGCCCACCTGCAAAATCTTAACAACACGATCTCCTTCCAGCTATCTGAAATTAAACTGCCTTCATGACGTACGCCACATAATAGTACTCTGCTCTGTATTATTAAGTGATACATAATTGAGTAATAAGTGATTAATTAGCAAGTCAACTTACTGTTTAAAATAACGGTGAACGTTGGGATTTATATTGATATGTTGTCAAACCACTGAAACGGGCAGAAACTGATTCATGTAGAAGGTATGAGAAGTGGTCAAATATATCAGCTGTATATAATGGTTCATCTGACACGCTTGATTTTAAACAACGTGCCAACGGTTAAGGTTTGGGTGTTAACTGTAAACGCAACACATTGTACTATTTAGTATTTCTCCGAGGATCCTATGATCGCAGATAATGGTCTAAATAAAAGTGCATAGTAGTTGGTATTTCAAAAAGCCAGACAAGAAAGTTAGCCAGATAAACATGAAAACTGTTAGACTGTATCCTTGTGATACTGTTCCAGATTTGTAAAACAAAACATGAACGTTAAGTTTATGAATATGATTTAGTTGTGCATGCTGATATGCAAAATCTCCTGAGGCATTTCAAAATTACTGTGGATCCTGTCTTGTTAATGGGACTCTAATCATAGGAAGTCTCTAATCATGAAATTAATTAATCAACAAAACAAAATGGTAATGATAGTTAATTCACATAAACATACATACTTATACAAGTGCGGACATACACATCATGTACACATTTACTGCCGATAACAAATAATATATATATATATAACGGGTTTTTTAACGGTCTTAACGACTTTGGCACAACAAAGGTTATGTTAAAGTAAAATGGCCTTCTGCCTTTTTTTCTCCATCCAAAAACCCATAACCTCCCCCGTCTCTCTGTCTCCTTTTCTTCCAGTATCCCCTCAATCAAATTTTTTAGAAAAATGATGCTCTTTCATCAGAATTGACTTTGTCGCTTTTACATGCATATTATCCTACATGTTGCATAATTGCAAGTGTACAGTGTCTGCCTTTTGGTGATGAGTGTTTTGTCGCTCTTGTTATTTTCTCCAGTGGGTTCCTGAAATAACTCACCACTGTCCCAAGACCCCGTTCCTGTTGGTAGGCACTCAGATCGACCTGCGTGATGATCCCTCCACAGTGGAGAAGCTAGCCAAGAACAAACAGAAGCCAATCACCCCTGAGACAGCGGAAAAGCTTGCTCGTGACCTTAAGGCAGTCAAATATGTTGAGTGCTCAGCCCTAACACAGGTAAGATCTCCCATTAAACAACACTTAAAACTGGTGTGGTAAGCATGTGTTTAAATGCCAGTTTTCTAACAAGGGTGGAGATACTTTGCCTTGTCTTTTGCTAACAGTATTTGGCTAAAAACTCCCATCTAACTCTGTGTTGTGTGCCTGTCTTTCTCCCTTCTTTTCCTCTTTCTGTAGCGGGGACTGAAGAACGTATTTGATGAGGCTATCTTAGCCGCTTTAGAGCCCCCTGAAACTCAAAGAAAGAGAAAATGCTGTTTGTTCTGATGTCTTGCATCTTGCTTTGCCTCTCGATCGTCTGCTGCTTACTCATTGTAAAGAGACGTCTGTCACTAAAATAACTACAACGCTCTTTTAAATGTTAAAATTTTGTGCCCATTAACTTTCTTCCTTCTGTTCACGTGTGCTTTCTTTTCAACGTGGCTTAGTCACAGTTATCCATGCTGCCTGATATGACAAGAGTGCCAATTCAAACAAGAGCAAGTTCTTCTTTCTGTTGTCAGCACCTTGTGTGCAAGTCTGTGTAACTGTACATGACTGACTTTGCTTGTGGTTTTTAAATTGACATTCTGTTATTATCTCAGTATTGAGCTCTTCAGCATCAGTTGTACCCCACGAAGCATTTATGCTACATTCTTCTGCTGCAGCATCAACCTTTTTCATGGGCTTTTGTCTTTACTCAGACAGCTTGATCATGAGGGAAAGTCTTGTATAATGTTATTTGAATAAAGGAAAGATTTTGATCGCCCTGCTCCATTTCTACTCAGCCTTCTTTTGCAATTAGTTCCCTGGAGATGTTAATTTGTATTTGGAACATAGCCCTGTTTTGAATATTAATATTTTATTTCCACAGAAAGGATTAAAGAATGTGTTTGATGAGGCAATACTGGCTGCCCTGGAGCCTCCTGAACCTAAGAAAAGACGTAAATGTGTTCTGCTCTAAGTTTCGTCGCAGCCTTCTCCACACCGGTTCCCAAATCTAGGTTAACAGTACTGAAGAGGTTTGCTGCACACGCACATTCCAACATGAGTTGAGATATCATGAAGTATTTGTCTTTTGACTGACTTAACCTAAGTACATATACAATGTGTTGAACATGATTTTAAGATTGAGTCAAATTTGAAGTTGTTTGTGATGATTTGATGCCATTTAAATGGCCTTACATGATGTGAACACTGAATACTTGAAACATCACCACAAACTAGGTGAAATTATTAAATAACATTTCAGTTTGACCACATTATGTTCTAGAGTTCCTTTTGTGATGTTCGAAAGGAACAGACTACGAAATTGTGTTTTAATGGAACTGTTTTATTGACTGCCCTGTAAACCACAAACAAGCTGATAATGATGGGTTGGTGAGATGCTCAGTATGTCCTACATCTGTTTCTTATTTTTCAGGTAATTCCCTTAAAGTTTATTTACACTATAAGTTCAACTCTGGTGCACAAGACTGCATTCGGTTGACATTGCATCGTTCTTTCATCACCGGTGGATTATCTAGCAATATAAATGCTGCTCAAGTCTTAGAACTCCGATATTTTGTTTTCCAAACCTGTTTTTAAAGAGTGATACATTTCTCAAAGGGTCAATAAAAGTCAATGTATATTACAATTTTAAAAAAACAACAACAACAACAACATAACATCATGTTCAACGGCAAACATAGCCTCGGGGCGGATCTCAGAAATATTTGACGTATTATGACATTTCTAGGCTGTGCTCCATCGTCGTTGCAGTTTGCCAAAACAAAACCTGATAAATTGGCACTTGTCAGAGCAGAGATCCACAGAAGCTGATAAAGAAGTGGGAAACGCATATATGGAGTTTTTCAGTGTTAATGTTCCAACTGAAGTCATGTTTCACAAATAGTCACTGTCAATTTAAGTAACTACATGCAAGGATTTGGAGCACAACAATTTCCCAAGTTGTTTACTTTTTGTGGGAAGTGAGATAATAAGGCGGTGTACGTCCTGAATGCTTATCAGAAGTTCCAATAGCTGAACTTTGTAGGAGCATTTCGGCCTATAACCCCAGGCCAATGAACTATTTTGTAAACAGAATTTACTTTCTGTAACACTGCAGCATCATTTTGTCAGACTGACACTTTGCAAAAGTTGTTACAAAATGTTTGAGACCCTGTGAAGATTTGAGTGACTGACCTAGCGCTATTTGCATTTGTCTTTTACTCTGCTTGGATGGTGGGTTTGAATTGGATTTGTAAATATAGCGAGGATACCATAACTTATTGACTGAATACAATGTGTGCATTACTGATACCAGGATTTAGAGAAGGTGAGATGGCACTGAAATCAAATTAACCAGGAAAAAGTTACGAGAACAAGCTTCTTGGACTCTTGATTTTTATTCAATTTGACCTCAAAGTTGTTCTGTATCTTGCATCACAATAAGCCAGTATTACGAATAAACCTAACTTCAAACACCACATGTTGTTGTCTGAGTTGATGGTTACATAAATAACGTTTATGAACCTGTACGCATTTTTCCACAGATGACAGAGGCTCGAAATACAAAAAGAATTGTAAATATAACAAGAGTGCATCAAAAAAAAGGGTTTTCATTACAATTCTTCAGCATCACAACTTACTCACATTACAGAGAATATTTCCAGGCAGGTTTCTCAAACAGTAGTGCAGTAGTGTTAAAATAGCATTATGGACAGAGCCCCGCGTGATCTGAGAGACCATCCATGTAGCATTTTTTGTGGATGTCAGAAATAATGACATCACCATACCTACCGACGTCTTCATATAACACGTGTTATTATCCCCGATCAGTTCATTCAAAGCCGACTCGATACTGTATATATGGCATCTTGTCCTACCCGTTTCCGTGACCAGTTGGCTTCCAAAAGCACTTCACAGAAAACAAATTAACACTCGAGTGTACATTTCCATTACAAATAAGGAATGTTGAATTGAAGGTGATTGTGATATGGCTGTTTTTTAAAAGTGAGAGACTGCATTGTGTCCTTAGGGGACTATAATGGCTCTTTGGTTCTGAAACAACTAACCTCACTGCAAAGATATGTGTTGTGAGGCTCTTTGGGGGAAAAAGTAGATAGTTACATTTTCATGATGATCACCCAGGCGCAATAATAAGAATTGTATTTAGAATAATACATTTACGTAAAATAAACTATATTTCTGCTAACTATTTCAAATGGTCTCTTAAGATTTGCGTGATTCAGAATAGCGAATTTTTATTTGACATTTTCACTTGTGTTAGGACAAATATGTTACTTTTCGGTTTTGCTGCGAGGTACAACGTTTGACTCATGACCCTTACAGCAGCAAAGCGTGCTACTACAGTACTAGAAATCTACACGTATGTCTTCTCAAGGGGCGACACAGGGAGTGTTCTGAAATGCACACGTCATAGCAAAACTGATGCACATACGGCATCCGTGGCTTTTTATCAAGAGAAATGTTCTTTTGACATGTAAAATGACAGCCGATTATATAAGGCGAATAAGACTCGGTGCAATTTTGCAATTTCAGGAAAAGGCAGGATGCAGGCATTGGACGAACCCCGAAGAGCTACGAGTCCACTGCAGGACATATCTCAACGCAGCTGTCAGTAACGCGAATTCCATACCATCCTTGCCAGAACTGTGTGTCCTTGCCTCCGTGGGTAAAACGGATGTATCTCACCCCTGGTCCGTAGTTCTGGAATACATGGGTCATCTGGAAAAATGCACATCAGTAAGTCTTGCGTTGTCCTTGGGCTTCGTACCACCTCCGCACTTCATTGTGAATAATGCACCATGCTTTGTACATACCTGATTCCATTTCTGATCGTTCCACTGCTCAAAGTAAATAGTCTCAGGGGCAAATGTCTGGATGGATTTCTTTTTTTGATTCAGCAACTCTACACAGATGTGATACTCACTGCCGCAATCCCATCGTGGGGCATACCTAATGTATCACAGAAGCACAAGCATTTGCACACAGATCAGGGGGTCAGCAGTTAGGTACAACCATGGATTGTGTTTGCGCGACTGATTCAGTTTGCCATCAATTTAGGAATTACTTGTTGCGCGAGTATTTTTCACGCGTATTCTTTTTACCAGTCAGATATTTTGATGTCTGGCTGGAAGTGATCCATAAACTTTGGGTTGTAACCTTCCATGTCCAAGTGAATCAGCTGCGACTTCTTGCACATTCTGCGGAAGACAGAAAGGGTTTTGGCTGCTACATAACAGAAATGTAGTGTATCACATAACATAACTGCCGTGTGCTTTCTGGACCACTGCGGTGTACTCACAGGCCAGCACTCACCCGTAAGAGGTCACAAAGTTTTTCTGGACCGACTCATTTGGATGCGGCGCCATAACTCCCTCTACGATCCAACTATCCCCACCGTTCTCCAGTATCTGCCAACTCTTCATTTTATCTACAAGAACAGCGATGAGGGTTGAGAGAAAAATTATTTTGTGCAGCTTTTTTGTCGTTCATCAGGAAAATAATGGCCTGAACACCACTTTTTACTCATGTGGAGTAAAGTTAGTTCTGTGGCTTCTTACGTTCTCCTCTTGGATTCTTGAGAAGATTCCTTCTCTTCTTGCACAAGAAGTAAAACAACCTCCAGTCTCTGGGTATTCTGGAAGCGTCGCGGAGGCGATATCCTTCTCTTCGGCATCTCTCTCGCCACAGAGACTCGCTGTCAGCCACTTCCTTCCATTGATGGCACACTAACCGACAAACACAAACCACCTGATCAGGAGGAAGGTTCAAGAAGATCTCCTCCAGGATCTCCAGAGGAACAGGGAACAACTGAAAAGAGCAGACGGGACGCAGATAAGCTCACACTCTGGATCATCTGTTTAGTTCTCCTTGCACTGCCCTTCGACCAATGACCCCCCCACTGCTTACATAATCACAGCCTTTAAACGTACCTGCATCAGCATTTTGCCTCAGCATTACACAGCTGACACAAAAAGTCATACAATTCAAGAAAAGCTGTTAAAAACACCTAATCACTGAGCCCGTGTTGTTGCTCAGTTGTGTGTCGTTTCTTGCTTTCGTTTTAGTTTTTGAACGCTTTCCGTTTTGTTGGGTTTCCCCCTTCTAAACTAAGGGTGGCTCCGTCGGGTTGAATAAACCCGTCTGGCCCCACAGAAACCAAAAGCGACCGGCCATCGTCAACTCACAAAGTCAGATGTTTAATCAACTGTATATTCAAACAGGCGGACACTTTGGGGGGGGGGGGGGCCTTACAGGCCGTGACGTTTCAATTTAGACTTGACAGTCAACGGACAGTAACAAGTGTTCAAAGGGGACTTTGCGACAAGTAACAGCTGGTTGTAATCCACGGCCGCTGAAAAGGTCTACTGGCGGCAGCCCCTTCGTGCTGGGGGCCGTGTGGAGCACTTACATCGTCCTGCGACAGCGGGGTTGACGGCGCACTCCGCTTGGAGGCTGAATCAGAGCTGTGAGTTGCACCCATAGCTTTAGCTTTCCTCTTCATGCCCGGGACAGACCCAGGCTAGCGGCGTCCTTGCAAGCAGAAGGCTATAACGGGCAAATGCACTCAGTCGCAAATAATCCGCTCTCGTCGCCGCGGTGTGGCGGCTCATACGGCTGCGCTGTCACGTATTATGGCCAGTTAACGTTACTCCGACATCACGGAAGTGGGCTTCGACGCAAAGACACTTGCTAGAGTGCGGTGAAGGTCGCGTACGACACAAACGTTACCTTTGACTCTACATTTAACAAATGACCACCGACTCCTCTAAAACGACAGTCCCTTTCGCTTTGTACCTCGCAATACACAGTCCAAACACTTATTACTAAGAGACCTTCCTATTCCTATCTGTTGGCAAAGGTTGCGCTCGTTAGTTACTCCCACGACACCCGAGCTGGACGTAAGAAGCGGACGCGGAACTAACGCAGCAAAACAGCACGCCCGCTGAACCCGCTCGCGTGCCGCAGCCATGCGGGGCATGTGCGCCATCCAACCCCGCAACGGGCAGCGGCGATTTGCGCCACAACAACCTGGTGAGCCGGAGAACGTCAGCTTTGCGTCTGACTCCGCCTGCCCGGGCGAGTTTCGGTGTACGCCGGGTGCAATTAACAACGAACCCATCCATTCTTCCTCCAAGAAAACTTCCGGTATGTGTCATCCCCATGTGCGGGCATCTGCAGGCAAAAAATTAATAATACAGATTTTATTGTTGCGATTTAACCGTTGACATAAAATAGTATGGATTACAAATTCTTTATACTCTTCTACTCTGTGTATACATTACACCGTAATTCGGTTGACCGCAGAGGCACAATCGATGACCTTTGCACTTCTAACTGATGTCGGTCAAACGAGTTGTTGAGGATGACACAATGACAGGATATTATTTACGAAGCAAGGATGATGTAAATCAACTTAAAATTTAGTGTTGAAGGAAATGTGTGTACATTTTTAATGCATTTAACACTCCACTGAAAGTAGCATATCACAAACGTGGCTACTGAAATTTCAAGTAACTAGGCCACGACCTTTGAACACAAGAATTAGTACTTTTTGGATTTCTTTGTCTTCTACCATGTGCACACCTAGTTGGTGGGTTTGAATGGATTTGTATTTGTATATAGGTGTAAAAAAAAAAAAAAAAAAATCTGTGACTTTAAAGAAGTAACATCACTGATCAGAATGTGTGAATTAATGATCCTGAGATTTAGGGAAGCTGAGATGAAGCTGGAATCAAATGAGAGAACAGGTGATCTTGGAGTCCGATTTTTATTCAGTTTTGACATTAAAGTTGTACTGTATTCCGCTTGTGGTAAAACATCACAATAATCCAGTAGTATGATGAATCCTAACCCTAGCTTTAGATACAATATGTTGGTGACATGAATAAAGTGTATTAAATACTGTCTAAAATTCCACAGCAGACTCGGAACCAATCAATACAAACGATCATACTTTTTTGGTTTTATTTCTTGGTTTTTTTTTTTGGCATTTCTGCTTTATTTAATAGATGCAGTAGAGAGAGAGAGACAGGAAAAGGCAGGGGAGAGAGAGGAAATGACATGCAGCAAAAAGGCCCGGGTGCCGGATTCAGCCTTGAAACGTGGTGCGTGCTCTACCAGGCGAGCTACCGGGGTGCCCATGAATACAAAAGATAAAAGGATTTTAAATTGAACAGATTCTACGGCAAAAACAGTTGTGCATTACAAATGTCCTGCATTACGCCATACACATTACTGAGCAGTGCAAAACAGCAGTGCAAAGAAAATTTGCACTAAGGCTGATATGAGGCAAAAAAAAAAAAAAAAAATCATGAAAAATACGGAATTTTAAAGGTGGAAGGATAACTGCTGATTGTGACAGCAATGTCTTGACAGCAAAAATATCGGTATGAGGCTCTCTTGGGAAGGTGAGGTGGATTATTAAACTACAACGCTGCGGGCAACTCATGACCCTTGTACCACCAAGGATGTGTAGCATGTCTTCTCAGTGTGAAATTTGTTCAGTGTAACATTCCGTAAAGCACATATTCATAGCTCTGCAGACACAAAAACATTCCTTTTTACATGTCGAATAACTGCAGATTGTACACGGCAAATAAGACATGAAGAGGGGCAATTTCAGCCAAAGGCACAAAGCCGACTTTCGATGAATCCCAAAGAGCTACGAGTCCACTGCAGGACATATCTCAACGCAGCTGTCAGTAACGCGAATTCCATACCATCCTTTCCAGAACTGTGTGTCCTTGCCTCCGTGGGTAAAACGGATGTATCTCACTCCGGGGCCGTAGTTCCGGAATACATGGGTCATCTGAAAAATATATATCAGTAAGTCTAGAGTTGCCCTTGGGCTTTGTACCTCCTCTAAACATCATTGTAATGATAAATGACTGTTCATACCTGGTTCCATTTCTCCTCATTCCACTGCTCAAAGTATACTGTCTCAGGGGCAAATGTCCGGACAGGCCCCTTTCTGTGATTCAGCAACTCTATACGGATCTCGTATTTACTGCCACAATCCGTTCTTGGCGAATACCTTATATAAAACACCCACAGAGAGACACACAATCATGTACAGTCCACACTGACGCTTAGTCAGTGGTTTCATTTAGTGTTGAATGTGGGATTGGTTTCATGTTTTAGATGCCAATTTGATACATCATTTCTAAAACAGTATTCTAGTGTTGTGTTACGTTTAACAGATTACTGTTACACTGCATGTAAGGAGGTATGGCAAACACTGTGCTTATGTCAAATGACTGCACAGTATACACAGCACACTAATAAATACGGGGAATGTGTGTATTGTTAAAGGGTATTTCTGCTTTATTGGTTATTGTTTTTGTAGTTTTGGCCATTATTTCTATCAGTTATTGTAACTTAAAAAAGTAATTTTATAACCCCTTATTTTCCCATCCAAATAATTTTGGCTAAGATGGGAGTTTGTTTAAAACCTGCATGATTGTCTGACCTCTCGTGGTTCTTTCCCCATTTGACTTATTTCTAATTATGATGCTGCAATCCCAAATCTCAGCAATTCACTTGGTGGGCTCAATATTATTATGCTTGATAGAAAAGTTGGCCATAACTACAAAAATAGGATCCAAGTTGTTATAAACTGGACTTGAGCTTTCATCAGCAAGAATCAGTGAGAGCACCTCACGTGTATCTTTCTTACCAATCAGATATTCTGATGTCTGGCTGCAAGTGATCCATCAGTGACGGGTTGTAACCTTCCTCCTTCAAATCAATTAGCTGCGACTTCCTGCACATGCTGAACAACAGAACATGTTTTAGCTACTACTTTATATGAATGATTGACCATATAAAATGAATGCCATGTGTTTTCGGCATCTCTCCTGGTGAATACTAACCCGTAAGAGGTCACAAAGTTTTTCTGGACTGTCTCATCTGGATGTGGCACTCTAAGTCCATGTACTTTCCATTCATCACCACCATTCTCCAAAATCTGCCAGCCATTCAGGTCTTCTACAAAAACAAAGAGGAGGGCTGTGAGAGAGATCACGTTGTTGTGCTTAAGGAAAACAATGACTTTAACGCCACCAAACGTGGAGTAAAGTTAGTTCTGTGGCTTCTTACGTTCTCCTCTTGGATTCTTGAGAAGATTCCTTCTCTTCTTGCACAAGAAGTAAAACAACCTCCAGTCTCTGGGTATTCTGGAAGCGTCGCGGAGGCGATATCCTTCTCTTCGGCATCTCTCTCGCCACAGAGACTCGCTGTCAGCCACTTCCTTCCATTGATGGCACACTAACCGACAAACACAAACCACCTGATCAGGAGGAAGGTTCAAGAAGATCTCCTCCAGGATCTCCAGAGGAACAGGGAACAACTGAAAAGAGCAGACGGGACGCAGATAAGCTCACACTCTGGATAATCTGTTAAGGTTGGAGCAATAACCCCTACTGCTTACATAATAGTAGAATCTAAACATTCACTACTATATTGAGCGGACACAAACACTTGAGACCAAAACAAAGGGTAGGTAGTAAATAAAACATTAAAAAAAGTTATAAAAGCGTTATGCGGGACAATCATTTCCGGAGCTTATTAACGTATTGCTCTGTGTGGGGTGTAGATATGTATTTATGTTGTAAATGAAAGTGGGACTTAAGTCTGAGCCTGGCCTTCTCCCCATATTAAACTATCTAGCTTTACAGTGTAACTGGTGAATCAGGTGGTCATTGTTGCGTCATATTAAGTCAAATATTTCAAAGTTAATAATATGAACAGCCAACAGTGTCAAACTGGGGGAATTGGGCAGATTTGATTATGCCTGTGTTAAATGATTTTGCAAACAGTGCAGCACAATGTCCCCTTTGAATCCTGTGCATTGCCCTGCACATGATGTGCACTGGAGCTTGTAGGCCTACAACATTGTATTGCCCTATAGTTTCCTTTACAATTGTGACGTACGCAAACGTTAACTTTTTCCATTTTGAAAAATTGCAAAGCCCACCAACACATCTTTTATATTTCGTTTTCCTGATTCCTATTTCCCGTTCGGATTACGTATTACTCGTTGGACCTGTCCACCTGTAGGCTGTAGCCAACAGTTGCGTGAACAGAGTAGCGCTTCGCACCTGGCCTACCGTTGCAAGCGAGGATGACGGCGCTGGAGCTGAAGTCGCCGTCTGCTTCGGACTCCGTCTTATGAGGGTTTTGTCCATTGTTCCTCCTCATGCCTGGGACACTGCGGTCCCAGAGACGTATACTGCCAAAGATATACCGTTGCCAACAATCGACCGCTGATATTACGTGTTGTAACGTAACGCCATAAGGTTAAAAATCAAGGAACTATGGCACTTAAGTTACTCTCTAACGTTAACCTACGTCCGCGAGCGTTACACGACCACGGAAGTGCAGTTCGGGGTCAAGACACACATTTGACAAAGTGAATTAAAAACGAGCTGCTAGGGACATCCCAGTTTAAGAGAGGACTTCTCATTCTTCTAGTTGGACAAATAGCACGCGTTGCTTTCGCCTTCGCCTTCGCTTTCGCCAACCTGCTCCTGTCAGTTTACCAAGGCAGCTCGCGCCGGGGCGCCCAGAAGCGTGGGCGGAAGGAACCGCGGGAATCAAGTAGCGTCGGGTCACGTAACCCGACATTTTAAATAATGAAACCTGTTTTCCCAGCGACGTCTTAGCAGCTGAAAGATGACCATATCCTGATTTGTAATGCTGAGCTGTTACACAGCTGCGGAGAGTATTGTGGAAATCTGTCGTGTGCTGTTAAAATGATGTCGCGTGGCCAAGCCTACGTCGTTATCATCACGGTGACAACTAGCGTTCAATATTCCACATCAATAATAGTCTCCAAACAAAACTGTTGATTACCTGGTTTGATACTTGATTGGTCGATGCCAGTTGTCCTGGAAAACAAGTGCAACAAGGTCGCAAATGATTAAACTGTAAAGAAATGTCTCTGACCAATCAATTACATGTGGGAGCAGGGAGGCTTCTTCAGAATAATAAACTGATAAAAAAAAATAGGTTAACCTGATAAAGAAATATCACAAATACTGTTACTGTAAATGTAAGTACAGTGATGTGTGTCTTCAGTCAACCCACGTTGCATTAGTCCACTGTAGCAACATTTTAGTTTAAAAAACATCATGTTGGCCTACAATACCACATGCCACCCTGCACTATCATTATGTCAGATAGCAACACATTCTGACAGTAGCTGCCTGCTTTTCAAAATGCTTTCCCGCAAAATCCATTTCTTTGTTCTACTTGTTGGGTTTGAACTAGAGCTGTCAATATAGTGAGAATAACTCAAATGGTTGACTGATTCAAATGTGTGCATTAATGATACTGAGATATAGAGAAGCTGAGGTGAAGCTGAAATCTAATTAATCATAAAGACTTCATTTGCAAGGGGGAATAAGTAGTCTGAGAGTGTTTCGTTTGAATTCAGTTTGAAATATAACTTCAAACACAGTATGTTGTTGCCTGACTGCAAACAAAGTGTATTGTTACTTGTATATGATTCCAAGTTTTTATACATTTTTGATTCACAGCACTGCATTGCTCTCTCGAATCACTTCACCCCACCTTTCAATGAATGTGACTGAAAAGCAAACATGACCACCAGAGCCAGATAGTCACTTTAAAAAGAGCTTGTTCTGCAAAGCTGCTTAAAGGGGTAAATTACCAAATAATTAAAGCAGAAATATGGAAGCCAATTCATTTTACCAAAGTGGGTCTGAAACCACACAGTCTGCGGTCTTACACAACTAACCTCCTTGCAAAGACCCTTCATCCTCTTCTCAAGAATGATCAGCCAAGGTGTAGTGAAATCTATTAATAATAGGCCTATTTAAATTCAACACATAGGCATGGTGACATTCTGTATAAAATAATTAAAAATAGATTTGCCTGATGAAGAACTTGTCAAACTCCATCTGTTTTCTAAAGAAGAACCATGCATTGTCACAATGCTGTTCTGGGTTTCAGGAAACATTTGGTCACTATATGTCTGCTCTGTTTGATCCACTCGTTAAGATTCTTGAAAAGGCAGGGTTGCCTTTTTCACAGGCAGTAAAGCAATCTTTGGTCTTGTTGTGCTTTCAGTTAATCCACTCCTTTCTATTTATAGCACACTGAGGGGCAAACAAGTGAAGGGAAGGGAGATTCACGAGCAACTCACCCAGATCAAGAAAAGACCTACAGTATAACAGACTAAACACAGTTTGTCTGACAGAGTAAGTGTTAACAGTTGCATGCAGTCAGTCGCCAATTGAAGATGATTGCCATGTAGAATACATTTAAAATGACAGTGTCGAACCCTCTTTCTAAACCCTATCCAATCACAACACTTTGCATATGCAGTTTTCCCACGCTGAACTAAATTTGAAGCTGTGCCGTTTCACCTTTGTCACTGGTGCATATTCCTTTCCTTTCCTTCCTTTTTATTATTAATCCTTTTAATTTATTCCTCTTTGTGCATCAGCAGCTGTTGTTAGTACTCTCCACCACATTCACATTATCATTCAAATTCACACATTTCAGTGGTTCTCTTTTCCTGAGGAGACTGATCAGCAGTGCCTCAGCAACACTAACACATAAAGCATGTTCAAAGCTAATTGCTTGGGTTAAACCAAAACCATTTTGTCTCACAAGCATACAATGTTGTTTTTAAAAAAAAAAAAAAAAGTAGCAAAATGGTTAAGCAACGTGAGAGAGACTGATTTTAATAATATGGCAAATAAACAGAGGTGCATTCATGTCTTCAATCACATAGGCACTGCAGTTTGTGTACAATACAGTACATAGAACTCGATCATAAATTACAAGCCATACCAAAAATAAATGAATACCAAGGAGGCTAAAAGGACCTGGGAAATAAGATGGTAGCCATTGATTTTGGTGTCACATCCGAATTTCCAGCAGGCCACAACCCTGTGCATGGATACTGAATCACGATCAATCCAGCCTGTGATGCTTTTTACTCCGCTCTGCATATTTAAATGAATAGAAAGACAAAAGGTAAATGCACGACTTCTGAGTAACAAGGAATTCAATCCACGTATCTAAAACAGGTTTATCCATCGTCTGTCAAACAGCTGAGAGATGAGTCTTTTTGGTCAGCAGAGGAGCTCCTATGTGTCTGCGTCGATCCTGTGAGCTGTGCAATGGAAACAAGAACAAAGAAGTCAGAAATAGCGCTGCTGGCAGCGCCGTGGATTTCAGGAGATATTCTCTGAGTGGCGATAAAATATTCTAAGATACGTTGCATCAAACACATCTACAAAGGCTTAGGGTTCAAGTAAATTCCCCCCGCTGTCAGAAGCATCTGAAACAGGGGCAAGTTAGACAGTTCAAGAGTATATGATCTAGCAAATCATTAAACCTGCAGTAGCTAAATGCTACAGAAATGGGGGCAAAACGGTGACACATTCCCTATATGTGAGAGTCACTGCTGTATACTTCAAGGGACTTACATTGCTTTGGTATCCTGAGTGGTTCTGTGTCTCCTGACAGGACTTGATGCATGACTCCGCGGAACTGATACAGCACCTTCAGGCTCTTCTCCTCCCCCACACAGGGGTCGTAGAACCCAGGGAGTCCTGACTGGAAAGACAACATAAGGTCACGCACCAGCACCAGACTGAATCTTGATACAGCACATTGCATCATTCTGTAGCACTGTGAAACAACTTTAACCAGCATGTGTACTATACATACATATATAATATGCTTTACGTACCAGGAAAGTATTTTTTTACTGTATCAGTGGATACAATAACATTGAAAATAACAGCTGAAAAATATACTGTATAGTATAGGTTTTGGATAAATTCTGTGGGTTTGGAAAACATTGCACTTGATTACTGTACTTACCTTTGTGGCCTCAGTGAGGATGAGTTTAGAGTCTTTCACCAGACACTGCAGTGGCACAGTCACATCAATGACCTTTGCCCTCTCGTGTTTTCTACTGTTGTCGGTCACAAACTTGCCGTACCAGGCGTTGAGGATGATGAGACCTGGTGTAATGACGCAGCATCCAGGATATGACGTGTGAATCAATCGGAAACCGACTGTATTAATGTGTTATTTTAATGCTATTCAAAATGCAAGTTAGTCGCCAAAGTGGCCTACGTAGATTGATTTAAGTGTGGACTTCAGAAATCTAAGGATGACAGACACACAGACACAGATTTCTGGATGAATTCCCCACTTTTACTACAGAATTATTTGAATCTTGCGTGCCAGCAATTTTAGACACATATTTAACAACAGCTCATTTTTGAGACTTTGTTAAAAGCATTTTGCACGTACACAACAAAAAGCCCAATTTGTTTTAATTGCAAGCTGCATAATACTGTAACAATTTCATAGAGTGTAGTCCATTGCATAAAGAAGAGCGGCTGTGTGTCTGTCATTACACACACACACACACACACACACACACACACAGCTATTAATTGTTACTTTACAAGTGCAAAGTCTAGGGGACCGCTGATGATACTAAAAACAAAGCAACCTCGACAGCGACAGGTGTCACAAAGCCAATTATCACTTGTCAAACTCCCCCAGGTGAAAATTATACTGTCTCTAGAGAACTTTTTGTTAGTGTAATTATCAAAAGCAAACTAAAAAGCACCAATTATCAGCAGTCAAAACGGAAGCTGGAGGGTCATTACAAAATCCACTGAACTCTATATCCCTTAATAATTTTAACCCTGTTTAAAAAGCTACCCGCACCGCCGCAAAATCACACTACATGCTGTCCACAGAGCAAGGCTCCTAATACTACAACGGAAAGGCCCACACACTAGTCTTGCCTTTGCCAGGTGTACAGTCCCTTTAGATTTCAGTTAACTGATCAAGAAGATCCCCAAAATCATGTATTCCGCTCTAGTTTGGATTTTTTCCCCCCGGCTGTGTAAACTGGCAATTCATAGGTAGCAGGAAATTCAACAGCTGTGAGTGAAATCTTTGCTAAAAAGTGGACTAGTCTTGTTTCATATAGTGAAAACCGGCACTGTATCTCAGAAATTACACTTTGAAGTAGGCAACGTTCAACCAGGCTTCAACACAACTCACCTAAAATGTGTGAAAAACAGTTCGGAATATAAAGAGAATCAAATAGTTTCACAACCTGCTTTAAAAAACATTATTCCCAGGATAAGCTCATCCCTAAAATATTACTGATCTCACCCATTCTAGACTCCTCAGCTTCAATAATCCTGCGCACAGACTCCTGCATGAGCAAGACCTTTAGAGATGAAAAAGGCACACAGAGGAAGGGAAGGAGACAGACACAAACAATGAGATTTCACATCATATGGATTATACTAATGAATTTCAGTAAGACCTTGCATCGTATCTAATCCCATCTCAGGCCCTTCTGACTGGTGTGGGACTGTAAGCCTGTAAAATACTTACAGCAGCCTCTGCCTCCTGCTTCTTCTTGGCTATATTAGAGGCCGAGCTCTCCCGCTGCTTCTCCAGGTCTCTGTTGAGTTGAAAGATAAATGGAGAAATAAAATGAGCTCATAAAACCTGGCCATAATAATACATGTGGTGCTTCTTGCAATAACATTTCTTGCATGAAACACACAACTTTAAAGAGAGGGTTTCTTACTCTTCCTTCTGGGCCCGCACGTAGGGCCGAATAATAAGCTGCTGGATGGCGAGGTAGAAAACCATTGGTCCAACTGTGGCGTAAAATACAGCACTAGGCAGGAGTTGGTCAGTCAAGTGAATTGGGAAGAAATACGTCTGGCTGGCTCTGTTTAGTCTGCAAATAGAGAGCTGGTTTCATGATTATATTCGAGTGAGCACTAACTTTCTGCTAAATTGGTTACCCCATGTAACAGTTGCGGGAATTTCTGTCTACAAAATGGCAGAATATTAAGGTCACATTCAAAAAGAATTAAAGCTCTAAGCATTCTCTCAGCTACACACAGCTATATGCCTAAAGATGCAGGGCAAAGTAAAAAAAATATGTGCCATACTCTAGGATAGACAGGACAGTGAACTGTGCGCTGATTGTTCCTCAGATGTTAGAGAACTTGTGTGATGTGTTCCTTTGACGGTTTTCTATGAGTGTACAAAAATAAGAAGAAATACACTATAAATACTCGCACTCTTAAGACTTACATCCCATGACTAACTCGCCTCTCAGCGGGTCCAATCCTGTGTCTGCATCCTCAAAGATACACCCCCAGTGCAGACACAAGTTGTGGAAAATTCGTTTGACTGGCTGACATGGTGTCACGTCTTATGGCTACCATGGCAACAGCGCTGTGAGGAAAGCCCTTTCGGAACCCACGCCAATCAGGAAACTGGAGCAGAGAGCGGCACTTACTTGATCTTGAGGGAGACACCTTGGGGCACTCCCACGCTGACGGTGGCCCCGAGGACACTGTGTCGACTGATCTTCCTCTCAGCACCGTACTCTACCACAGTCCCGAAGAAACCTGATCTGTAACATAAAGACAAAGTCACTACCCGTCTACCTGCAGTCAATGTTTACTTGAATTTGAGCGGTCAGAGCTCGCACAAAAACTACTAACGACGCACCCTTAAATGGATACAAATTTGAGTTGCTGTGCAAACAGACTGACACTCCTAACAAATCTAATTACGACATACAACAGGGGTCTTAATATAAATGTACGATCATACTTTACTGAGCCCTTAATCTTCGTCTGGTCCTCATCCTGGAACTTGTACTGGTAGCTCATCATCACAAAAGAGTGGGGAATGCCAAGCTGCAGTGACAAAAAGCAATTGATCATTTTGGCACAGCCCTGACGAGCAACTGTTTATATAATGGTGTCTTGGCTAACATTAAAGCTAAATATAAATGCTGGCTGCTAACCTGCATTGCGAAGGTGAAATGGCTGCTCTTGGTGTCCCTGACTATGCTGGTGTTCATAGAGGACTGGATCCCCCAGCGCCACTGCAGATAGCCCATAGTGTTCTTGTCTAGGTGACGGGCCAGCACTGTGGTAACCCCAGGACGCACGCCTCGAGATGAAAACTGGAGGCCACACTGAGCGGTCACAAAGCTGAGGCAAAAAGAAAGAAAGAAGGAAAGAAATTAATAAAATCAGGGAATTGTTCATGTTGTAGCAAAAATAATTCAATAAATAAAGAGTGCTGATTTCTTTTGTTTGGCATTTCAACACATACAATCGAGGCGTCAAGTTTCGGAATATCTTCATTCCAAAGAGAGGCCCATGGGTGTCTCCAGCACCAAGCTCTACCTGCGGACACGCAGACAACAGTTGCACATCTTAAAATGTCACTCCATGTCGTACCGCACGGGCAGACGGGTGCTTTGTGACAAACAGAGGCAGAGGAATAAAAAAGGTGTGCCATTTATAGTACACCATTACAAAATGAGTGTGTGTGTGTGTGTGTGTGTGTGTGGTGCCCAGTGAGAAGGCAGCATACCTCTCCCCAACCCTTGGCTGAGGTGACTCTTCTCAAGGCCAGGTTAATGGTGCCACCTCCGTTTCCATTGTGGGTTGACAAGGAGCCGGACAAAATGGCGGTGTCTTTTGTGGTAAGAGGAGCCTGCGGTGGAACACATAAAACGAGTCCTTTGTAAAGAATTTGCCCCAAAATCTCACAGACTTAATTGTGGCTACTTTCAGTGCAAAACATATGGTAGTAAATGCCACTTAAAAATAAAAACTCGTGTAGCAATCTGGAGCAACCCCATTACCTCTATGGACTGCGATATGTGCATCTTGTTGATTTCCACATGTGGGACTCCCCCTCCAGCCACATCCTCGTAGTCCTCCTCATACCGGTCAAATAGGTCCGTGGCGTCAATACCCACACTGATCGTTCCCTGCACATAACAGGTTCAGGAATTAACTCGATGCTAATGAATGATTTCTAGAATATGCACAAGTTGCATAATGACTCTATACGTTACGGTTAGTTCAACGTGAGGCTTGTTATCTTCCCCTGAACATACCTTCGGGTTGGTCCTTTGCTGAAGCCGTCTCTCCTCTCGCTCCTTCTGAAGACGCTCGTACTCTTCTCGAATCTCTGCAGGGGTTCTTTTTCTTTCCACCACCTGGAGTAAGGAGATACGATTTGAATGCAAAGCAAACGGTGGGTCGGCTGCTTCACGGGTTGCAGATAAAAAGAGTTACAGTAGAATACATTTCGCCAGAATTTCACACTCCCCTATGTTACTCCTGCGAAAAAAAACATTTAGAAGTGTCACATTTTCAGGCGTCGATGGTGTTAGCAAACACAGATGAAGCAAATCGAGAACTATTCCCCGCAGGTTCAAAAAGGCGACGTCATTTAGGACAGGAAAGTCTTGTGGGAAGAATGCGGGCTTTATGCTATGAGACTGCAATGCCAAAATATTATGCTTATGTACAGTATGGTTGGCACTGTAAGATTAACTGTGTATACTTCCTTGAGTTATTCTCAAGTCAAGACTCTAAAGGGTGAACAATACCAAGAACACATTTTATGCATGTCATTTCTTTCAAACGTTCTTCTTTTGATGTTTCTATTGGCCCACTACAGGCATTTTAAAGTGCAAAAAATGTATATCAATTTTTTTAGATTCCTTTCTAAAGCACACCAAGCTTCCTATATGTGTCTCTAAATCAAACTTACAGTGACTTGTTGAAGCTGACAAACCTAAACAAATGTTCCATCCAACATAAACCTGGCCTGAATGCGTTCCAAAGAGAAGGAAGCTATGAAATCTCGGTTCTACTGAAAAGCAGCCATGCACATGCAAAACGCCTCCACCCTGATGAAGGCAAGGCCGCTGAAAACGTTCGCTGAGGCGAATAAAGCCCGGTGCACTGGAGAAGAATAGACGTGTTTTAACTTTGATGGGCTTGCGTTGAAGCTCACACTGGTCTGCACCTCGCCGTGTGCCCTCAAAAGGTAGAAACTGCTAATGCAAACCGAATTTTTCAAACAGATTTGTTTCTGTCACATGACGTTTGGCCATGTTTGCACTTGCAAAGACTATGAGCAATACACATGTGGATTCAAAATACAGGAGTTTTAAAAATGTATGAGGGAAGCCTGACATTCGTGGTTGTGTAATTCAGAACTCCACTGACCTGAGGCTTCAACTCTAACCGCCTGTATCGTGCATCAACGGTGTGTCAATGTATGTTTTGGGCTTAAAAACTAGAGGACTGTCAATCAACACAATGGCCATTGTTTCTAACTGCATGCGGTGGCATGACTAGGAATTATTGGCTTACCTCCCATCCTTCAACATCGAGTCCTCGCTTGCCATAGATATCATAGATAGCTCGTGCCTGTGGGTCACTAAGCACTAGAAAGACGTGGATAAACACCAATAGTA
Organism: Coreoperca whiteheadi; assembly: GCA_011952105.1. Classification (NCBI taxonomy): domain Eukaryota; kingdom Metazoa; phylum Chordata; class Actinopteri; order Centrarchiformes; family Sinipercidae; genus Coreoperca; species Coreoperca whiteheadi. The sequence goes on from CM022479.1 coordinate 23,101,998, forward strand.
TTAAGCATCAGAAAGGTTTTCTTATGTTTCTAAATGCTGTAACGTGGACCACGACATATTCAAGTCAGCTTCAAATGTAGCCGAAAGGGGAGTTGACATGTCCACACAATGTGATCAACGCATCTCTTACCTTCATAAGCTTCATGTACGAGGTTAAAGAGCTGTTCGGCTTGATGCTTCAGTTCGGGGTCCCGGTGTTTGTCTGGGTGATACAGCATGCACAGTCGCCTGTATGCCGCCTTCAGCTCCTCCTGTGTCGCCTGGAGGACAACATTGAAGCGGAGAAAACGTGAGGAGGGACAGCTGAACTCCCCTACCACCGACTTCATTTACTGATCATCCAACACTTATTGGAGCTTCACAACCCTAATAAAACGCCATACAGGGCTTAGATGAGCTGTGACAAAACAGCCTGAGCAGAAACTTGCCGCTGTTGCTTCAGTTCAGATTATAATTAGATTGTTGTGAGATAGACTACACTTGAAAAAGGTATTGCCCCAATCACCATAGTTAAGAGTTCGCATTCACATTCGTGTTGTCTAGTCTGTTGTTAACACAAGTTTCATATATCTCACACATACATATGTGCATTGCTCTGCACTTCACTGCTTTTTGCAGCTGCATTACACACAGTGGGATGGGTTGTCTAATCTGTTTTTGTCATGTAGAGATTGTTCTCTATATTCTACCTGGCCATGCTCATCCACTTGAAAATAGGCAAATGATAAGAACATTTAACTTGTGGTATATTTAGTCGCTCTGTAGAACAGCATGTCCCTGTGCAACCAGATCATTTTGCTTTATAAAAGGTTAATTAAACATGAGGTCCTCTGCTTTGCAAATAAAAGTATCAAGACCGAAAGCGTCGGAATCCCCCGACATGGGTGTAATCCGATCAACTGTATGGCGTTTCAATATGAAGCCCTGAAGTCAGGCTGTAGCATTAGCGCATTAGCACTGTCCACAGATCATTATGAAACTGAAAATAACTGTCATTGTCTTATCTGCTGCCAGACTACCGCAGGAACACAGGACTGTCTATTTCACTCCATCGGCTGACAGCTCCTGTCGGCAAGGCCGAGACGTTAACCCCACAACCTGTTGCGCGCCTCGTAAATATATCCAGGCGAGAGAGTCACAGCACAGAAATCAATGTCGAGGGTCACAAGCTAGCTACCTAGCTAACGTCACAAGTGATTCTGCGAGAAACCGTTAAATATCCGCCGGGGAAAGTGTACAGAATGACTTCTACGTGCCCCCGCACAGGCACCTGTTAAGATCACAAGTGAATATTGTACCTCTCTTCTGACGTTTAGCAGGGAATAATAATCATCATTAACGATCTCATCATCGTCCAAGGCAGACGCCATGTTTACACCCGGTCATCGCTTCTTCGTGGCATTTACGTCGCTCAGAGACTCCTCCGCGCCCTCTGTCGCCCCCTTGTGTCGGGGACGAATGGCAACACGTCAGCCGTATTCACAGGCTTGTCCGTGTTGTGTGCTTTTAATTTTATCTCAGTTTGAAGTTTACAAATATACAGCTTTTATTGGCGATGTCTTGAGGGATGGTGCAGATCTTGGCGGCTGTGGCTTGGTGGCAGAGCGCTCGTGCACCAATCGGAAGGTCGGCGGTTCGATCCCGGGCTTGCCGACCCCCCCCCCCCCCCCCCCCCCCCCCCCCCCCCCCCCCCCCCCCCCCACCCGGCACCCCCGGGAACACGCCCGCAGACCAACACCCACCCCACACCCCC
>CM022479.1:23103775-23197658 GCA_011952105.1 Coreoperca whiteheadi
TGGATAAGGGTCAGGCCGTCCCCTCTCGCCCCCATCGGCAGCTCGTCGGTTCCATCCCCGGCTTTCCCCCCCCCCCCCCCCCCAAATAGCTCCCGAGCCGCGCCTTCGGTCTGCGAGTGAGCGTCCGCTAAATGTAAATGCGGAGAAACGCCACGCTTATGCGATCTTAGAAAGTCGAGTGGCATTTTCACACTGCAGCCAAATGAAAGTAATTAAATTCCTAAAATGTTTAATTTATCATTATTATAATGATTATTTTGCAAATGACAGTACAGCTAGGTCACTTACGTTCACATTTAGAAAACCACTCATTTGAACATAGTGTTAAATTATCGGTGCAACAAAATGAATATTGAAGTTGGCTACGTACATGCCTAATTCCAAAGGGATATTGTCTGCATCCTACCCACCTAGGAACGATTAAGGCAAATGGTGAGAAAATCACTTCACTACATTAGGTCCTTCATTAGTTCATTATTACTTTCTTTGCAATAACCGCAAGCCGCTGGCCGTGCCAGGCGCACGAGCGGCACTCTGCAGAGGAGCTGTCCTTTCAGCACCACCACTTCAAACCGACACACTGCACTTCGGCACCGACGGCCACCAGCGTGTTAATGCAGGATGAGGGCTGTCCTTAACGCGCTGCGGTCGACGCGAGTGCCAAAGGCAAAGTCTGTTAAGCACAACGATCCGTAATTGGATCGCCCGTAGTCGTTTAGCGTAGCTATACTATTTTGGAGCTTGTGTAACTGCGCCATAACGATGGAAGTTGAAAACCTTGACAGCACAGTGGACAGAATTAAAGTAACTGTTTTGGCAGTAGTCTTCAAGTCTGTGCGTCACATCGAGCCCCCCCCCCCAGGTACCTGACAGAACTGTTTAGATGGATTCCTCCACCACCAGCAGCCCCTAATGGGCGCATGCGAGGTTGGATCTACATCCCATGGAAATCCCCCGCAGCCTTCAGTATCATGGTGCCACTAGCCGATCTGAAATCTGCTAGACACATCTACAAGGGAACAAACTAGTCCACAGGCTTTCAAATGCAAACTGACATCCGGACACTTGATTGATAGACTGTGCAGAGTGGTACCATAGTTTGATATGTCTCAAATGTTTCATTGTGTTTAATAGGCTAAAAGTACCCAGGACTCCCTGGAAAGCACACGTATACTGATTAAATAATAGTAAACTTAACCTTAAAATAAACCAAAATGACCTTCTTCTTTTATTTGTGTGTGTGTGTGTGTGGGGGGGGTCTCCTGTTGTCATATGAAACAGCTAAGAATTCAGTCACCTGTGTAGATCAGCAGACCTATCTCTGAAGAAACGCTCAAAATGAATGACTGGCGGCCATTAAGCGGCCGAATGGTAACGCACAAAGCGATGGCTGAAGATTAGTTTTGTGTTTGTCACTGCAGGAACGACATTGTTTACTCAGTGTGGAACACCAACTTGAGTGGGACGGCCCACGGACAAACGTTTAATACTCACAATCGAACTAGTTGTAATTAAGGGTAAAAGTTGTAGCCTCACCTCGCGCCCACTGAGCATTAACGCTCTTTCTTTTTAACATACTAACGCGTCACCATCGTTTAACAAAAGCATCGGGCCAGACCTGCAGCGCCTCGGAGCTGTTTTAAATTCACTGTAAAATAAAAAATAAAAAAAAACCCCAAAAAAAAAACCCACGGCTGCTGGTGTCAAGGTGAGGGGAGATGTGTTTTTCATCCCGGAGCCTCTCTGTCAGTCACCGCCTCACAGCCAATGGTAAGTTCGCCTCGGTCGGACCGACTCTCCGCTTGCTCCTCCAGTCCCTCCTCGTGCAGTCCTCGTCGTGCACGCGCGTGGTACCCACGGTCGTGAGGAGGAGGAGGATGTTGCGCGTGAAGGGGAAATGGCTGCCGAAAACAAGCCGGAAGGTAAGAGAAATATAATGGGATTAATTTACTAGTATGACCGCTGTGTGATTTTAGAACAGGTGTAACTCCGCGCGGAGGTGACACACGCGGGAGGACAAGTGGAGAAATTTTCGGTAGAAAAACGGCTCCGCTATTTTCTCCCGAATAGGCAGCTGAAACGTGGAGACATCACCTAGCCAGCTAATATTAGCTTGCACTCTAGCCAGCTACTATTCCCATCGTAGCTCACATTTAAAGCTCGCCAAATAGTCAGCGTGGTTAAAGTACCGCGTTTACCTTTTATTTTGCTCCGCATTCTTGTCAAATAACGGGCACTTCAAGTTGTTAACAACAAGGCTAAGTTAATGACAACATGTCATTGGCATCGACTAACTTCTTCCCTTATTACCCAGCTGTAAAAAGCGGCGTGGTTGTGTTAGTTTATCTGTCAGTACGGCTGTCTTCGGCAACCGCTGTTTGCAGCTTGTTTTGGAGGCACTGGCAATAATAATTGGGACGTCGGTTTTAAAATGTGTTAAGTCTAGTTTTGTGATTTTTGCCCCCCAGTCTTGGAGAGGGTCGTTCAGGTCCCCCCCCCCCCCCCCCCCGCGCGCGCCACTTAAATTTCGTTTTTTGGTTATGTGTTGGGTGTTGTGGGGAGGGGATTTTTTTTTTTTTTGTTTTTTTTGTTGTTGTTTCAAACGGGCGAATAGCTATTATGTTTTACCGAATGCCACTTAAACCACTTGGCCTATATTTGGTTTGAGACACGGATATCAAAACGTGGTAATGCCCGCTCCGCGTGCAATGCCCCATCGCACTTGAAATGAAATGCCATCACACCAGAGGAAACAGGGAGGATGGAGAGTAGGATTTCCAGCAGCCTGCCCATTACACTACTTTATACATACGACAAAATTATGACTCCCCCCCCCCCCCCTCAGCTTATTTCGTACGGCTCACTAACTTAAAATGAAACGCACCAGACTCACTTATATCCTGTTTAGTGGGATATCTTTTCCTGCCAAACATATGCAAAAGAGAGCGGCTCTCGTTCAGATAGGCCCGTGGAATCTTTGGGTGAGTAATTAAAAACAGCGTGGAGGCTTTATGAAAATAAAGACAAGATGTGATACATCAATTCTACAGGGATTCATTTGAACAGCTTTTTACTGTTACAAGAGTGTTTGAGCCAGACTGGAATGAGTTATGTATTTACAATCTCTGTTTTCACAGTTGACAAGGATGACAGGCTCAGGTGATAAAAACATAGAGCGACTCAAAAATGTATTTTATAGAATTTCATGGGAAATACTTGAGCTAGTCACCCTTATGTGCATGTTTAATTAAACTGGCATACGTAATACATAAATACATACATGCATTTATGTTTAGCTTTAACTTTGTTTTTCTTGATGAGCAGAATTGAGTGTAATGATAGGTCATTAATACAGTACGTTCTTGCTTTTTCTCTAAACTTGTGGTTATTTTTTTTTATATTTATTGGTTTACATTGACCCCTTAGGGTGGGGCAAAAGAGCCATCCTTGACTGTAAAATTGGCTCAGTAATTTGAGAGGGAGAAAAAGAGATTTCCACAGAAATCGTTACAGGTGCTGCTGTTTCTGAGCTGTTCATAACGTATTGCAGGCTTCCAAATTGAATAAAGCTCTGTCAGAGTTTGGTGTCAGTAACCTCAAACATGAATTCTTTTTGATGTAGAATTACTTTAATGTTTCAAATGAATGTAAACAAATGTCCATGTGAGGGGAGCCGATAAAAGACTGGGAATTCAGTTGTTTGGATGTCAGTGTGCCAACCACCAAACGGAGTCCCACCAGGGGGTGGTATTGAGCTACAGAAGCACACTTATATGAGGGATCTGTCTGTGGCTATGACAAAAAAATAAAGACATCTGGTTTTATGATAGTAATGACTTCACTGTGGTGTAGAGTCCTAATGTATTCATCTACATAGCTGAACTTAACAAATAGGCTCCGTCTCGATGCCTCTCCAACACCGGGAAGCTCTCACTGAAAACCCTGACTTGAAAGTCCCATTGCTGAGCAGGTTAAGTTATTTTCAGTGTTCCTGTGAGGCCGGTCAGTGGAAAAAGGAGGAGGAGGAGCAAGGGGAGCATAGAGAGAGAGAGAGAGAGCGCTTCATACCTTGCGATGTCGTCTCATGCAAACCTGGCCCTTAAAGCTTTTACATTGAGCTGTCATGCTGAATCTTTACTTCTGCATCCAGTTTTTTCTTAGTTTTGGCTCTTCATTAATGCAGAACATGCTTTTTCAATGTACATCACTATTACATGACATGTCCCTGGATGTCGGGCAGCCACTGAGAGAGCTGAACAGTGGTTCCTTAACCTTTTGTCCTTGTGGTATGCGGGCACCGCTGATCTCTCTTAGTTGTTTGGCAGGTATTATGATAGCCCATAATAACTGAGGGTTACATCTTGTGTTAAACCCAGGGGCCACGACCCAGTCTCACTCAGTGGTGTAATGTTCACATCCTGGGGTATTTCTCTCCAGTCTAACTGATTGTCAGGGCCCTTGGGGGTATTTTTTTTCTTCACACTCATAAAAAGCACCGTGGGTCCGTTACTTTAAGTACAAGGCCTGGAGGGCACTGAAAAGACAGGCTTGATATGTCTTTCACTGAGACTGCTCTGGATAAAACTACAGCCGATGGTCTTATGAATCTACCGGAGCAGATAGTCATAAAAATATTGCTGTACAAGAGCCAAATTTGAGAAATATAATGAGCACTTTTTGTAAACACAAGTTAAAGTACTAACATTGCTGTGATGTTGGGATTTAGCAGAAAAGAAAACATTTTCTTCAAGTTAAATCACAATGCTTTTAACCTCTGAAGTCAAATCTTGGTACTGTGTTGTTGTTTTTTTTGTAGACCCAGCACGACCCCAGCACATTAATTAGAAATCAGATAAAGCAAGGCCAGTGATGAAGGGATAGTTTACTCACACATACAACTCACACGGGTGTGTTAAATAAACCAAATAAAGCTAATGGTAATGCAGTGTGAACTTTGGTGGCAACAGAAACAATCACCAAAGGTGCTTTCTAAAATGTAGTGAATTAGGCCTGTAGCCTCAGCTGTGCAGGAAGTAATTTTTCTCTTTTATTTTCAAGCGGCTGCAATTTAAAAAGTTTCATGATGTTATCATTTCACTCAAAGTTCAGGGTGAAGCGGCGGCAAAACATCAAGTAAGCACGCAGTCAGCCATTAACTTACAAAAGTGCTTGTGCAGCAATGGTATAAATATTTCTCCGCTGTTTTGTAAAGAAGGATGAATTTAACCTCCTCGTGATGTCGAACGACTTGCTCTCCCAGTTTTGTGTCGAATCAGGCGCTACACCCCCCCCCCCCCAGCCTTTTAATTGAATCAGTGAGGTGTGGATGGATGGGACCCAGGTCCGGTCTGTGGTTGCTGAGATGTATCATTTCTAATGCCTGCCTGTAATAGACCTTTACTGACTGCTTTTCACGGCCTCCACTGATTGATTGTATTGATTCAGCAAGTTTACCACTGATAAAATAGGGAGTGTTATTGACCCGTATCAAACCAGGCCAGAGCTACAGTGACCCTTATTCCTGGCCGTATTTCTTATAGGTTCATGGAAATTCAGTCAATGGAAACCTTCACTGTTTTAAATGACAATAGACCAATTCACTGTGATTTGTTATCATTATTATTATTATTATTATTATTAGCATTATTTTGCTCTTGTGTGTTTTAAATGTATTTCAATATACTGTCTAGCTGGGTTGATATTGCTTGCATGGGGAGTTTGCTAAGTTATCACAGGCTGGAAGAATGCTTCTTTTCCTCGATTTTCTCTACTTTTCTCTTTGCCTCCTGAAGGACTGAAGAAAGTTCGTAATCCGGATCGAATGTACAGATCAGCAGTGTGTTATGCTGGCCATGGTCCACCTAAGAGTATCAGTGATGACACAGAGACGAACAGTAAGAGTCAGTTATTAATACTGCATTGCTGCTCCAAGAGGCCACTAGCTGGCCAATCTATTATTCATTCATTGATTCATTTATTTACTTCTTGATTTCATCTGTCCCCATGTCCCCTCCTTCTTTTATTCTCTTCCAACTCAACATCTCCTCCGGCTGCTCTGTTGATTGAAGTGTCTGCTTTACGGGATCACGCTGTCAATAGCTGAAGTGTTGTCGTTAACTAAGAGTGATTGTTTCAGGTTAAGGCCAGGGGATCAGGACCCGAGCAGACCCTCAGAGAGAAAGCTTACATTTTGAGCCATCAATTATGGCCTTGTACTTGCCTTTTCTCTGCTTTTCTTAAACCTGCCTTTGATGGGGGGGGGGATTCAACCCAAGTTAACAATATGACTTTGAAATCTTGCAAAATCCAATTGTGTATGACAAAAATATTTACGCACTGCTAAAAACAAATTGCATCCCATGATATTTTTTCCTTCAAACGGATTAATCTTTGCCTTTGCCTCCCTCTCATTACATTTGTGCTCCATGAGAACTGTAGACTAAGGGCAAAGAACAAAGACAACACAACATCATAGCTGAGGTTTTTATGTCTTGTAAAAAACAGCTTCTGTGGGAATTGCTTCAGTGCACTTACAAGTCTGTCTTACAAGTGCTATTTTCTGTCACAACCCAAGAAAAATAGTCAGAAATATAGGCCAAAGTCTTGATTTTGTTTGTGGGTGATTTTCCCTTCATTCCTCTTTAGTAAATGTGTCTGAATTTTAGCCTCTGTCTTATCCATTGAAAAAACTCTGTAAAGCAGATTGTTTCTCAGCAGAAAAGAGCCCCTTCATTGTTAATAAATACACCAGTCTCTTCACTGCTGGAAGACTCTGTTGATCTAGACTAGAGACTGGGTAATTAAGTGTGCTCATGTATTGTCATTTCTAAATAGAGAGTCTGAAATCACCCCCAACCCTTTCTTAGACTCCTCACTCGATATCTGTCACTGGGAGAGCTCTGCTGTACCAAATCTTTTTGGCATTTTCAAAAAGAGAATGTTTTGAGAGATTTAATGGCAGGGGACTGCTTGTGCAGATATATGAAACAGGGATGCAGACTGCAAAAGGGACATTGTTGATAGACTTTTGCGTTACCCCCTCATGTGTGACAGCTGTGACTGACAATACGTTTTGCCAGTCTTGCTATTTTCCCTCATGTTATTGCGTGGTATTACAGTATCCTGTACCCATGTCAGACACCCTGTTTAATGCGTTCAGCCTGGAGGCTTTTCTGCCTCACCAGGACACTCTGTAGCAGAATACAGCAGCTCAAACAGGCAGGTAAACCATTGATCTGAGTAATCGTCTGAGTAATTGTGGGAGTAGTTATGACATCGAAAGAGGGGCATTTTTTTGTGTGCATGTTTAAGCAAAAGGGAAAAAGTGAAAGAGAACAAGAGCAAGAGGGAGGGAGTGGGAGAGAGAGAGACCTCACCTCTGCTCTCCTTGAGATGGGATTTTTATGGATGGGTGAGCTTGGTGAGGGCTGAGAACACATAAAGAGTCATTTTCAGTTTGTTGCAGGCAGTTAACTGTGTGTGCATGTTTGTTGAACTTCCAGTAATAGGCCCAGGCTTTTTTTTCCCCAGCAGTTTGACTTTTTGACAGTCTTCCCTTATTATGCTATATTACACTAAACTATTATAACCACATGGAGCCATAGTGCGTCCAGGGTATAGCCATTGAGGGAATGTAGGGAATTCTGCCACCCTGTACATGTTGCATTTTGAGTGGTCATACCACAACTGCATAAGAAATTATGTCCGGTGATATTTAGTGGAATTCACATCACTTACTGGCATTCAGACATTTTTTTATCTGTCCCACTGGGAGGGGAAAAAACACCTTTTACATCTTTTTAGTAATTTCACTGTATGTAAGAGTTTTATCGAGCAGGCTATAGGCCAAATGATAAAGATAATTGGTTTTCCCAGTCCTACACTAACACATGGGTATTTTAAGCCTACATAGCCCTCTCCATGTCCCCATCAAGAGCCATCAGGCTGTGGGGAGGCCGTCCTCTGGACTATGGGCCAATCATTGTTACTACTGCCAGGGAAATTTGACACTGCTTATATTGTCCTGTGTTGTAGTAAAGCTCAGCTCAGGGTCTCCCACAAGTAATGGGCTGTAGACTTTGGTCTAATCAAGTGCTCTGTTCACCAGGGGCCAAGTACCACCAGTCTTCTACAATATAAAAATCAATGATATAGAAATTCAAGGCATGTGCAAATTAAATAGTATTTTGTGACATTTCAAGCATCTTGAAATGAGTGCCTCTGGACTATCATGAAAAATTTGACTAAATGTAATATCTTTCACAGAGCAAACAGGATTTTTTATATGTTTAAGACTTTATTAAGTTAATGACGTATTATAAGAGGTTAATAGTTTTTGTTTAAAAAAATAATAGCTAAATGAGCCTGGAACTGGAAGTCATGACATTTGGCCGTCAAATGATTAGTGACGTTAGCAAGAATTTGGGGGCTTAGCTGAATCGCAGGAACAAGTCCTAATCTGAAGGCTACAGGGGCAGTACCTCATTACTGTAAATACCATCGCAACAGCCTCCTTTCCCTCTTCACCTTTACTCCTTCTTTCGTGCCTCACAACCAGATTGATCGCTTTTAATTGACAGCATGTCATCAGTTGACCACTGCACCTTGGCTGTCTGAGTTAATCTCGGCTTCACATTTGACCACCTTCTTTGTTTTGTCTCGATTTTTTTTGTTCATCTGCCAACATCTTTTAACAGCTTTCCCCATGTTAACCTGTAACTGCACCTTTGATCTGTAAGTTCACTCCATCATTGGACTGGTTTGAGATGTTGCCTCCTGTAGATCTGGACATTATACTTAGTGCATGTCACCTCCCACACACTCCAGCTGTGGATTGTTTGAAATTTAGACATTTGTTATACTTCTCATCATGTCCATGCATTTCCCTAACTATATTTTCACATCGCCTTTAAGAAAACTGCATGCTGTTTATTTCAAATCCCCTGCTAGTGATGATGATTTAAATAATAAGTGATGTTATACTGTTTCTGTCCCGCTCACTGTGACTGCACAAGTGTACGAGTGTTATTCTGTCCATATAATGCAGGGATTAAGTGATCAAAATATCTGTTGCTTCTTCAAAAGTAAGCTTTCGGAACAAACATCATTGTTAGTTGCAGGGGGTGTAACTGATGAGGGGGCATCACCAGGTGAAATAATGCGGCTTATGTTTTCTTTAAAAATGACTCTGTGTTGTCAAATAAACAGAGTTCCCTTCAGTTGAAATATTGTCATTATATTGGGAAATATGCAAAACAGGCAATTACTTCATGATGTGAAAGTGATGCACTTGTGACCATCACTAGGGTAGAATTTTGATGCAAGAGTGCATCACAGTAAGGCCTCCTTTCCATGTGTTGAAAGGCTTGCTATTTACTTTTTGTTATCTATATACAGTATCATTCACTACCATTGATAACTTGTTGCTTGGCTACAGTTTATGTGCAGCAGATGAAGGGGTATGTTTTCGTTTCGGGTAGCTTGAAATTTCTCACCCCAGTTGATGAAATATGTCCGTGCTAAGCTCATTTGGCTAACATGGCTAATTTTGGAGCTAAACACTTAGGGGCATTTTTGGTCCAGCCCAGTGGATGGCTCTCATCCAACCTAATGATAACGTACATTGCCTTAGGCCTAATTCAGTTTCACAGCATTTCTTACTGGACAGAGATGAGAGCCAAATGTTTGTCTACAGGACTGTTTGTTCTTCTGTGATCCACCTCCCTCATGTCTCAGGTATAGCTACAAAAGAACAGATACTGTTACACTGTTCTTCACATCCTTAAGCCATATTAGCCAGTGAACTGTAGTGGAAAATGTTTGCATTCAAACTGTTACTTTGGATATGCACCACCAGCAGCGATTTGTTGAATGATCTATAGCCAAAACATTAGCTTGCAATTTCTCCACAATGTGGGCACAGATTAAAAAGAAAAACTGTCACTCCCAGAGCGCTCGGAGACAGAGACGGAAGAGAGAGGGTTTTGTGTTCAGGGCTCGGATATTGATTAAAGATTTGTTTTTGTCAGCCTTTCCAGTCTCATGACCCTCGCTCTCGTCTCTAGGGTGGGGCTGGAGCAAGCTAGCATGACAGATACCCTTAAATTCGGCCCAAGTGTTTGCTTAGCAGCCAGGATCAGTGATAATCCAAACATCAGCACATAGAAATATATATCTGTATACCCATTCGAAAGAGGGTGATGTGAATTATGAAGGGGCATGCAGAGGCTGCCTCTGTTCAGCACACAAATGGCCAGTGATGGCAACATGAAAGCTGCAGACCTGTGGCCTGTGTGTTGAACAGAGCTCCTCTCCCTCTTTAGCCTTTTGTATGTGAGCTCGCTCATCAAGACCTAAAATGTAATTGGCTCCAGCGTGCCAGCTCAGCTCAGCACATCCTCTCATGTAACAAGCTCTGGTATCAGCCTGTCTTGCACTTTAGTGTTTTACAACCAAATAGTATTTTCTGTGTATCCCTCTCTTGGCTAATGTACAAGCAGTCATTAAGCCTGCTGTTTAGACTCAAAAATAAATATTAAACCTTACAGGGGAGTCCACAGCAAATGTAAAGAAGTGCAGTTCCTTTCAGGGTTTGATCAGCTTCTGGTTAAGAAAAAAAGATAAATTTACATTTCCAAAGCCAAATTTATGTGGGTAATTTGTTGTTTAGGCACTGATCAAATCAGACAATTTGATTAGGAAAAGCTTGTCTATATTCTGTAAACTTATTCCAAATCTGGCATCCAAGATATTCCCTTGTGGCTTGTTTTCAGCTGACGCACAAAGTACAATATATGTGGATTTCCATGCCACAGTGGACAGATCTTTAATTAGTAAGCAATACTTTGTTGGAACGCCTACAGTTCCTCCTTCACATCTGTGGGAATGCCCGGTGGAAGAAACCGTAGACATACAGGAGCTGAAATATTATTAGTGTAGATAAATAGCAGCTGAAAGAACAAAACCATTTAGAGTTATGAGAGCGTAATGCTGTGAAAAAAGAAACCTCAGCACTCAACAACTGTTATGTTGAGTTCACCTTTGTGTGCTTTGAGAGCCTCGTAAGAAAAGTTCTTGTGTAAAAAAAAAAAAAGGCCCCTCTCAAGTTGACAAGGACTCCCGGATTAGAGAAGGCTGATACTGAACATCTGAAAAATAAGAGCCACATCTAAAATGCATGGTTTATTTAACAGCAGAAAGCACATGACAGTAGTTAGCCTGTTCTTCAAAGAAATACAGTCATCCATATTTGAGATAGATAAAACACATTGGCTGTTAAAAGGCCTCGACTGGACCATGAGAATACCAGTTGATAGGCTAGACAGCTTCCTGGTTTGCCATCTTTAATTTTTTTCCTCTACATAGTATAGTGTTAATTTAGGAGTGAAAAATAAAATCCACACCAGCCTGTCTTAAATAACTAATGATCATGTCACAGCTAATGCAACACTAAGGGCTTCGACCATTTCACTGGTGGTGCTGCAAACACCAGGACTGCATTTCAGAATAGTTGGCTTAATTTGGATATTGTAAAATTACATGACACAGGTGTATTGTCAAAATGCAGACATCTTAATACATATTTTATTATTAGCTGAGATCAGTAGATATATACTGTGATTATATTAAATATTTGGTTGCAAATCCTTTGCACTCAGTGACTGTCTGAAATCCATGATCCATAGACATCAACAGACACTTGGCATGTTCCCTGGAGATGCTCTGCCAGGCCTGTACTGCAGCCATATTCATGTCTTGCTTGTTTTGGGGCCTTTCTGCCTTCAGTCTGGTCTTCAGTAAGTGAAACACATGCTCAGTTGGATTGAGGTAAAGTGACTGGTGCAGTTTGGCCATACATGTCTGTATGTTGAGGACGCATTGTCCTGCAGCATTGTCTGAAAAAGGGAGTGTATGGAGGCAACATACTATGCACTCTACAGTGTTCACCCAAAATGTGAACGCCATCAAAAACTGAAAGTGAGCACTTTAAGGCCATAGTTTTTGTTTAACATCAACTCCAATGTGCTGGAGACTGATGGCACTGTATTTATATTCCATACATTTGAGATCAATCTAGGTCTAAATTAGGTTTTTAAATAGCCTATAGCCTAGGCTATGTGTTACAGGCAGGGGGTTTTCAAACTGAAGAAGGTTGCGGAGGGAGAGACGTGAGGCAGAGGCTGCGTGATCGGGACAGGTGCACGTTGGTGTTCTGAAAACAACGGGAACTTAGTTCCTGTAGTCTGGCTCGTTGATTTGTCCCGATTATCAGCTGGAGCTGCAGCAGAGGATGCGGCACACAGCTCATGGAGGGTATTAAGGTATTTCAGAACTCTCAACGTTAGCGTCCTCGATTGTCGCGTCAAAACATTTTACTCCTTTGAGTCAGTCAAATCTGAACACAGACATGATACACATATGTTTACATTTAGTGTGACTTACACTCCCCGACGCTATCATTATCCGTCGAATAAACGTCCATAGATTCGTTAGAAATCCTAAAAAGAATACAGTCCCTGTTAACTCCGAACCTGCCTGAGAAACATCACGTTTTCAAGTTTTCTTCAGTATTAAAGTAATCCAGTGATAGTTGTTGGTACATCCATGGGTACATTGCAAACAGGAACAGCTAATAACTAATTCGGCATATTTTAAATAGTGCCAATTTGTCAAAATGTCTCGATTTTCAGGGGTCAGACTTGGAAAACTTTTACAGCAACACAACTTTGAACACCAGATGCTCATGACTTTAATTGGGATGCTAACATTAGCTTATCAGCTAACAAAACAGGTGAAGAAATATGCAAAATATAAGTAGTGAACCAATTAAAAATGTGATTATTAAAACAAGTTTATATATATATATATATATATTTAAATACATGTTTAGAGCACAACATTATCTAGAATGTGACCAAAGGAAATTATTATTCAATGTTACAACTGTATGCTGTTTAAATAACATCTAAATTTGGGCTCTTATGAAAATGTCTTCATAACGGAGTTGTGTCTACACTCAGTATGTTTATACATGCACATTAGTAATCTTATCATTCCCCAGTTTTGGTGGTAACCTGATTTCAGAACCATTCGTGTAAGGTCAAGGGATTAAGAGAAACCCAGTTAACACCTTGTTAGTCCTGCGGGGTTTACATAGGTTGCTCTGTTGCTTGTGGGGTTGTTAGCTGACAAATACAAGACTGCCATTTCAAAGTAAAATGGATGTTGCAGTTGTGTCACCTTCTCATGTGCACAGCATACTGAACTGAGATGTGTTTTGCATACTTCAGGGTCCAGAGAGACTTTTAAACCCAACAATACTTTGCACAAAAACATGTTGTGCAACGGCCAGTGTAATTATAAGCCTGTGAAATGATTAAAACCAAGTGAAAGATTTTATTACATTTGTCAAGATCCTTTATGTTGTGTAGCACATTCTTATCCCAAGTGTTTTAGCCCGCTGGCAAATTGAGCAGACATATCCTCCTACGGTAGTTTTCATTCTCGACTCTCTCGGTAAGAAAATCCTCAACATACTTGAGACATATTCCATTTCAGCTCTGTCTCGATGGTGTCATAGGAGGGTGTGCCAGAGGGCAGCATTGAATCCCGAATAATCTGTGCAGCGACAGATTTGCCATATGTATCTGCTGCTACTGCTGTCTGTCGGTTGCAAAGAGCAAATCTTCAGAGCACATTTTGTAGGATGGTTGATGGCCAAGACTTTGTACTGACCCATGCTGCGTCTGAGTGCGAATCCAGTGTAATTTTCTATTTGTGAGTGGGCTTCAATATTGAAGGCATTTCTTGAAGCGTTGAGGGGAAAGATAACAAATATCTGCCACTGCATTAAAGCTGGACTACAGCGTCTTGCTTATTTTAAGTTGATGCTGTATAAAAATGCATCTACATATAAAAACAACCTCCTTTTTTCTTTGGTGCCTCTGTGATCATTTGGTTGCAGCGTGTTTTTGCACTTCTGACAAGGAAACGGCTCTGGTGGTACCTAGGAGCAGATGCTGTATGTGATTCTTAATTGGGCGAAGCGAATGATTAGGGATACCTGTGCAGGCTCATATAAAACAGAGTCTACATGCAGAATTATAGGTACAGATGGAAATGGCAAATACTACAGATCTACTCCAGTGTTCCTTTGGGACCGATGATGTTCCACCCTACGCATTACACTTAGAGGCTTCAAGCCAGCTCCATCTCTGTGGACCTACTGTGTTCATTCCCATTGCATTTTCCATATGGAGGTTTCTGGGCAGTAGCACTCTGTACTTTCTGTGATGTACAGCAAGCTACATACACTCTTGTTATATCCTCGTAATCAAGTGCAATACTGGCGTATTTGTATTGGCTTTAAAGTGGTACTTTGCTTTGGTAGAACTTTTTCTCTTTTTTTCCCCAGTCAACCACTGATATCAGCTACCCCAGGGATCAATAGTCAGCACTCATAGTCAGGCTTTTCTCTGTCTCTCCCTTTACTTGCCCATTTTTTCCATAGTATCCTAACCTACAGTTATATAAATGTGAAAGAATGTTGTTTTCTATTTGTAGTGCACTTTCAAGCTAAATTGCATTGCAAATAAATGCACGGTTTTGCTTTACCTTTAGTGAATTTATTTACATTCAATCCACACACATTAAAACTGAATAATATATTCATTTGCACATACTGGAAGATTGCCTGGATTAAGTAACTCTACATCCAAGATTTGCAGTGTTACAGTTTGTAAATGCATTAGAAGTGTGGTATATACAAAAGATTAGATTCTCACAATCTTACAGGAATAACCTAAACTTTAGTGGCAACTGCAGAGACAAGAAAAGCTCACATTGTTGGCTTGCTGTGTTTTAGATGATAAGCAAAGTGAAATATTGCCTCAATGACAAATTATGTCTTACATACAGTAAGTCTCTATCATCCCACCTTTTTGATGAACCATACACATTTTCCACACAAGCTTTTAGATGTTGATGCAACTGATATTACTTTATTTTTGAATAGTACCGCAACATTGTCTCTAACTTTAAGAAGGTTCCGCTGTCATTTCACTTTAATTGACAATCCTTCTTTTTCACATTTAAACTCATTGTTAATAAGATCCTTGCTTATAATATCCTCATTTTGTATGTCAATGACTGAAATTACTGTCACAGAAGCCCACATCTCACGTTCTGATTAAAAAAAGCACCCCAAGACTATAATAGGATTTTTCATGATATTATAAATTCAACATGTTTTTGTCTCACTAAACAAATATAATTTGTTCACACTTAAGCCATCTCCATATTTGAGCAGAAAAAAAGCAATGGAATGAGATGAACAATCGAATGCATCCATGCATGAGGGCATCTTAAGCATTATAAAACCTTACTGTTTTATAATGCTTGTGAACTGGTTGTGAAACGTAAATTCTAGATTGAACGACATACAGTAAGCATTGGGCCTGGTAATTGTAATTATTTCCCTGAATAATATACCACATTCTGGCGTACAGCACACAGATTCCCATACTAAATCCCCATACACTATAAAATCACTCAAGGGTGTTTATTGTGTCTAAATAATGAATAGACACAGCCTTTACAAGTTGACAGTGAAAAATTTCCAGTGAACTCCCCTGATAGAATGCATTTCACAGTAAAATAATTTAGCTGAGCACAAAATAAAATGTATGCAATACTCTATTCTTAAATTAATTTCCTAATTCAGTTGGGGATAGCTATTTTACAGTCAGCGTTTTGCTGCAGACAGACTGATAGCATGATGAAGAGGGAGACGAGCAAGTCAGGATGGTATGAAAGCCTGTGCTAAATATTATGTTTTGTCTTGCTCTTGTTGTAGATGAACATGGACATTTGAAAATATACCTGCCCAAGAAGCTGCTTGAATGTCTACCAAAATGCACCTCGCTGCCAAAGGAGAGACACCGGTGGAACACTAATGAGGTAAGGCCACTGCTCCTTATCATACAACTTTCTACTCAGTCCATCTCTCTCCAAAGGTACCCGTCCAGAAGACACGTTTTTCTTTCAGGCCTTTTTCAGACAGGTTTGTAAGCCATGTATGCCCTTCAAAACAACATAACACCTTTCCATTAGGTTCAACATCCAACAAAATATCACATTTCTCCTAACTGCTTGTATAGGTTGCGTCTTTAAAGAGGTCACGTGAAACCGTTAACATGTGAGATATATTTAATGTAGTTAGATATATTAGAATAATATCTGTATTTATATAGCACTTATCAAAACAATGTGCTTCACATAGTAAGCAAAGAACACATAAAACATTTTAAAAAAATAAAACACAGCAGTAATAGAATAAAAATATTAAACAAACTTATAAAAACCAAAGTTACAAAGTGGTTCACATACTAAGCAAAACAAAAACTGTTCTAAATAAAACAATTTAACTGTTCGAAAGGTTTTAAAGGATTTACAATTTACTATATATATTTCTCATTATATTTTACATTTATTCTTCCTCATATGTGCAACTTCAAAAATATTTCTGAGCACCTTTGCAATAATGTAAGTGAAACGATTTTAAAATTGATTGTCTTGTCTTATATCGACCCAAAGCTTCCTCTGATATTCTTTTGGCTGCATCACAAAATCTTTTCCAAACATAGAGAATTCATTGCCACTGGGCTTTGCATGGATAACCTGACATTTAATCGTGATACAGCATGTTGTTTGGCTTGAATATGAGAGAAACCCACACAATTAACAAAGCCTTCCCTCCCTTTATCTGCAATGTTTAACCTGAGACGGTTGTAAAATGTCTATCTCATCTTGCAGTTGATGTTTACTATGGATTTGCCAGTGCTCATTCCGTAAGGAAACCCTGTTTGACATAAATCAAAGGTTAATGTCAATTGCATGTTGAGTCTTATTCAAAACCCACTGCTGCTGTATTTAGCAGGCATTATGAGGCACTCTCTTAAACGTAAACAGTGTTTAACATTGATGCGGTGACAGCTCAAGGTGTCTCGCATTTCATATTTGCATCACATTAGGGAAGATATCGCGCCACTTTACATTTTCTCTCTTGAAAGTCAAATCCAAAAACGCTTTGCTTTTGTAAGATGTCACACATGCTGTTTGATATGGTTTTCTTTTTCTAAAGGCCAGACATTTTGGATAACTTTTTTTTGGACTTAATCTTTTAAGAAAATTTGTCTTGTTTGATGTTTGTGGATTTACAAACACAAGTATGTCAAACAATATGTTTTATATAGGAATGTGGAGTCTCCAGGAAAAGGAACGGCAGAAATAGTTACTGCTGCTTAAATCTTAATCTGCCACAGGCATGTGGTAGACACACATTGTTTCATCTGGTATTTTGTGTAGTAGTTTCTAAATGAGAAAAAAAAAAATTGGAATAATTCCCAAAACAATTTAAACATTTTGGATAGAATTTATGTTTCAACAAGCTTCATGATCCATATATATACGCATAGTAATTGATCTTGGATTATTTTACAGAGTGGACCAACGCATACACAAGTCTCAAACATGTTATCATGTATTTCCCTGACAGGGACCTAATGTACGTTGCTTCATTTGCCTCAGAACTCCAACTTGCTGTTTTTCTCAGGGGACCGGTTTGGTGAATTTATCACTTTCCTTTCCACTATTGATAGATGAAACGCTGGTTCTTCTTTTCTGAGAATAACTGGTAGTAATTAGACCTAAATACACACCATGACAAATCTTAAAACCAATATGCAAAAATTAACCATCCATGTTTTTGATTAAGACATTGTGACCATATAAATATAGTCGTCTGCAGTGATGAAGTTAATTGACTGAAAAATAACCAGATGATAAGGCACCAGACAGGCTCGTTTCTAAGGAACAGGATACTCAAAAAGACAATCTGTCATCGACATTCAGTTGAATATGATTTTTATAGTCAAGATATTTTAGGAAATAGATGAAGCAATTTATTTATCGGTGTTAAAGACGTGGATCTGTAGAAGTAGACACAATTACTTATTTGGTGATTAATACAGCAAGAAATACACCTAGTTTCTGATACTGTGCATTACTTGTAGTCTCCATCCAAGTCTCTGTAATCTGTAATATCTTTACTCACTAGCCCTGCCCTCGTTATGCACATTTTTTAGAATGCTTGTGTATTTCTAATTGGCTGATGTTGTAACTTGTTTGCCCTGTCTGACCTGCATTGTGCTGCTAGCAGTCTAAATTAATTAACATGGCTTTGAAATTGATCTCAAAATGTAAGTCTAAGCATTTGGTGGGGATAAATGCTGCCGGCTGCAGTTGTTAGCATGTCTTGTCATTTATTACCAAATTTAATCATAAGAGACATATTTGAGGAAAAATCTTTTTTACTGGGCTGCCGATTCATGGACGTTTGGGGGGCTGATAGGATATTGGGGAAAATGAGCAAAACAGACAGTTCCAGTGGTGTTTTGGTATGCATGCCAATGGTGTTTTCCAGGGTTGAAGAGAGCGAGGCAACCTTTCCTAAAATCAAGAACGTTCTCTCTTTTTTTTTTTTTTTTGCAGACCATGCAAATCAGAGTGTTTGTGCCTCATTGGTGGCAGACAGGCAGGAAGGGAGGGATCAGAGAGGCTCTTGTCGGTGCAATTGTGTGACTCTTAGTGAAAGTGACACCTCATCAATTTTGTGCATATTTCTGGCACTAGCTCAGCATGCTTAATGCTCAAATTTCCCACTTTTTACATTTAAGGAATCTCGGTATTCTGGGAGGTTAGAGCTGTTAATGTTCATTTGATTTGATATATTTTGCCCATTTTGTTTGGCAACCTTATGTTAGAAAACTATTGTTGTCGGTATGGTGGCCTTTCAGGTAATATAACATAGACATAGGGGTCCACAGGTCTTGATAACAGTGGTTCAGATGGTTCATTTTAACTGTGTGGGATATTTAGCAACCATTTGTTGATTAACCTATTAATAGATTGACAGAAATGTAGGCTGCTACAATTTCGATAGTCAGTTAATCGTTGAACGCATTTTTCAAGCAAAAATGCCAAACGTTCTCTGGTTCCAGGTTCTCAAATGTGAGAATTTGCTGCTTTTCCTTGTCTTACATTATAGTAGACTAGATATCTTGGGGTTCTGGTCGGTTGGTCTGACGAAACAAGATATCTGATGATGTCAGCTTGGGCTCTTCGAAATTGTGGTTGGCATTTTTCAATGATTTTAAAGATTGATCGCGAAAAACGTCAGCAGATTAATTAATACTAAAAAATAATCGCGCGATGCATCCCTAGAAATGTGCTCATTATGTAATGTAACATGTGAACTAATTCAATATAATATCGGTTTGTTTGCCTGGGAAACGATCATTTTATGATTGATTTATGATATTATTTATTATTATTTATTAATAGCTAACATCAGGTGGTTATTACCTAGTAATTGGTTTCCGTTGCATTTAAGTATTTAAAATTGACTTATGGTAAAGTTAATTATTGGGCTAGGGACTGTAGCTTGCTAACAATACAAAAAAGCAAATTAATTATGTTAACTCGGGTAACTCTTCTACAACTTACACTCTTTTGGAGGGGACACTTAGAAAACAGCTGTCATACATTTGGAAATGATGTGTATTTGGTTTTAAAATAAATAACTATCTCACCTCATTGTAGCCAGGTTATTATGTGCTATTCTTAATTCTGCACATTCACATATCCAGTGGACCTCCAAGAAGGCATTCTTTGCATTCCTGACATGAACGCAAAACTACTTGAAAGTTACACGTACTGTATGAAGACATATTCATAAAGTGTCTATTGTTCCTCTCCCCTGCTGCCCACTTTTTGCAGTTGTACATTATTTGCACCTTGTTCAAAATATGGGATGATTCTGTTTCAGTTTCATTTATGAAGAGGTACACACTTCATTTTACTTTTGGTGGAAATGATTGAGGATACAACTTGCTGCCTGGAAACTTTAATCTGGAAGGAGAATGAGTGGGGGCTGTTGTATTGCTGGCGAGGTGTAGTGAAGCTAATGCAGCACTATTCATTTCTATCTCATTCTCATGATTCCCCTGTGTAGTTTCATGAGAAGAAGGCGTGCAGGAATACATTTCAAGCATTTACTGGAAAATTAGATAAACCAATCGAATAAAAATTCAAGGAAGGGGATGGGAGTTTAGAAGGTTGAATGGTGCTCTTGTCATTGAATCATGAGCAGCGTGCAAGGTACGGATATGCTATCAGCCTTCAAATTATCAATAGGAGAGAAGTACCTGGCAGTGCTTGAGAAAAAACAAGGTATTATTGAAAGAAACACCAAAGGAGGTCATGATTGGAATAAAACATTTTTTGTGGAAATAAGCAGTGACATTTCTGTGATTTCTCATCTATTAAAATGAGACAAGATGACAGCCCACTTTATAGTGGGTAAGTGTGCACAGCAAAATATAAATACTTCCAGGAAGTCTATATTTACCTTGTTTGTGTAACTGCTCTTTCAGCCATTGATGTCCCCATGTCTCTCAGGTGAGACACATAGGAACAAATCCTCACAGAATTCCTCTCAGGTCTGCAGCCAAGTTCTATTGTCTGCTCTGTGCTCTGGCACGATGACCTCTATCTTGCTAGACATTTCAGTTGAGATTAGAATCTTTTTAAAGAAGGACATCTCACGCAGGAATGGCTTTAGGCTTATATCCCTTTCAAGATCAAACAGAGTCAGCCTGATGTTTGGTTACACTGCCATGAAGGTTGCAGGACTGGAGTTGTGTTGGAGAATTGCAATTTTACCAGTGCTATTTTCAAGCTGGACTTCTTGCACTTTGGTTCACTTTAGAGCTCTGATTCCGGCTGCGTATTATTATAGAATTCAAAGCAAGTCTATCATCTGTTGGGAAACTACCAGTCAATGAAAGGAGATGATTTTATTTAGGCTTGACTTTTCTGCTATTCAGTTTGAGTTTGCCCCTTAACTATGTACTTCTGTAGCAGCTCTTAAGGACGTAGAGTTTGAATGACAGCATTTATGAAATGCTACTGGAGTCCTGCGGACAAGAGTGAGCAATATTTTCTCTACCGCAACATGCTGGATTAGACACCTCAGTGTTAGCCTCCTTGTAGACATAAACCTTGCTGACTTAACAAGTAACTCAAATGTGTGACATAAAGCATTGACAGAGAAAATTTGGAGAAGTGACTATATTCCTAGTCACTCAGTCTTAAAAAGTAGAGGCAGAGGAGTACAGCATGAAGCCTTGGTTGAGGGAGGACACTGGGCCTAAGCTGGTGTGACACCCTCAGCCTTTAATGAACGGCACAACGCTCTGAGTACTGTGAGCTCCCACTCAGCTTAGAAGGGACTGCTTCTGAACTGGTGCTGAACCAAAACAGACAAGAGAGCATCAGCTCAGGCCTCCACCGGCCTGCTACACATTTAATGCCCCTGTCGTCAGGAATAATCCTTTCTGCCTCACGCCACCGCCAGCAGCAGCCCAGCATGGTGCCTACATGCAATGTGTCGCCCCTCAGGCCAGAGCAGGAGCACCAATAGAAACACTTAGTGGACTCACCGGGCAGCGGGTGTAATAGGCAGGCAAGCAGCGATGAAAAACCACAACAAATAAAATTAAAGGAGATTGGAGAAACCTGAGAGACTGTCAGTAACACAGTAAGATAGGTGCTATAATGACAAGCACAATTGGATGCAGTGTGGTGTAATCATTCACTCCTTATCTCTGACTAAAACATAATTTGTGTTAACCCACTCAACGCCGCTGTGTCATCTTGGATCCTGCTGTTATGATTTTACACAACAATACACTCTCTTGGATACAATTATGGGGGGAAATTATTGTTATTTTTATTCATTCATCTGTTCTTAGAAAAGAGTACTGACTCTTTTACAGTGTTTTTTTTTTTTTTTTAAACTAAAATATTTTAATTTAAAGCATGAAAGGATAACACAAAAACGGCTCTGCATATCATGTGTGTAATAGAGATTTTTTCCCAATGAAAGGGTCATTCTTGACAATTAATATAATTCCAGTTCCCTATGGTATGTCTTTTTAAATGTAATACCACAACCATCCAGGTTTATGCTCTTCTCGGTCAAGCACTGTAAATTAAATGAAATTTTGTGTGTTTATTGTGTGCATGGGAAGGTTTGTGGCAGGTTTGTTATTAAAACAAAGCTTTTTTGTGCATGTTCATCCCCTATTACATTGTCCCTGGCAAATAGTGCAAAATGTCATGTGACTTTTTTTTAAATTGTAAATCCTTTGGGCCAGTTTACTTCCTGTCCTCCTCTAAGCATGTCCTCTCAAACTGTGACTTGCAACAGAGTTTCGCCCACGAACATGGTTAGTGGAAGTAAGCGCTGCCCCCCTCACGGCGTCTGATCACAGCCATTGATGATACAAATTCCGCTGGTCAATAGGAACTTTAAGCTAAACAGAAAATGCTGCTCTGAGTCAACCCTGCAAATCAAATGGACAATGCTAAGCCGAATCAGACGGACCGTGACGCAACTAATCCTGTTATTAATGTAGTTACTAGATGACAGTTTAGCAGTCGTCTCACTCATTAAATACAAGGCCTTTGCTGCTCACTTTCCCTGAGGCTTAGTAAGCCTAATATTATATTTTAGAAAAATAAAATAATTTCTTCTCTCATTAGCTGAGGTGCTCTATTTCATGCAAGGCGGGGAGCGCCTCCACTTCAAAACACTACAGGAAGCACTGTGCACCCTCCTCCATTTAGCATGTGCGTTCTTAAATAGACAGACCTCAAGTTGTAGTGCGTAGGCCTGCATTTATTCGCAGCACTGTATTCAATGCCAGCTCAGGCTTTACAAACAAAATAAATTAGATTTTGTGTGGAGTGTACTGCAGGCCTAAGAATTTGGCTTAAAACTCCTGGTGCAAAAGCTGGAGCGTCCCTTTTGGAATATCCTGACCTCATTAAAACACTGGCTGGAGAAAAGATTTCTCCTATGGATTAGAATGACTCGTATTAGAGATATCTGGCTACCGTGGTCAGATGACCAGGTATTTGACTTTTCATTGCCAGTTCTGATACATTCCTGTCATTATGCTGCCAAACCTGAACTGTCAGTGTTATTTTTATGGTAAAGTGCTCAGTGAATACACCTAATCGAACACAAGGTCATGCTTGATTAAATGTTTATCTTCATTTGAGCTCCTTGACATGCATGGCTTTCTCTGTGGAGAGTAATTAAAATGACTTCCACCAATTGCAAATGTTTACAGAAATGTTCATTAGCTTCTCTGTGGCAATCAGTGGAAATGAAAGGTCATGTTTGTCCATCTATCTGTTTGTTTGTTTGTTTGTTTGTTGTCAAATTTCTTTTTTATATTTTGGTTTAGATGCACAAAATGTTGCTTCAGTAGCAGGTGCTGAGAACATGTCAACGAATAGAGTAGGTGCGGGGCATCCTGTCTTTTTTAACCAAGGTGCAGATTGTATTTATATCAGCTCTTCATTGAACGACTCAGTTGAGGTTTAGATGGCAAAATGTTTGCACAATTTATTCTGGCTGCTCAGAGAGCACAGTTATTCAGCCACAGTGACAACTTTTCACTATTTCTTTTCAAAGTGTTTTTAATAGGAATACCCAGGCTAATTTATGTCTGTGTGGAGTGATCATATACTTTCATCTTACTGTAATTTCCACTCAATTACAGTTTACTAGATATATTTCACAGTGCTTTTTTCATCATTTGGCTGGTGAACGTAGAAGACAGGAAGATAAGGAATTGGTGGAGTTTCTTTGGATGGCTGACTTCATACAAACTTCCTGTGAGCTTGATAGCTTTGCTGATTGCTACTGTTGTAGCTTACTGTGAAGTGTCAATTGCGAGGCTATGGTGTAGTGAGGCAGTTGTAATAGCAACCCACCAGTCAGGTTGTTCAGGGGGTCCTGCATGCTACGGGGACCCTTTGCTTTTTCCTCTGGATGTGCACATCAAGGCAGGGGTCCTCAGTATCCTCTGAAGACCGGGGTATCCACTAAAAATTGCATGACCTCTATTGTAGCAGATACAGGTCACTCCACCTCCTGTGGGAAGCCTCTAAATTGAACCCAGCTTGTGTCTTCGATTTCTTTCCAGTTCTCTCTACCTCTGGTTTCCCTCCTTTACTCTTATCTTCTGTCTCTTTCCCTTTTCCCTCATGTGTTCACTGAGCTGCAAAGCTATTCAGGTGCAGACGGAAAGATTTCTACCTTTTTTTTCTCTGAATTGCTGGGTCAGGATTTTTCTGTGCGGAACCATTTTGTAATGGAGTTTAACTTTATTTACTAGATAAAGGAAAATGAGTTCTGCATTTGATGTGCGCGCCTATGCTTCAATAAACTGTTATATTGTTCTATATACAGTAGATGATCATATGAGTGAATACCTCTGTTCTTCCAGCCATGAGAGGGATTGAACGGCAGGAGTCCACATTATAATATCCACTTTCATGATCCACTCTGTAATCTAAGTAGACTCCTGGAACCTTTAGGTGCATATTTGCAAAATGTTGTTTTTTTTAAACTGAATCTTTGTATACAGTATAGTATGGTTTTACACTGGTGGCGCTGGAGCTACTACAGTAAACATGTCTGAGCTCTTCACCAG
Source organism: Coreoperca whiteheadi (assembly GCA_011952105.1). Lineage (NCBI taxonomy): Eukaryota > Metazoa > Chordata > Actinopteri > Centrarchiformes > Sinipercidae > Coreoperca > Coreoperca whiteheadi. The sequence continues at coordinate 23,128,405 of CM022479.1, forward strand.
GTGGAGAGCTTGTTCATAATGATAACCTTTTGAGGGAACAATGTTCTTTGAAGATCTCTAATTTGGGATGGCAATTCAGTGGCATTCATGTTATATAGAATGTCTTAATATAGGAAATGATCTTACCTTCTCTTTAGGATTTAGGAGAGATGTTTAGTCTATGTCCACTGCACTGATAACTTTTTTATTTCTTAAAATAAGTTCCTTAAGTTTCTCAGATAATATGATATTCAGAAAAGGCCTATATTGTATAAACATTTATATAATTTGTATGATTTTTTTTTTATCTCCAGCAGCAATTAACAGATATGAAATTAACAACAAGCAGGCTCTAACCATTTAAATAAATTATAGGAAATTGGCCAAAATGAAAACAAAAGGAAAACCAAATTGGAGCTTGGAGGAAAAGCCGCTGCTCACAGTGGAGGTACATCAGAGAAAACATATAATAAAAGGGAAATTTAGTACCAGACAAGAGTAGACAAAAAAGATGCATGGAAAGAGATTGCAAACAAAATTAATGCCAGCTTCACTCTTGTCGGTTGTACCCTGTGGAATACAAAAAAAGTGGTTTAACATTCTGTCAGAAGGGTGTCAGGAGATTGCAGCTTACAAGAAGGCCGCTGCTGCAACTGGTAAGCTATAAAATTACTCTATTCTGAATTATGCATATTACTTGAGATAACGTATTGTTCATGACCAGTGGTATATTGTTCAGCGAGTGTGCTTAATGCTTTGGGACCGGTGCCTGTACAATCAGGTTTTTCAGGCTGACATCATATCTTAAAAAACGATGTGAGAGAAGAGTAAGACACAGTTTGATGTTCTGCAGTGTATCTCAGGTAAAGTAGCCTTTGTAGGGATAAAAGTTTTATACCCCTACACCAGACTACAGTATAAGGATTCAACAATATAAATAATGTAAAGTGACATAGACACAAGAGATGGCACAGTGTGCAGGTGAGTGACTGTACTTACAGTATATCCCCTGGCTCATCTACTAATCACTTCACATCAAACATTTCCAAACCTGTCCCATTTCGAAGTAATCTGCTAATTGTTTAGGCTGACTAAATGCCTATCCACCTGAATTCATCCCTTTATAAAATAATAAATAAAAATAATGAATGACGTATATTTCCACACTAACTTTTGAAATAATAGATGACATTGACTCCTCTCCAGTCTTCTTTCTTTTGGCATTTCTTTTCTCTACTTAGGAGCTTTGTACCTCATTATCAGTCAAACATCTCTTCACACTTAGTGCTGCCAGAGCAGAAAAAAGCAGCATTTCTCCAAAAGAGAAAAGCCTATAATTCTATAGGTGTCTATGAGTTTGTAAGCGGTGACATTACACATTTACAGTAAGTTTGCAGATATGTGTAAAACTACCTCGCATTACTCACGCACACACTGTGTTGCCCATGTTCATTACTGGATCTACTGTATGTTCTAATTGTAAATACATACAAGCACAAGCAATAATGATCAGTCCAGTCAAGTCTGCTTTATTAAAATGAAGTCACACAAGGGTTCAACGTTAAGGTATATTTTCACGTGGCCAAATGCGAATAGTTTTATTTATTAGCGGTTATTAAAAAACAACACAAACTAAAGTTAACTGTCATGTTCAATAAAGTAAAGGGATCAGTGTGTCATAGATGCAATGCAACAAACATTCTTGCATATCGAAAATGGTATGACAATCCTCCCTTTTTTTCCCCAGAGTTGGACGCCGCGACTTTGACTGAGTGATAAATGATCTAAATAAACGTTGTCTTTACCCGCCGCTATTTTCGCGTGAGAAGGGATGGGTATTGTTATCGGTTTGCCTCTTTATCGATACTCTTATCGGTTCTTTTTAATTTACATATGAGAGACTGCAGACTGAGTAGATTAAAATATCGCTTTCTACATGTTCACATGCTTATGCTTGTTGAACAGGTGCGTTGATAACGTATTGCTTTTTACTCGCGGAGGTTTTATCGCACTTACTTACAGTAACGAGAGTAGTTGTTGTCAACTCGATTAATCTCCACTGTGGCCCGTCTGATCTGCTGACTGCTGCTCTCCGCGTGTGGAGGAGCTCAGCCCGACACAGACAGCGGGAGAGGCTGCAGCGGGCGTGATAATACTGCGGTCTTTAATGATTTAACCCCGGGGCCCGTTTAATGCTGGGTTTCAGTACCCATCCCTACTAGCGAGTGCCCGATCGGTATGTGCAACTCTCAACAGAAATAGCTACTTCCATCATCAGCTCCAGAAAAATACACGTTTAATTATTTTTGACCACTTTCCCGACGTGGCATTTTACTTGCCCCGGGCAATCGGGCAATCCTTATTGTTGAGCCCTGCACACTTAAGATGCATTGTCTACAGCTTATTGTTTTGACATGACAAAATGTAGTTCAGCTGATATTCCAACTTTCTGAGACTGTTATTTAACCCTTGTGTTTTGTTGACATTGGCTTTACTACCTCATTATTTGGGGTCCCGTAGACTACAGTGCTGTAAAAATAATAGTAATAACATGAATAATTCCAAAATCATCCATTATTTTTCCTTCAAATATTTTAATCTTTTTTTTTTTTTTGACCCAATATGTAGAAAAGTATTGAAATGGGGACCATTCCCTTTGCCAAAAACGGGGCTTAAACTTTGGATGCAGGTGACAAAGTATGGACCATGGAGTATTTGGTATTACACCAAATGAGGAAATCCACAAATTCATGGTATTTAACCCCAAACAGAAGTAAAGTTATATATTCTGTAGCAGTCTTCTGAAGAATGTATTGTCACGTTGGCTAAAATGTTGGTGACATTCTTATCCAAATAAACACGCATGTAAACACAACAGGCTATATCGTATGATATATGCACTTGGATATACATTTTAAGCACACCGCATCCCCTCTACAGTAGATAATTCTGATGGAGTACATCCATCTGAACAAACACCATCTCGCCTGAACTCCTTGTGGAAATCTCCAATAAAATTGTGCCTTTACTGAGCTGAGCTTGGGCTGAGTTCATATTTGGGAGACCTGCCCTTTCGGTTTTATTTTTGTTGTCCATTTTTAGATGTTCTAAGTTGTTTCGTAACGCTTCATGCTCAGTATTTGTTCGGCTCTACTGCTTGTCCCATTTTGTATTTCACCAAGGTTAAACAACAGCACTGGCCGGCAGAAGAACAGCGTGTATCTTTTTATTTTTGTTAAGAGAGTGAAAGCAGGGAGAGAGACTACTTCAACTATTCCATAGAGGAAAGAGGATCTTTTTTTAGAGTATCAAAGGAACAAATCATTTCCACACTACAAAATATAACATGTTAGGATGGAGTTGAGGTCGGAAGATACTTCATCTGGCACCGGATGGAGGAGGCTGTCCTGACTCAGAGTGGTTGTTTCACAGACGTTCTCCAGGAAATCCCTTTGACTGTTCTTTGGACTCAGTAGGAGGGTTGGCGTTTGGGTAATCACTGGAAGGCCACATGGGTTCTTCTGATTCATGGCATCCTTCCTGCTTACCCTATTCACTTTCTTTGGTCCATCTCTCTCTATCTCCATCTTTCTCTCTTGCTGTCTCTCTTGTTGTGTGTTGGTCTTTGATCTCTAAAGGTCCTTGAGAATGAGGAGCCAGCAACAACAGCAGGCTGGGATTCTCTGTGGGCCTGTTTGGATCCCAGCCCATCATGCCCTTTTCTATCTGATGGACAGCTCCAGGCATGGCAGTGCCTCTATAGCCCTGCTGCATTAGGCCTTCATCTGATTAAACCCTCTCTCATTGTCAAAGGCGGAGAACTAGAACTAGGGCTATCATTGACCTTGTTTCTAAGCAGCAGGGACGGCCTTAAAATGCAAGCATTTTATTTCATTTATCCATCCTTTAACGTCTTTAAAAATCTTTTTTTTTTTTGCTAAACCAAAGAGGCGGTTAAGCTGATAGTTGATAGTTCCTCCCAGTGCCACAAACTGTCCAACTTATATATTTTTTTAGTTTTAGCTCTTGTACTGAAGGAACCTGAGCATTTGGCAGCTTGAGACAACTGTAGATGCACAGCTGACTGGGCTGTCACTTTATCTTGTATAAAACCTGGCTATTTCATCTAGAGGCAAGGGTGACTGACTAACAAGGTGTTGCATTAAATCAGAGATGATTATGAGTCCAGTTTCGAATCTTCAAGTAAGAATCTGAGTCTTGTTTCTAGAAATTTCACTGCAAAATATCTCCTATTTGTAATTGATATACTGCAGGAACCAAAATTGTGATTACATTAAAGTGCAATTCTTGTACAATACAGTGAAATAAACATTCAGTAACCTTTTAAAACTGTATTTTTCAAATATATTTGTCTGCACCTGCAAACCTACAACTATAACATTTTTATTTGAACCTGGGGAATATAAGGTTTTGCCTCAACGGTATGGTTAAAATATATATCTTACTTTGTAACATTACTCTGCCATACGTCTCCCTGACCTTTTGGGTTATACAGTATATTTGTATTTCAGTGGATCACAGTATCAAAGGTTAACCCCCCCTAAGTTCATTGTTTTTTTTCTTATCAAAGCTGCCCATTCAGGCAGCTCGTAGGATCCTGGTCCAGCAGGATTCAGATGTCCTTTTGGTTGGTTGTCCTTGAGCCCTTTGTTCATCTGGGCAGTATGTGAAGTCCCTTTTTCTCCTCGAGATGTTTACACATCAATAAAACTGGCTGAATTTGAAAAATAAAGCTGACAAGGACATAATGATCCATCCCACAGGTCCCAGATCCAAGACTGAGCAAGTTCTTAAAAACCTTTTTAGCACAGATAAAGTTGCAGAATAAGGAAGCTCTCAGTAGGTTTGTCTTCTAATGGCTCTTTAAAGGGATTTTCAGCGATCCTTTTACTCTGAAGTCATACATGGAACAGAAATGACAGAATCCATGTTGTGCTCTTCTTCTGTTTTGCTCTAGTCACCTGAATGTCTAAAAGTTAGCTTGTTTGCACCATTCTCTCAATTTCTACAAATAAATTATTTCCAGAATAAGTGTATATCCAATGAAAGTTGAGGACAAAACAGTTTTTCAGAATGAATTAGCCTATACTAAACTTTGATGAAAGTGGACACTGAAATGATGTGTGACGGCAGATTGAGGTGTTTATTGTATTGGTCATCTCTCTCATTTTGATTATATTCTGTACTAGTGCTTTTTCTATCTTCTGGGAGTGATCTGTGCAGCTTATTTGAAAAAAACTTCTGGCGGGTGAATATTATAGAGTTGCTGCAGGGGAGTTGATTGTGAGCTACTCAGTAGCAGATACTACAAAGTGCAGCAATAATACAAATTGTAGTGGTATGCTACTTGTGTTACATTGAGAGAAAATATTGTAAATATATATATGAAAGAGTTTTTAATAAAAAAAAATACAGACATGACTTTTACATTAAATATTTCCAGTGCAGTACTTCAAGATATGCAGCTTGTTTAATCCTTTTTTTTCCCCTTTCTTTTTTTACCATTTCAGAGCTTGTAAAGCACTGAACCTGAAACTTATTTGAATGAATGTACATCACAGATAGCCAATGTGTCTGACATAGCACTCTGATTCGCATGTGCTTAGCTGTGGCTTTTAGTACCTTCTCTGACCAGTGACATTAGTTTGAGCTGTCATTTTCAACCTTTTTATCTTTACTCTTTATACTGTAGGATTTTCTTTGGCATAATTGAATGCCCTGCCTCCATTTTTGTGGATCAGAATAGTTAAAGGTTTACACGGTGACATATGGGAGATTGTTGTTTGACCCCTTCATGCTGGTTGGTTGGTGTGGATTTTTGGTGAAAGACAGCAGCATTTGCTCCCCAGCTTGAGCCTAAAAGGTTGAGGTGTCAACACAGTGTCTTTCGAGAGTCCATAAATACCTGTCCTCCCCTCCCTTTTCTTCCACTCCCCTAGCCTGTCCTTTAGCAGAACCTTGAAGCACCATTGAAATTCTGCACTGCCTTTTGAAATCTCTGTTGATGAGGCACCATGGACCCACAGTGGCTCTGCCGTTCTCCTACTGCAAGATATTTTTCAAAGTCGTGTTTATATTCTATAAGTAGAAAGGAGTGAAAGAGCTTTGATGGTATATAACAATCAAAATGCTCAGAAATCTCCTCTGGACTGGAGGCATGAATGCTTCAGCTGGGCTGTGTTTCTCCCATGACATGTTCACTTTCTCAATAGGACATGCTGGCAACTGTTTTCTCTGCATTTCAAATGGTGACTCTTGGGTTACATTATATGTAACCAATGATGTGTGACACACTGAAACAAAACGTACTAATTGCAAATTCAGAATGGTAAAGTAGGCTAAGATATATTTAAAAAATCCTGTCTTGTATGCGGAATGTTTGTTTACTATTATACTATACTAATATATGTATGTATGTATACTATACCAATGCAGAAATAAAGGAAAAAAGTAGTAGGGAGGAGGATGGGGTGGATGGATGGATGCACAGTTTGTGGTCATTTCCTCAATGTTTTCACTTGCCTGTTATGGGCTACTGAATGCAGGCATTTGTTTTAGATGCAAACGCATTTTCATCACTTCTATATTTTAGTGAAACACATATTTTAACACAAATTGACCCTGTTCAAATTGGAGGTTTTCTCTGCTGGTTGACTGAGGAGTGATTGATGTTTATGTTTGTGTTTCCTTGTGACGGTTTTTCTGATGCTTTACACGTATCTCCAGACTGAAAAAATATTTTCAGATGCAAATCTGATCTCGTATTAAGTCTGTGCTTTGCTGCTATCTTTGAGAGATGATCGTGCTTTACAACAAAGTCAGCCGCACACACATCTTCATTAAATGCGGGTTGATAAACCATTAATCCATTCAAGCACTGTTTTATTTCCATTTATTCTTGTCCGCCCTCACAGTACAGCAAATAAAGAGAGAAAACTCCCTCCTGAGTATTTCTTGACTGAAAACAATCTCATCCTACAGCTCTGATGTCTGATGATAAAGGGTGTTTACATGACTCAGTTTCTCTCTGTGTCCAGTTACTCTGTGACCTTTAAGAAGACCATCTACTGTATTGAGTTTCCAAGTATCGTGTATAGTATGTGAATTGATCATAAGAGGAAGAGATATGTTCCAGGAAGACTTTCCACAATGCGTGCATACTGTTATGTGTGTGTGTGTGTGTGTGTTAAGCTGTGCCTCTATTGCCATTCGTGTAGTGTTGGGGTTAGGTCAATATTATATTAGCACTGCCATCGCATTTTCCATAGCCCCATGAATAATGTAAGAGTTAGCTATCCCTTCATATAAATACAGCCCATTATCGGTCTGTATCCTTGGTAGACGTAAGACACTTCATAGTTTCTTCCAACAGATTTGATTAACCTTTTTGCATGGTATCGCCAAATGGTGGCCTAAAGTTGTTGCCACAAGAGATAGACTCCTCTCAGTGGAGAAAGAGACCTTATTGTGACCTTGTTGCAGACAATCAATGGCCTTTATCTCCCCCAATGCATAATAAATCCTACCAAACAGTTGGTCCACACATCCCTGTAATGTATTGACCTGCACCGCCAACATTTATCAACTGGACTCGTTGGCTAAATAATTTAGGTTTTGAGCTTAGACCGTACTTAGTCAGTGGCGCCCAGACCAAGTTCGTCCTGCCAAGTTAGATTGATGTGCTCCACAAAAAGCAGAGAATAGGGGGGGATAGAACTTTATTAACCCTATCAAGCAGAGAAACTGGAGTTCAACTTTTCACATCTAAACACACACGACAAACTCAAAAAATCAGCGCGCACACAGAGGCCCCATTTTATTGGTTTAAAGGTTAAACTGCAAGGTCGGTCACTGTGCATGTTTGTGGTTCTATGCTTCCATACAGGCGTTACAGATACTATTAACACCTGTGCAGTTTCTGGCTGGAAAACCTGAACCAGCTTGTACCCATAATCAAACCTTTCATCTTCTGATTGGCCTTTCTTATCTCAAAACTTCCTCCTCTTAGACCGACACAATATATCCCACTCTGCTTGAAGATAAGGAAACCCTCTCAGACAGCAGTTTGTCCTATATTAGACTGATTTTCCAAACTGTACATTTGTGTTTGCCCTGCTCAGTTCTTTACCATCGTATTGCCACAGAGCCTACAGTCATAGCCTCTTGAATCAACACAAGAGAATAATAACTACCGTTGTTGGCAGAGGAAAATTGCTTTCATTTACAAGAGCAAACTATAGATTTTTGCTAAGACTCTCAGTGGCAGGTATAACACCCGAAAGCCTGCTTTAGATCTCAAATCAGAGTATTTGAATAATATAAACCATTATATTTTCTTTTAGTGTCTGACAGTTTTTTAGAAATGCTGAATATTTTTGATGGTACGAGTAATACTTAAAGTTAGCCCTGCAGTCATTCATTTGTCAAACCTCTCTCAGATGAATTTGTGAAATATCATTAGACATGCCTTCAATAAAGGAAAAAAACAGCATCAAATTCTTAAATAATGATAAATCAAATCCTTGATTTTGGAGTTGTAAATTAGAGGACAACAGCAAGTATAACTTCATATTTTCCATTTCTCCTTGTAATATTTCTTTGCTTCTTTTCTCGCACTCTTCACACTTCTGTTTTGCTCAGGCTCAACTCCCCCCTCTTGGATATTTGCACTCCTTATTAATAAGAAATTGAGGTTGCCGATGACTTTTAGTAGAGAAACACCAGATTACCATACTCAGCATGAATACTAAACAAGAGGAAGGGACGTGCTCAGGCTCCGGCTGAACCTTGATCCAAAATCTCTCTTTAACCAAATCATATTCGCCAGGATGAAAGAGGGAATTGTTCTGATAGGCTGATCAAAGAAGTGTATCGCTGTACTATAAAGGAACACCTGGAAACCTAATGGAGAATTCTGTTGGGTGAGGGCACTGGGCAATACATAATGTATTTGTACATAATGTTTAGTAAACATCTGCTCGGGGGTGCTATAACTTATTTATTTGATTTATTTCGCTCTCCCTTCTGGTGTGGCTGATGATGTGCTGATATTAATGGCCAAATCCATGGACGTGAAGATTGGTTTCCTGGTGTCCTTGGCTTTTTAGCCAACGCTCGTTACAATAAAAATGCTGCATTTGGATGGGTGTGGCTGTGTAAGCCGCATTACTAATGTTCTAGGGCCATAGAATACCTTCTGACCGAAAACCCTTTTTAAATTAATTGTTTACTGGATTATTGAAGACAAAGGTAATCATTTGTATTTATTTATTTAGTACTTACTCACCTAATTGTTTTTTCTCTTTTTCCCTTCAGGCTTGCTAGATAAATAAGTATTTAAAAATAAAAAATGTAATAAATGACCCTACTACCTTTACACTTCTTTGGAGAGCCACAGTCAAATATTCAGTGCCTACACTGTGAGATAATACAAAACTCTAACCATTTAGTCAGTCCAACTCGGTTGCCACATGTTGAAGGGCATAAAATCCTTTTTTACACCCTTCAAAATAGTTTTACAGTACGCAATAATTTTGATAGATCATTTATAAGTACATTTTGAATATTCATTCTATTTTGGCCCCATACATTTACACATTAAGAGTAGCAGTCTAATCTGAATGTTGTGATGCATTTGAATAATGTCTTGCATGCTGTAATTAATGACCCACTGAACAATCACCTAAATCAAGTCCAGCTCCATAATATATGTTTGGACAGTTCAATCCATAATGCCTTCACAGATCTATCTAAAATTATGTGATTTGAATCTGCCTAAACATAATACTTTCTGCACTATTTCTTCAGTGTTTTTCAAGATTGCATCATCATGTATAAGCCAATAATCACAAGTATGCTGATGGAGGCTTAAAATATAAGACTGTGGCAAAAGCTAATGTCTGCATTAGATAAAAAAAAAAACTGACATTTTAATACAGATTGTCTTGGTGGTGTGCAATAAGGCATCAAAGAAGAGATGTATATTGTCACTGCATAATGAACTACATAGAGCTAGTGGACTCCCAAACCTGTTAGCATAACATGCTATCTGCTGCCAGTGTGCTGACATGATGGCTTTTCCAATGAATGAGCAGGGCTGCCAATAGTGTCTAGGTTGGAATGGGCTCATGGTGTAGAAAGGAGGGGAGAGCGAGGGTCTATGCTGCTTTAAAAATACCCCTGTCACATTTATATGAAATCAGCCCTGCGCACTAAAGGGGTGGCGTGAGGGTAAAGGGTTTTTTTCACACATGTCTTCAGAGGTCCAGGGGGTCTGGAAAGGTCAGTGTTATGCTCAATAGCACATTCATATGAGTAGGTTTGTGCATTGGTGTTTATCATGATGGGTGTTGCCGATAAAAAGTATCATTAGAATTAATTATCCAGGGGGTTATGGGATACGGCAGTGAAATTGCTGCATCCAACTGCTGTTACATTTATCATACTCCACATGGCTGTGTGGATGCGAGATGAATGACTGATTTAGACATTAACCAAACAAGCATTATTAGCATATATTGCATTCAGAACACTGCCACTGAAATCTTCTGTCTGTTTTCCTCTCCTGGAGATAAATAGCCGTTTGACATCCAAGACACCCACAAAATAGAGTTGAATTTAGAGCCTACACAACATGCTTATTTTTTTCGTACTTAACTTTGATGATAATTTAAAGTCATGCTCAGTCCTATCTACAAGTCCTCCTTTTGTCCATGTCCTCTAGAATGACACATTAAAGCGTTTTTTTGAACTGATGCCACTATAAACAAAACATAATTTGTCAGTGCCTTCCAAAAACATTACAAATCACTGTTAGAAAAATGTATCTGATTTATGATCTGACAACGCTATGTCAGGTTAAGGGAAAGATTATGGTTTGGATTCAAATAAATTCTTTGTTAAGGTGCCTTGTTAAGATTCCTCAACAAAGGTGAATTATTGGGTCTCTGTAAATAACATTATAAAGAGTATGGTCTAGACCTGCTCTATAGGAAAAGTGCAATGAGATAACATTTTTTATGAATTGCTGTTTATATGAATAAATTAAATTAAATTAAGGTTAGGGAACCTTCGTCATCATGATTACAAAAATAACCATTCGGTTAATGTTAGGGAACCAAGTGAAAAGAAAGGTGGGAAATGAAAAGCAATCCCCTAGTTAAAGTCCAGCGTTTTGCTGTCCCATCCATCCACCCCGACCTCCTCCCTCTGTGGACTTTGTGGCTCTATAACAACATCACACTACTTCCTCCTTTGCTCTTGATGGACAAGAATCATAATTCCGATGGCCACTAGAGGACTTTGTCACTTATATGTAGTTTTTGGGGATTTGCTGAAATGAGTGATGCCGTTGTTGTTCCTGGGAGAACAGTCCCCTTCCTATAGGTAACAATCCTCAAGACTGCCCTTAATGAGTACTGTTAGTGTTAGCATTGTTACATTCTGATTTGTTTCCTACTTGTTCTCCCCAAATGGCTCCCTTAAAGCTCCAGTGTTGGGGAACCCTTGATTTAAAGGCAAACACGCCTGCCTGATGCCACCGCCACAGCTGCTTGTGCCGATGATGATGAAGTTTCCAGGGAATGGATGATAATCCTGACACTGCATCCTCCTAAGTCAGTGAGCCATGCAGTATAGATATGGATGTGTCGCTGGCAGATTGGGAGGTAGATTTCCCATCTACACCTCCTGTGGTGGCTGGTGTCTCGGGGGAGCAGCTATGTAAATAATGAATGCCTGTGGGTGTGAAACATGTACAGATAACCTTCAAGACAGATGCGGATCAGTGCCTTCACATTAGCTGATAGGATTAAGGTTAAAATCTACAGAAACCTCTCCATAAGAAAACATAAATCTAGCCACAGCGAATAGCAGGTTACATGGGTACGTAGTGTTCAGCTGATAAGGACAGGTAGAGGTAATCATGGGGGACCGGTAATAGTTCAGGAATCTGATGGTGGGAATGGCAGAGCTACATATCTCTGCGTTTCTCTAGCTAAAAACCAAATATGAGCAGCCTGACCAGACTTTTAGAATCATTTCACTGAGCTAAATTCAAGCTTGACTTGTTTGACAAAATGTAAAAGTCATGAGGTAACTTTGCTGATGGTTGATAAGGTCACAGAATACTTGTAAAATGAGTGACCTGGGTATTCTAGTGACTGCTAGACTTTTCTTGAAACACCAATCCACAGGCTTGAAAAGGATGTACAGCCTGTGTCTTCCTGCCAGTTACTGGTCTCAGTATTCAAATATGGCAAACAAAATGAGAGTAAAACTCATTGAGCATATGCTGGCACCAAAAAAGACGGAAATACATCGAGAACAAAACTAGTTCTCTCTGTTGTCCCATCTGTCTGCAGAGGACTTTGTGCACCCAACAGAGGCCTGCTAGTTTCTCTTTCACAAGTCAGCTCTTGCTGCGCAACAAAAGATGTCCCACAATTCTCTCATCTCTGTCACGATGCCCTACTCACAATCACTTCAGGTAAAGTGACATCACAGAGTTGGAGGCTGATAGTGGACTGGATGAATACATATGAGAGATTGAAATCCTGCATGAATGACCCTCCAGTTACAATAAGGTAGTGTTGTGCTCAGATGAACACTTGGAAATTTGTTAGAAGGAAATGATGAACCTGGAAATTAGTGCCCTTGCTTCCTTATTATTTGGCTGTGTGAGAGAATTACACCTGGAGTAATAACTCATTAAACTGGAGTAATTAGCATAAACAGCTGTAACACAATGACCCCTATTCATCAAAGATATTGGGACCTGCATGTTTTATAATGTCTCTATCTGTCGGTCTATACTATCTGCCTGTTTATTTCATCACCAGTAGTACTATACTTGTAACAACACAACACATTGCATTTCATGTTGAATTGGCATTGCCTGAAGGTCATGGACGGATGATGTCCATCTGTCTTTGATTCTTATTCCCCCCAGCGAAATGTTTATGGTCGGAGTTGGAATGAGGAAATAGAGGGTGACTGAAAAAGAGACTGCAAGAGAGATGAGGGGTTTGGGCATCATTGTTAAGCCGAGCTCCAGGCTGGTCCTGAAGGACAGTTAAACCTAAAGTCCAAACCAAGCTTAGAGAGAGGGGTGGAAGTTAATCCCTCATCCTCAGGCAGGTGTATCACAAAGGCTAAACATATACATAGGAAGACTGACTAGGGGAGAAAGTTGGGATAATTGAAGTCTGCTAAGAAATGAGCATGTGCACCCTTAGGGTGAGTCAGCTCTGCTTTGTGGTATTACTTCTTAATGTTATCAAGGTAAAGGAGATGGGGGTTTCATTGCCCAACCTTTTTAACATTGTTTATTGCTACCCAGCTTGGGAATTTAAGAGAGTATTGAGGTGGGAGGGTATACAGCACTAGTGGGTGAACTAGCTTAGCGCCATGTTTACATTTTTGTAAAGCTGCTTCAGTCAGGAATGCGGAATAGCTGTGCCTCATGCCACTGGCACTACATGTTAGCCGATCAATCGCATTAAACTTTCAGTCTAATATTGGCCGAATGAGAAGTTTATCGATCAACATTATCAGCTTCCATGTCTATTGATAAAAAGGCATGGCAACAATGCAAGCCTTTCGCTGACCCAGGGAGAGGGAGGATGGGTGATAATTTTCTGTTCCACTAGCCTTAATAATTCATGATGCCACCCGTTGTCTCTACAAGGTGTCTCTGTCTTTGACTGTCCTGATTCCCCTCAGCAGCAAAACAGCCAAAGTCAAATTGAATCCAGAAAGGAGGATTTTAAACGGAAAGATAAGGGGGCAGATATGCCTTAATCATCATTTGCTCTTGATTAGAAAATCAATGGCCTTTGATGCCAGAGTGCATGTCTGCCTTTGGAGTTAAGAGTGTGACAATGACAATGTGGACTGGAAAATTGGCCTTTTAAACAGCTACCTTCTCTTTGTTGTTTGGAGTCCCCTTCTTTAATGCAGTGAAAAGTCTCCTCTATCACATAATGTCTGCCTGTCAAAGAAATTACTTTTTCTCTCGCTCCTGTGTGAAACTTTGTTAAGGAAACCTTCGAAGCTTAGAAAGCACAGGGAATTTCTTAGTTTGTAGAAATGACTTTCACAGTATTTCCTTGATTTATGTAACAGATGAGGGGAAATAAAGTTGTCACTCAATTCTCTGTGGCAGTTTTGAGATATGCCAAAGAGAGAAAATCTTTGATGCCTTCCCAGGTTTACCTGTCAAACAGGTCTGAAGGCAGTGTGTCCCAAGTTATAGTACAGCGAGACTGTAGCAGTCAAAAATTCTTTGCACCTATGAACTGCACAACAGTTTTTGCTCTGTGTTGATACAAAAAAGAAAAATGCAGTACCTCAAGAGTTAACTCACTGTTGCTGTATTTTTCAAAACGTCTTCTGGCATTTTAAGTAGTGAGGTGTTGGTTACTAACCTTTTATAGCTTCCTTGAAAATGAATATTTGTACCTCCAAAACAGCTGGTGAAGACGTTTTATAGCAAACATGCTACACTATGAATAGAATGGTATCTATACCTTCCCTTAGCCTACAGTGTATCATATGTACATTTCATGCTTCCTTTACAGAAGATGAGGTTGCCTTTCTCTCTTTTTATTAATGTGCTGTGGATAATGATTTTTAAACTTGGCTTACCAGGCATCTTTCCCTCACTCTCCTGTCCTCTGTAGTCTTTGCTTTTGTGCCATGCTGTTGTACTTGCTGTGTTTTTACCAGCTCCGCATATCGATCCTGCTTTATCACCACCAGCTCCCCTTGCAATAAGCCTGCAGGAATATGGATGAGGGCTAGTTGGCAGGGGATGCACTGCTGATTAATATGCTCTGCGTGAGGATATGATGAAAATTCACATTTATATGTGTTATATGAACACTGATCTCTGTATGGAGAACATCCATAATGGTAAATGAGGGATGTTCTGTGAAATGATGATAAAGGGGGGCTGTTCGTGGACATCCTGAAATAATAGTTGCATTTACTAGAGATTTGTCCCTGTACACTGTGCACTAGTGTACATAATACAGCATATTGATTGCAATTCAAATAGAGGACTGACAGCTTCTAATCAGTGTAAAGGTATTAGCTGTTGCTATCTATGAATGGAAATGAATTCAGCCACTGATCCGTTCCTTCCTAGAACAAACGTGCGCACATCTTCCTAAGATTACCTGGTTGAGTCCGTTATGGACGAACAGTCTAGTAAAGACATACATACTTACATACACATATTGTCAGTGTTGTGCAAGTTCACACTTCATAAAAGATCGGTTCACACAGATTAAAATCGACTAGTTCATGTTCCTAGTTCATATTTGTACTTTTTTAACTTCACAGAAACAAACAAAGTAGTTCACGGTCATTTCTTCATAGTTTACAAAAGGCTGTGAGGTTGACGTAGGTGGAGGAACTTTGTGGCTGTTGGCTCATCGTACCCTTTGTTAATGATTTCTTGTGATCATCATTCACTCGCAGTTATTTCGCAAGACTGGTCGGATGCTTCAGCTCGCTGTGCCGTTTCAAAAATCTGTGACCCATCAGATTCTGTGACCCAAAACATCGGCATGCCGGGTGCCGTAAAACAGTGTGTGAGCATCCTTAACTCTTGTGGGAGTTGAATTTAGCCCTATCATGTATTTGTTGCTGAATTATAGTGACTCCTATTGGTTGCGCCTGTGTGAAGTGGGGTTGGGATCTTGGGGGGAAAGACAGAGGGAACCTCCAAATGTGTAATTCCTGCCCTCCACGTTAGGGGGGGAAAAGAAGTGGCTGGTGTGACTCCATGTGTATTGGAAGAGACACATTTGTGTCTTCATCCTCACAAGGCCAGATGTTTGCATTAGCAGTGACAGGCACCACAGTGCAAGGGAAAGTGGCCATTCAATAAATGTTTAACAAAAGAAGAGGACTCACCAGGATATGTCCTTGTGACCACTTACAAATCCATCTTTGGATCACTCTCAACTGCGCTAAAAGGAGAGCTGGAAAAATTGTTAATTTATTCAATAAGTCAACTATTTGATGATTAATTAATAGTTTTAGTTTAATAGTAAATTAATTCATCTTTTTTAATATCTTTGGGTTTTGGACTGTAGACAAAACAATCAATTTGAAGATGTTGCCTTGGACTTTAGGAAATTGTGATATGCAGTTTTCATTATTTTCTGACAATTTGTATACCAAGTGCTTATCGATTAATTGAAAAAAATGCTTAGCATCTCAATTGATGATGAAAATAATAATAATAAATGCAGCTCTAGATAAAATGGACAAATGACAAAAGCCTACCTTAACTGGGATAAACATTTGTAAATTTCCTAATAAATTGCCTGATTAGCTAGCACTAACGAATTCACACTAAATCAAAAACCTCAAACCAAACACTAGTACGCCTTTGTCACGACTGCATTTTAAAAGAGAAGTCATAGAAAATTGTCTGAGCTGTGTATGTAAATGCTTTAGCTGTTTTGCCCTTGACTTGCTTCAATTGGTTTTGCACTGAATAAAAGCATAATTTTAAGAGAATTACGTAGCCATAACAACCATCTCAGGTACAGCGTACTGTGTCAGCCGGAGTTGTTGAAAGTGAAATAGTGGCTTATTCTCCCTGGGGAATAGCCACATCAGTCAAACAGTAGTGATATGTCTTTCATTTTACCTATGATGGCCCTGTTTCCTGTTTTGCCTTCCAGATTAGTGATTGAACACTAAGGAATGGTGGACCACCTCGATGTAAGCTACACAAGTACCTACACTTATAAAAGTCACCTCAACACCTGTGTAAGGTGAACCATAAACAAACGTGCTTGTAGAGTACAGGTACATTGGACCTGAGGTGTATATCATGCAATACATCATTTGCTACATTGGTTTCTCCTGTTCTTAATGTAAATAGTATTCTATATACAGACAGTCAATATAGATTGTTTGAGAGAGAGAGCAGCAGCAGTGGTCGAGCGAGTTAGGGGTGTTACAATTTAAATTCTTATCCGAATCAAATGAAATGAATTTCGATCATCAAAGTCAAAAGCAGGACGGCGATTCTCCCAGTATTTTATTTTTCTCCATCCCCGCCTACTCGCGCGTGTCCGGAACGTGCCGAGAAACAACAACACTGTAGTTGAAAGACGACACAGCGTAGCTTACTGGTAGCCTACAGCTGTACTTTTCAACTTGACACCGTGGCCACTGCCGGAGTCGGAGAGGTATTGCGATTCTTTGATTGACCCTCCGTAGTAAGTAACGTTTCACACAGCCCTACTGTGTAGAATGCAGGAGGACGCCATAGTAACGTGGCATGAACAGGGATTTGTTATGTGTCTTCTGTGACAACAAACAGTACACGGCCTTTCAGTAACTATTATGTTTATCTAGCCACGTTACGGCAGACCAAAGTAACTTAACTACCCCTTATAGCACACACTGTTCTGTGACTGCAAAAGGCGGGCTGGTGGATTTTTGCAGGTGAACAAAGTCATGCTGTTGTTGTAAAGTACCTTTTGACCATCTCGCGACTCTTCTTTTTCTTTTTGGTGTTAAACAGTTTGTTCCCAATTGAATGGTGAAATAAGTTATTGTGATTACATTTTAAATTAATTAAATTTGACCATATGGCCTTAGTGTAGTACATCCCCCCCAAAAAAGATATGGCGGTTATATCACACTTGATACTATGTATCTTTTTAAAGAAGAATTTGAAATGTAAATGATGGTTGTCAGGGCATAAAACAAATGATCCGTTGATCTATACAAATCAAAACTTGATAGTCTAACAGCATAGCTGTCAGTGCTGAAAATCGGTTCTAATCGAATCGTGACCTTTGAAATCGAAAGTCAAGTAGAATCGTGTCTTTGGAGAATCACGACACCCGTAGAGTGAACGAAGAGAGTCAGCGGTGGCAGCAAGAAAGCTGGAGTATCATAGAAATCAAATGTTATTTTCTGATAGTTTCACAGCAGTTATGTTCTAAAGCACAAAGAAACACCCGCACACTGCTGCACAACCCTGCGCTAATCGACGCAACGCCTGTGTGAATACAACCTAAATCATGCAACACACCATACTCACAGCGTGGCAGTGTGTTCCACTGAGGAAACCCTGCTGTGTGAAGGTAATGGTTGCACGTGTGTATGGAAACCACTTGTTAGCATGTCCAGATGCAAGTTGCGGACACACATACATTTAGTTTTTTTATTCTGAATGATGTGTCTGTCAAACCCTCTGGAGTTTGATTCTTCAAAAACCACCTGCACTGATTTTTTGCTTCACTGGCACACTCTCATTCCTGTTATTATATTCAGACATCACTTGATAACCATATGCAAATATCCCATATACACACGTATATATCTGTGTTGTGTGGCTTTGGGTCTGACTTATTTTGCGTTATTCAACCATTAGAAATTTTTTTCCTCAAATTGACAGACAAAAGAAAAACATAAGTACGAATTTTTATACACAGTGTATATATATACAGTATTTGACACTGGCCTACTGGTAGACAGATGTACTCCAAGTAGTCCTTTTTAAGAGGAGAATTCCTGCATTAAAGTGATGTGCGACACCATGTTGGATTCCACAGCTGAAATTAAACAGCAGTTGCTTCACGCACTCTGTGTTTCTGAGCCCTCCTTGGCTCTAGTGTTTAATATGAGTACTTCTGTGACCAGAGATAAGACCGTTCTGGCCATGACAAGGCCTTGTCTTGCTCTGCCATGATGCTTCTATTGCTCCTTTTGCCTGTTTGCTCCCAGGGCCAAAAACAATATGCTGTAAATTGCGCTACGGCCTCTTCAGGTTGATATGCTGCCTGCGAACGTGATGTGATTGGGTATCGATTCACACCACGACGCTAAAATTGCCTGCCTCATGGCCCCAGACACCCAATAGTGACAGCTTCAGTACAGGACAGGAGGAGCACCATGGCATGGGTCTGTGTCTGGAAGAGGATACCTTCCCTCTGCGTTTTGATCTTCACCCTCTCCTCCTCCTTAGAGAGGAAAGGATTAGAGATTAAAAGGACAGAGCCCCCCTACTGCGTTGCGTGAACATATCACAGCTACATTTACAGCAATAGCACATTCCTCAGAAGCTAGGCTGCCCATTTTGTTGGCATTTTGCAATCCCATTACAAAAAAGAAAAGAAAAAAAAAACCATGTAAACATCTTCTTTTCATTAAAATGCCAGCGATATTTGGACACGGACAGTTTTTTAATCTGTTGAAGTTTTTTAACATTTGCGACACTGCACAAAGATGGGCTGGCTTTCTGCTTTTCAGTCGAAAGTAGTGGTGACACAGCACTGTCAATCTGCATTCAGTATGATTAAAACATGCCCCGGATCCTGTTGGAAGATGAATAATGCAAGAGAAATTGCTTGTGTAATGAATAAATGGCAAATAATCCCACCACAATTAACTATCCTACATACAGTATGCAAACCAGTCATGCTCCATCTACTAGGATAAGGTGTCCAGCTGAGGTAAATCCAAAGTAGCCTTGTACTGATGCATAAGTAGTATGCAGTTTCAGATTAATTAAACAT
Organism: Coreoperca whiteheadi; assembly: GCA_011952105.1. Classification (NCBI taxonomy): domain Eukaryota; kingdom Metazoa; phylum Chordata; class Actinopteri; order Centrarchiformes; family Sinipercidae; genus Coreoperca; species Coreoperca whiteheadi. The sequence goes on from CM022479.1 coordinate 23,147,958, forward strand.
GTCCTTGTGCTATGCTATGCTGTTTTAATAGAAGGCATCATATTTGTCGATGTATTAGGATACAAACCAAACTTGGAGGTTGTATGAGTAAAGAAATATTTAATTTTGTAATATTGAAGTTTTTATTCCTACATTGGTTCTAAATTATATTTTTCCTTAAAATGTTTGTTTTGGTAAATGTAATCACCGCGACTAATGCAACAGTAAACCAACATTCTCCCCAATCTTAAGTTACTCACAGGAGATAAATTAGAGGCTGGAAGGGTACTCGTCGTTGGCATTTCTATGCTAGTAACTGCCTATTTTACCAACCTGCTGGATTGGTAACCAACTTGGCTCACTACTAGCATTCCTAGCCTGCATACTGACTCTCCATAGTTGGCATCTACAAATAATAGACCTTTTAAAGAAATGTACTTGTGTGGTATACGGCTCAGAGGATAGTGGTATTCATTTTTCCTCTCTCTTTTTAGACATTGCGTGGAGAATGCAGCCTGTGATTTTTGCTGTAATAGCCTACATTTATTATAATGAATCCTGATATCACCTACGAACTGTCAAAGCATGAGCACACTTAAGGCTAAAACCCTGTGAAAAGCTTTAGAGGACACAACAGCGCTTTAACCAGCTGCAATCTGTTTGGATAGGCTCACTTATGTTAATATCTACATCGCACACAATAATTAACCACCTGGTTTGAGGGAATTGCTTCCTTTCCCAATGAGACTTTACCTTGGCAGAGTCCGAAAACATTTTCAGAAAAAGATGTGAAACCTGCTTTTACCACAGATTCCTGTACCTTATAAGTTTTATGTCAGGCGTAGCACAGATACTCTAAATATAAACTAAAGTTGACATTCTGTCCAACTAATTTTAGATCACAAAAAATTTCAAATAGACGCAACACCAAATTCATAAACGAGAAAGATATAATTTGATAAAGATATTTCAGTTTTAAAAACACCGCTTTTTAATTGCTTGTCTTCCATTTCATTCAAACTGTGCAGTGCAACCACAGAACTTCTCCTCCTGCATCCCTCTCCTTTGGCTCAGTGGGTGTTGTCCAAAGCTGAGGCAGTTTTCTTTACACACGGCAGAACAAAGCGTGATTTAGGGAAGAGGGAGGGCAGCTGTAGTTGATATATGTGTGTTTTGCTTCATAGGTGAGAAGAATGATGAATGGCTGAAGTCCACAGCCACCGTAATGGTACCCTTGTGTACCATGGCAGAGGGAAAGAGGAAGGGTGTACTTGAGAGAATAAAAGTCAGCCTCTTCAATCAGGACTACCTAAAAGAATTCTTGACAATATATCCTTGTTGTGCTTTCATGATAAGCCTATGCTGGGGGATGGGGGCGTGGGAGTATGAGAACTAAGGGGGGGGGGGGGGATCAAATGAGGCGAAAGTAAGGGATTTTTCTATTGAAGAACAGAAGAAATAAAAATCTGTTTACCTGACCACAAATGCCTTAAATAAAGTAGGCCTCCATGGGTGAAAGTCAACAGAGGAGTTTGGTTTCTATTCCATAACAAGACAGTGTTAATGTAGGAGCCTTTGAAACACATCAGCATGGATACTTTCAAATGTTATTTTCTTTCACTTTCACATGTTACGACTAGTGAAATGCAGGCAACATCTGCTGTTGTATTTTTTAAGGCAATATTATGCTGTGGTTTTGTGTATAAGACAGTGTGTATGTTAATGCGTACTGGTGCCTTTTGTGTGTGTATGTTTTCAAGCCTCTTTGTCTGTCTCTGTGTTTGCAGTTGTCCTGTCAGGTCATTTGTTGCTGGAGCTATTAATTCCCCCCCAGTCCTCTGCTCCTGTTGTGCACTCATTTGCTGATATACTTGGTCTTTCATTAGTCTATGTGCCTACTCTGCATGTTGGAGAGAAATATTGACATTGTCGAAGCACCGCTCATTGCTTCTGAACATAAGCCGTGCTTTTACATATCAAGTGTCAAACATAAAGGGTAAATTCATCAGCGTATTCACACCTCAGTGATGTGGCAATTGTACTCCCCTTGGACATAGATTGGGAGAAGAGGCACTTAGAGGGAGAGAACAGAGTGAGCAGCATGACGCTGGAGCTGACCCAGCCATTTTGATGCATATGTTGCACAGAAATATTGACCAGCTCTTTAGTCTGACTCCCTCCGGACTGGGTAATTGTCTGTCTGTGTTTCTATTGTTTAAACTAACTGCATTTTGGCAGTCTTCCTCCTCAAATCAAAGAAACCTTGGCAGAACAATGATGGAAGACAGTGGTATCCATACTGATCAGAGGTGGTAGCTTCACAAATCAATATCTTTTCATTTAACATTGTACATTCTGAAGATCTACGTTATATTGCTCTTGAAACATCAGAATTTAAGCAGAAAAAAATATTGTGTATTTACTATTTATGGATTGTCTATTCAAAATAGCTTTAACGGTATAGTTTGACATTGTGGGAAATGCTTATTAGCTTTCTTGCCGAGAGTTAGATGAGAAAATCGATACCACTCTCATATCTATACACTAAATATGAAGCTACAGCCTGGAGACGGTTAGCTCAGCTTAGTATAAAGACTAGAAACAGGGGAAAACAGCTAGCCTGGCTCTGGCTACAGGCAACGATGTCTGCCTACCTGCACCTCCAAAGCTCCCCAATTAACACGTTATACTGTATATCGTTTGTTTGATCCGCACAAAACTCTAAGTGTAAAAGCGACAATTTATGGTTTTACGTGGGGCTATGTGTGGGGCTACTTCTTGGCCATGCGCAGTGACTCAGGACGCCGAGCTGAGGACGTTGTGTGCAAAACCCTGCGCAGAGCAACTTTAGGTTGCTGCCCGCCTCAAAAAGTTATTTGTCTACGAGAGGGAACCTCTCTCTGTATATGTTCATTTTTATTGCACTGCTGCTGATGTTGCAATTGATGTGCTAAGGATGCAATTAATGTTGCCTATTGACAGCACTATTCTACAAGTCAACAGCACATTGATAATGTCTGGGATGTACCGGATTACCAAGCGAGCATATACAACAAAACAAAAAATGAGTCATCAATGTGTTTATGATCTCAACGGAAATTACGTTATAAATAGACACTATAATATCTGGCGTTAGATGCTTTGCAAAGCAGTGAACAATTTGTAGATATGTAATCAACATTTTACAGAACAAAAGGAACCAAGAGATGCTGTTTTGCAGGGTGGCTAAATTTAGACGTTCTTATGATTTCTTTATTCATGTATAAGTGGGTGAGCATGTATAGAAAATAGTCATCACAAATACTGTTTACAGGACAAACTAATCCAAGAATAGATTATAGAAAGTAAAAAAAAAAAGAGTCACGTACACTATGACAATTATCTAAGAACAAATCCGACTTCCTGGGTAAACAATAGTCTAAATTATAATCATATAAATAGGCATTTCTAACTATGATGGTTGCAGCTATACCTTGCGCACAGCAATCAATCCCACCACAACAATCTAATTATAATATAAATTTAACTGCAACATTGTTGGGGACCAAGCAGGTCAGAGGAGACCTCAGACCCAAACTTAAATGTCTGTGGAAAACGACTTTAACTTGTGTATGACTACATTTAACAGGAGAAGAAAAAGGACATACGCATAACGCAGCTCTTTTTAGCCTCCTATAAAACTGTGGTCCAAAGCAGAAATTTAGCCACAGCTATGCACACCGAGTACAATGAGCTGGCCGACAAAAAGAGGCAAAAGGGGAAACATTCATGCCTGTCTGGCCTCACAAATAACACGTAAAGGGCATTTTACTTAAGTGAAGGGAGGACACTAAAATTTGTTTTAGATAGTGTCTCTACAATATTACTTTTTCTCTATTGTCTCTGTATTCTGCTTTGCTAGAGGAATACTATGTCAGGACTCTAATGATAAATAATGTGTCACAGTTTGACAGTTTTACAGGTGACTGTGAATGTTGACACCACCTAATCACAATCACAGAGGTAAAATAAGGTGGTTTAGTGAGCACAATTCAACTTATCCACTTAAGAGACATATGACCAGGCCTTCACACGTGCCGTGGCTCATTTCCAGCACTGTGGTGTATTTGTTTTTTTATTGACGACGATCGACTGCTGTTACGTCACTAAAAGCGCATTTGGATATCACTACCTCTACTTTAATCCATGATGTCACAATCTCTGCAAAACGCCACATACATTTTACTGTATGTAAATGGTTCTTAATATACATGCATGCTGTTGGCCTGGAGGGGTTCATGATTTGTTTTCATCCTATATAGGTATTAAAACCTGTTCTGAAAGCAGACATTTTCAATTTGTAGATGCAAAATATTGCAATGCTGATCTTTTGATGACTTGCATCTAATTTGGAATTAGCATATCCCAGTGAAGTGTACTGTAATTTGTCTTTGATGATTGGTTCGCCTGTAATAGATGGGGGGATTGCCTGAGCTCCCCACTGCCCTAACGCTCTCTCTCTCTCTCTCTCTCTCTCTCTCTCTCTCTCGCTCTCTCTTCTTCCCTCTGCTGGAGAGGCACACAGAGTCTTTGAAATCTCCTTTGACCATCAGAGCAGTGAGAAAGCACTAATATTTTACTGACCTCAAATAAAAAGGGATTAGGTCCAAAAATCTTCTGCAATAGGCTATCTCGAATTTACAGGTGATGTTTTGTTTGTATCTTTCTTTCATCCTTTGAAAAGAGGAGACTTGGATATAATCAAAAGACGTATTCCAAAGCGTAAATCTTTGGGCTTTGAAGCTTTTCAAATGTTTTGTTGGGAGAGGCAAGACGCTGGAACAGCATGTCTGCATTCAGAGCATCCATGAATCCCTGTCATCAGTCTCCTTCCATCTCCCTTTCCCCTCACTTGTGCAAAATCTGGCTTTTACTACAGAGCAGATCCAAATGCTAGATAATGAATGAATAGAAGACAGAGACTCGAGAAATAGGACTGTTTCAATTTCACAGCCAAGAGCCACATAGATTGCTTTTGTTTTATTGTGGGTATAGGTGGCACAAGAACTTTGCAATTATTTGCACAATTAGTTGTAATTATGGTGTAAGCATTAATCTTGTGCGCCAAAGAAGTTCCAATGTGCATTCTGCAGGAGAGAATAGGAAGAATTAATATAGATTGTTTTTTCTCCAGAAAGTGCTGCTTGTTTGGTTGACGGCAATTAGCAGCTAATACCTGGGAGATCTCCTGTCTGCTCAAACCCGTGCTGTTTTCTGTTCCACAATGATCAGACAATTAATGATGGGTGGAGAACACAGGCAGGACTATGGTTCACGCTAGGCACTGTCACAGTGGTAGGCTATACCGTACAGCAGTTGTTGTTGTTTTCTGGTTGACTGTTTCCATGCCTTTGCGACGCATACTGTAGATTGTGATGAGGCTACATTTGCTCTGCGTGCTTTATCTTAGGTAGTGGAACTAATCACACGCAGATGCAGAAGACTTCCGAAGTGTCTCCCCAACCCTTGGGCTTTTTTCTATATTTCATAGCGCTAGAGAAGAATCTCAAAATGCATTCAATTGAGAGTTTGTGCATGATCTTCTTGAAGTGCTCGACACTAATAAAACCCAGGGTTGTTTTGAAAGGTACTTCCCTACTTGTTTCAATGCTGATATGTTGCCTTAGGGCCTAATGTGTACCGTCTTACATCTGACGTTTGGATTTCATGCTTAGGCTGGGTTGAGGGCCATGTTTCTTCTTTGTAAAACCATTTATATTGTGTCTTTTTGCTGATAAATATGACATCTGGCCCCTTAGATGCTCCTTAGTGGATTTTTAGGTTTAGGTTTTAATGCTTGAGAAGTACAGTTTCTTGGGCTTCACTTAATGAGTCATCAGCCTATTATACTGTAGATGAGATGGTGTTTTAGTGGGTGTTTTATTGGGCTCCACTGTACAATGTGCAGTTCTCTGTTATTACGTCTTTTACATGCTGGCCTTTAACTGGGCATGGACAATAGCTTCCTTTCAAAATGTCAGGACCTGGATTGTCTTTGTATCCTTTAGTGAAAAACATAGGCCACAAGTGGAGATGCAGTGTCACTGACCCTGTGGTCACTGATAGAACATGAATCCTGAACAATGCTGTAATACTTTTTAGACTGATATCCTTTCACATTTTAGTCATTTAGCAGACGCTTTTATCCAAAGCGACGTACATATGAGAACATTCACAAATCGCAGGCGCAGCTATGGGAGCATTTTTGGGTTCAGTATCTTGCTGAAGGATACTTCGACACATGGCTGGGGAATCGAGCCTTCCGATTGGCAGGCGACTGCTCTGCCACCAAGCCACAGCCGCCCCTTTTAGATTTTGTTGAAACACTATATGTTGAAAAACTACAGAGCAGCACATTTGAAACTCTGGTGTACTTCTTATGCACTTCACACAAACAATATGAAATAAATAAAAGTGAAGCATTTATGTGAAGCTTAAATAGATGAATACTTTCTGCTTCGACTGCACAGCCATTTGTGTAGTTTTTCTTTATTTGGCAAAGAGTAATGCCGTTGTTGTCTTCGGTGTGCTGGAGTCTCAGACTGTTTTCTAGGCTACTATAGGATACTCTTTCCTTTTTTTTTTTTCTTGGTTGAACAAAAAGTCAAACACAGTCTTTGTCTTACTAGTGTCTACACTGTGTGTAAGCTTAGAATTTGCTTTGTGTATAAGCGTAGGAGTAGGGGCGGGCATGAAAGCATGAAACATAAAGCATGAGTGATGTGTTAGCATTGCATTGGTGTCTTGCTTAGTCTACCTAATTTTGCTGAGAGGTTTTAAAATGAGCAAACATTTAATTTATGGTCTCAACGCTGTAATAGGATGATAAAAAGATGCCTTCTATTGTTTTAAAGGGCTGGAATAAGTGTGTCTGTGATTCACTAAAGCCTGAAATAGCCCACCACCACTTAAGGAAACTGAGCTTCTCTGGTTTGTGCGCTGCTGTGAATCAGTGCTTACTACAGGATTGTGTCACATTAATGTTTGAGTGCTACATATTGTCAAGTAGATGTAGGACTTATACAGCACTTACAGTGAAGTGTACTTACATCAACTCCTTGTTTATTTCTTCCAGAGACATCCATGCAGATGCCATAATGGTTTCCGTGTTTATATTGAACTTGACCTCTGACCCCTGACCTCCTGCATAAGCTTGGTAATCATTTCATTTTTTATTTGGTGCATTATGATTGATTTTACCCTTTTGCCATTATCTATCATAATCATTGTCATTGTCTTTCACAAGCTGTTTTATTCAACTTGCTTCTGTCTCCTCGCCTTATTTTCCTTCCTTTTTGTTAACTGTTATAATTGTTTCAGTTTGTAACAATATAACTGTCGCATTCTCTTAATTTATTTGTGTCCTGTTTTATTTCACACTTGTCTCTCTCTGTGCTCTGCTACTTCCACTGTCCTTGAGCCATTAGCGTTACACAAATAAATTGTCAATTGTGTTTGCTAACATCTTTAATTTCTTTTTTTATATTCTCTCATTTCTTTTCATCATCTTTATATGATAAACCACCCAACCATATTTTCATTGATTTATTTTTTTTTTCTTCTGTCTATTACCAAGGATTACAACTCCCTATTTCATACATTGTGTCCTGCAGTAAGTCTCTGTCACCATCTCTCTCTTCTTTTCTCGTTTTCTCGTGTGTGTGTGGGTGGAGGTAATGTTTGAAAGTGACAACACAAGGAAACTAAAGAGGAAGGGAGGAAATATCGCACAGCAATGTATTGCAATATTACATCCCTTGTGTGTATTATGCTATTATTTCCTGAAATATCAACAAGACACCCACCAGGCAGACAATACACACAGAAATGCATCATAAATTTGTGCCGGATTTATTCCAAAAACTTAGTCCTGGTAGCTGGTAGGTATTTAGCTGCAACAATAGGCCAGTGAGCCCATAGAGTGGCAGGGCTAGGGCTAGACGTTAGAAGAGCTGGCAGCAGGAGGGAGAAGGAAGTCACAAGGTTGCAACCCAGAGCAGTAGACTTGCTTGTCTCAGCAGAGTAAACATCACCCCTCTTCTGCACACAGTAATGACTAACAGAGGAGGACGTGCACAGAAACACTATCAGGACTACTGCCTTGTCCTGCCAGACCCCACGCATGCCATTCCTATCATCTCCCAGCCTTTGCATTCCTAAAAACGAGAGAGAGCTAACACCCTGTGCAATGCTGCGGGCACAGGTATTATTAAAGGTGCTGCACCTCTACTTGTTGGTTTAAGATAGCATGATCAAGTTCTGAGGGCCACATGCCTTAAATGCAAAAAGAAGACGGACAAGTAAAGTGTTTTGGTGGTGTAGTAGACTTCATTGGGGTTTGCGTTTAATGAAATACAGTTTCAGAAATAGATGTACTGACCATTGTGCACACTGACTTATCAGACACCAATCAGGAGCAGCGTAAATGCAGCACAACAACAGGAAATTATGAGTGATTGGGAGCATCTTGAGATCTGACCCCCAGTTGTTTGACTGATTTTCTTTTAATTGGTTGTCGTCTCCCACTTGACACCATCAGAGCTTCACGCTGGAGGTGAGGCAGATGAAATGGTTCTATAATAACAGGAGTACGATAAGACCCACTGCCTTAGAAACATTTTAAAATGTGATTGCAATCACAAACTAGCCACCAGATTATTGTCCTAATGCTAATTAAGAAATCTGAAGATACAGTATAAATTGCACGCTAGATTTGTATGTTTACTACCAATGTTTCATCCAAAACAGGTCTTTGTGAATGTCTTTTGTTTACATGTAGTTAATGTTTTGCATGTGTGAAACAAAACAGAATGACAAGGAGCAATTAACACGTCATTCATTAATTTATGGACCAGAGCGTATGGTTATATCTTTATTTGTCTACCATGGTACTCATAACATATTCGGCACCTCTTTTAGTGGTGTGAAGCAAATATACTACATCAGAACCATCTGTTGTCTTAATGTTAACTTCAGCTCCCACTTTAACTTTATTGTGCCCAAAGGGAAATTTGTCTGAGAATACACAAAGATTGAAACATAAGATACATAAAACAAAAAAAATACATAAAATATATGACATCAATATGTAGAGCATATGCTAAAATCTCCAACCTAACAAAGTTGTTCCTATTTCATTATTAAAACAAGAGATGAGCCGGCCAGTCAAAGATACATGGAACAAACCCCCAGCACCAATAACAAGAAGCAAAACCTCCTTGAAATACTGTATAAGTTCACTGCTGTGATCAGATCAAATTCATATGACAACAGTTCAGTTGCTAGTAAAGCATGAATTAAAGGCTGACGCTCCACCCTTAGTAGCATCCATCTAAGGTGCTTCCAATTAAGAGCTGTCTTTGCAGTTCTGCACATAGTGGAATATACAAACACAGACAAATTTCACTTGGGTTGCATTTTATTTATCCCGCAGATTTTACTGCAGAAACATTTGTTATACCCAGCTTAACAAAAGCATCTTGTACTTTTTCTCGTAGTGAGGGCAGAGTTGCTTCTGGAGTGGGGCATTTGTTTAGCAGAGACATTTAGAGAGCCTTAAAATGTGTCTACGAGAATTATTGTAATCTATAGCAAGAGAGGCGAAATTCCATTTTCCAGTTGTTTGCAGCTCGAAGGTGTATCAACGTAAAATCTTCTATGAGAATGAGGGTATGTGTCAAGCTTGCCACTCATGAACACTGGATTCATCATCCAGCTGTATGAAAGGTAGTGACTGGAAAAGGTTGAGGACATAGTTGTTATACAAAGAGCAGCACGGCCCTGAAATTTGCATGGCGAGGAGAAGCCGATTCTTCCTGAGACTCCGTGAAGACAAGTGTTTGCTATGCCTGGTGATGTGCGAGACAGAGCAGGCAGAAGATTATTGTTAGCATACTGAGAAAAGATCATGAATTGCAATGATTCCCCAAAGCGCAGGCAGAAGATTTACTGAGACTGTGCCTTTACCCCTTCTATCTCTGTATGTCACTACAGAGTGTTGTCAGCACAGATGATTTTAGGTTGAGGGGAGTTGATGGTGTCCCTCTGTGCACCGATTCAACATCTGATAATGAGGAAGAAATGCTATTTCGGTTAAAACCACAAGCCATGTTTGAGGAAGAAAATAGCAGACAGTCAAGCCAAGCACACCATGCAACAAGCTAAAGAAAAAAAAAAAACAGATGACGGTGAAACATTTCCTTTCGAGCCTATTTAATATGTGTTAAGGCGTAGCTTGTGAGACCTCTCAGCTCCAGTAATTTCTGCACATCAAAGACATGCCTCCTCCCCAAGCTGGTGTAGTCTTAAGAAGGGCTCATCATATCCAATCATACATTCACCCAAGGATCTTGTGAAGAATACCTCCAGCCCTGTAATTTTGTTCATTAAAACCAGACTAATATGGATTGGTCAACGCCATAACTAAGTGCTGTGCTGTGACGGGGATTGCAGCTGGTAGTCCTTGTCCCTCGTTGACCTGTTTTGTTAACTCTACCGCTGTATTTCACTGCCTGATTAGATGTCACTCAATTAAAAGCACATTTCTGCGGAGAGAACAGCCTCCCTAGTTGCCATGGATGCCGTGAGAAAGGTAGCAGAGCTGCGTAATGTGTCTCAGTGCACCATAATGAAATATCCACACTGTTACAGCAGAAGTACACGCACAACCCAAACTTTCACACCCAATCAATGAGAGCTGTGTGGCTGACTTTTCTTTTTACATTGAAAAATTAAAAAGGATGTGCCTAGTAAGTCACAGAGGACTCACACATTTTATAGTCAGCTATGAGAAGCACTAGGATTAATAGACCTCTCCTAATATGCCTCGCATTGGTGGTCCCTGAACACCCTGATCAGGTAAGGCCCAGCGAAGCAAAGATCATTTATAAGTGGTTCATTATTTTACCTTCAGATTCCTCTGTCTGGCATTGATTTAATAAACACTGATGTATCTCCTTGTAGAAGAGAAGTGCCATTTTTCATTTCCCAGATTTGCTATCTTTGTTATCGCAGTTATCTGTCGAGCTCTGGCATTTCAGCGGTAATACGCTCCCAATCTCGGCTGTGTACGGGAAGTGGCGCGGGAAGACAGTGCAATACTTCTGTGGCAGATATTCCTTTTAATGTTTACTGAAAGATTCTTTAAAAGAAAATATTTTTATCGCCTGCACGTCCAGACATGGCTTTGTAAATGAACACTTTGTTTAATAAAGTTCCATCAAAGTGCTCCGATTATCCATGAAAGGATTCAACAACGTGTGACATCAACAGTGAGGTACAATAATTAATGATCTATCAATGTGTCCTAATGATTAATGTATTTGTTTTTGCAGTTTGATGGACCCATAAACTGTGTGAAATAGACAACGAGCTCTGCCATCGTGTATTCCCTGTGGTGAATAGCAGCAACAGCAGTGTGGCACACTATGTGTATATGTAATGCACAGAGAAGTGATGAAAAGAAAAGGAAAACTCCGGCTCTTTATTATTATGGTTAACTGTCAGTAAAGGCTCATACTCCGGTCCTATCGTTTTTGTAACTGAGAAGCTTGTTGTACTTGTCTGGGATTCTCCTGTGAAGTGTTAAAAGCAGTTTATGGTCAGATTAGGTGTGTATGGCTGGCACATCAAATCAAAGATGAAAATGAAATGGAATGATCAATTTGCCCTGCATTAATCCCTCCTCTCCAGCGGCATTCTATCGATTTTCTTGTTCGGCTTCCTTGATAACAAGAATCATTTAAAGGTCACATTTTGATGTCTGTCAAAAAGAAAACATTCCTAATGCACTGTGAGTGGCCTTTGAGGCTTATGGTTGTCAGAAAGCACAGACTGAATCTTGGCACCTCAGACAGATTATACAGAGAACATGGATAAATGGCATAAGATGCGGTGGTTAGACATTTGCATGGCAGATACCACTCATCCTGAACCGTTAAAGTCCCTTAGAAAGATAATTCTTACAAATAACCGTCCTCTCTTGAAATTATATGAGTCTCCCTTTAAGGTAATAATTGTGATGTATACCAAAATTATTTCCATCCAAGCATACATTTTTAATTCATCAGAGGACTGCAGACTTTGCAAAAACTCACTGGTGATGCACTTGCTTAAAATAGCTTGATGCATGCTATCCTACAAACTAAAATATTGCTAATGAGAGTGCCGGGCCTGTGTTGAGCCTTTGCTGACAGGACACCAATATTCCGCCTTACTTTTATCTCAGGCACCACGGATAGATAGATGTTTTTATTCTTTCTTTCTTTCAGTTCTGAATGCCAGTGTTAGGCCATAGCGCTAGATGGTACACATATGCTCCCGTACGAATACAATAACTGTTCAGAGATCAGCAGCTCCCCTGGTTTTCACAAACATCCCGCGCTGACCTTTACTTGCTCCAGCTCCAGGATATAGAGCCGTGCATCATGGGCCACTGCCTCAGGCACTTAGGATTCTGGGAGGGAGATGTCTTCAGGGAGATTCTGATCAAACAGAAAGCATGCACAGTTATCAAAGCATCTGCACTTCTGTTTGTACAGTTTTGTATTAAAGCCAACAATTATAGTCAAGTCATTCACACTTATTTAGTGTTAAAGTTCTTTTGTCAGTGACCAATAAAAGTTATACATATTGGACCAGGGAAAGAAATATTTGTAACATAGGCTTAGAGTTTATTTCATTTTAAACCATTGCAAGATAAAATGCTGCACTTGCTATTCACTTTAAATGAGTGAAGCGTATGCCTCTTATTTAGTAGGCACACGAATATGTGGGTGTGATCAACACATTTTTGCAATTTTGATTACCAGAGGCAATACTGGTGCAGTGCAAACAAAAGAGGATTAGCCAGAATAAGAACATTAATACAATGCATATTAGCAGGTTGTAGAGGGATACATTTTCAGCAGGTGGAGTTGGTGCAGGCTTCAGTAATGGCCAATCACATCAGCTTCTCTCGTCTCCATTAAAATCAGCAGACAGTTTAATGGGCGGGGAGGAGCGTCCAGGCAGGCTTCTCTGAGGAGGTGCAGTCCTTCTCTGGAGATGCAGAGTCTCCAAAGCAAAACACAAATATGAATTTAACAGAACCCCAAACATGCTTTCTAGGTCAGACAGTGCCACTTTTTACAATCAAGCAGTCAATTTACATGAATAATTCATGCAGTTGCAAATGAGTTAATGTTATTTTAGAAGATAATAATGTGTACAAATAGTTCAATAAAAGACTGTTTTTATTGAATTGTTTTTGGAGAAGCCAAATATACTTTAAATTATTTCACTGTTTAATAAAAAAAAAAAAAAAAAGGTTGCGTAAAGGAACACAGCAGGTTGTGTATCTATATTTTTAGATGCTGGTGTTGGCTCAGAAGATTGAATAAATTAATTTGGGCTGCAGCTAACAATTATTTTCATTATCGATTGATCAGCCAATTATTGTCTTGATTAATGGATTAATAGTTTGCTCTTTGAAGCATCATAAAATAGTGCTAAATGCCTGCCACAGTTTTCCAGAGCCCCATCTGCAAATGTCCTGCTTTGTCCGAGCAACAGTCCAAAACCAAAAGAAATTCATACGAAATAGGTAGAAAACAGAGAAACGGAGCAAAAACTCACATTGGAGAAGATGAAAACCAGACAATGCTTGGCATATTTGCGAGGCAAACAGAAACTATTCAGCGATTATCAAAGTAGTTGATCAAATTATTTTCTTTCAATCGACTAATCAATTAACCAACAAATTGGTCCAGCTCTAAATTAATTGGGTAGTGCACAAGGTTTGACCTGTGTATAATAGTGTGCGTCACATCCCACAATCTGTATTGACTCTGCCTTAATCTCATTAAAAGTTTAATTTTGATGAACATTTAAATCTATAGTAAATGAAAATTGTTTTAATCAAAAGCACAACATACTGTATTTGAAAGGGTTGGCATGATATGAAGACATCAAAATTGCTGTCTGCGCTTACATTTGCAATAAGACCTGGTGAGAAGCAAGCCCAGTTTCGTGCCAAAGCAGCTCTGATGTTATGAGGAAGAAAATATGCTCCTTCTGTGCAAGATTTTTTTAGTTTTTATTTTCTCACAGTTTAAGGAAAAACCAGCACTATAATGGAGGTTTATGAATACTTGATGAGTGCCCCTCGTTTAGCCGTGTGTGTGTTTTTGCTCTGCTACCTGTCTGAGCCCACACTGGTTGTTGTAACGGGGCCCGAATAGAGGGTGAGGAGAGCTGACTGAGTTTAGGAGAAGAGGAGCAGCGAGCCCTTCCACTCACTGTGCCTGGGTCAATATAAAACCTCATTACTGGGGTGTCATAGAAAATTTGTGCACTTTCTGCTCCATCTAGCAGCAATTTTGCTGGATAAGCACTGCTCTCGTTTGGCCCGTTTTAAGCATTTTCACTAAAGAAAGGCTTGCAAACAGGAAGCCATCGCTTCCCCACAGGGGTCTTGGCAGCCCAAATCCCCCCAGCGCTGCCTCTGCTCTTATATGTGCAGTGTGTGTGTGTGTGTGTGTGTGTGTGTGTGTGTGTGTATATATGCCTGTGTGCCTGCGTGCATACATAGACACTAGTCTTATGACTCTTTATCATGTCTATAGTTTGTGCAGGCTACATGAATGTCGGTGAATGTCTGCAGAGCAACACAGCTTATGAAGTGTAGAGAGTGACCGGCATGTGCACCACATTTCCATCTTGAGTTGTTTAGTTTTTCTTTGCTATGCATTTTTAAAACTGAGAATGAACACATCCACCTTAAATGTGGAAAGGTTTCCGCATCCTTCCAACATCCTAGTTTGACATAATTAATCTCCTAGTAAGCTTATATTATGCTTGTTATTAAGGTTACTGATGCGCAAGCTCTTAACAGCTTGATTTTTCCCCATACCTTTTTCTGTCCTTTTCCAGCTGAAATATACATTTTACTCACTCTGCCTCTCACCTCCCCCCTGATGTCAAAAAGAACACCTTAGAGGAAAAATACAGATTCTTTACAAACCCATTGGGACATCGGTAAGCTATTCACATGTTGTTTGAGTGTTTTTTTCATCATCTGTGCAAAATAGAATTTTATGAAAGCAAACAGAATGACATGTTTATAAATATGGATGTCTGCCTTCTGGACAAGCTTCTCAGCCAGTGCCACATTGGCCCCATCACTTCATGGTGGAACCTTATAATTTCAGAGAGTGGCGAGAGAAAAAGAATAAAAGGGAAATCATAAAGGATAGATGTGCCGTTTGGCCATTCTGTAAAGTGTTTTTTTTTTTGGTGCAGCAGCGAAGACAGGCTGAATGGAATCTACACAACAAAGTTCCTGAATAAAACATGATCAGATAAAAGCCAAACATGCAGAAAATACCAGAAAGGTCAGAAAGAGCCCTGGCCATAATTATGGATGGAGAATTTGCCAGGAATGCACTAATTAAACCACAGAAAAATCTTCAGTCTCGACCTCCCCCTTGTCCCTGCAGCTCCACCATAAGTCCGCATATTAATCACTGGAGAGGGGAGCAAAGACTCGGCCGGCCAGCGCTGCTGTACTAACAGAGTGTACTTTGAAACACACAAATGCACACGGATACAGTACATAGACACATTCATATAAGCCACTGAGAACCACCAACTAAGCCACCAACTGAGAACAAACAAGAAGTTGTGCGGGAAGAAAATCCAGAGAGAAGTTGGACTTTTGAAGGTTGAATAGCTTCCTTCTGGAATAAGGACTGGTACCAATCAGCATCTCTAATTGAAGTGGAGTGGGGACGCCTTTTTTATAGGAAACAGGCCTTGGAGGTAGGCTGTGTCGTTGACAGTATCTTAGGCAGCACCGCATGGGTTAAAGTAAAGGCTGGATCACACCCACCTGCAGAGTGCCCTGTTAATGTGTGTGTGCATCTGTGTGTGAGCAGGACTGACTATATCATGCTGTTCACCTCCAGTGGCGTGTCTTTCTTGTTAGCGCTGGATGGCTGGTGATGATCTGAGAGATCCCCTCTCTACTTTGAGTTTACACAAGTGTACCGCATACTGCCTGTGGGGAGAAAAAGAAAAACAGCAACATTTAAACACATTAAAATCTAGCTAAAATCATACGATATCACACATTACACAAGCTGCATTCACAGCTGTTACATGTGACGTGGAAGAAATGAAAAGAATTTATTCTCTTATTCTCGTTATTTTATTCTTTACCTCTGTGGCGAAGCTGTATGTGCACAGGAACACGACACGTTTGCACGTTTGTCTCTGGCTCCACTGCTCTTTACAGTCTGGTATCAGGGAGAGTGTTTTACAGTTCCCCAGGATCCAGATGGCTAACTGTACACGACCTCCAGCACTGAATGATAAATGGCAAAAAAGCACATTTCATCCATCGCCCGGCTTACCTCTTGGCTGCACACTGATATTCCTGCTGAAAGAGTGGTGAAAAGCACAGTTGGATGTATGGATGCGGGCTGCACTGGAAAGGATTGGATATAGAATTATCCTGTTCAACAGCTATTCTGCTTAGAAGCTACCTTTGCTTTCGGTGTCCACAGGTGGAGGTTCAAGTCTCAAAACCTACCAGCTGATCGAACAAAAAGCTGTCAACGAAGATTAGCAGCTTCTGCAATATTCTGATTGTGAGCTGATGGGAAGTTTCCGCTGCCTTTTGTCTTTCCGGTGTGAAAGAAAAAATGCTCCGCTGTCAAACGTAAGGGCCTCCATTCTGGTTTTAGGTCATAAGGGCGCCGAGATAGGAACAGGTGTGTTCCCCCAACACCTCAGTACCATAAGCATTGTTCAAGGAATTTACAATGTTAATTGTGTGTTATACCACACCCTGTGGGGTGCCCTATAAAAGCAAGCCATCCAGTGAATTAGCTTGTACATTTTAAAACGCAGCCTGAATGCCGTATCTGAGGCTTGGGCTGTGTTTTTTTGTTGTGTTCTGTTGTGCTGGGCTCTCCAACGGCCTGTTCTGGGAGTGGAGCCCTGGGGCTCACTGAGCCACATAACCGCCCCTGTCAAAGGAGGCCTGCTGGCTGGCTGGAGCAGCCATAGAGAGTATGTGGCCTTCTCAGTTAATCATAACGCCGACTCACTCTTGCCTGATTGTATTGGCGGCTCCAGGGATCTGCCATAATTGGATCCTTGTAAGTGGGATGGAGGAGCTAAACAACCAGATTGCTGTTTGTTTATACCTTTTCATATATTAGTAACGTGCCGAGACTTCTCAAGCAGTCTGGGACTTGTCTGACTGCTTGCCGCTCTAATTAGTAATTCATTCTTAACATATGCCTCAATTGTGGCCCTATCCAGCTATTTGTGATTAACTCCACTTTAATTAGAGTTGCTCATGCAGACTTTGGCTCTGCATGGACGTGTGGTGGGCACTTGAAAACTACCAGTACCCTGCGTGGGTTCATTTGACAAAGAGGTGCCCTTGATGGATAGGCAACTTTCTTAGCTTGGACTGGAAATTTGAAATAATTTGTAAATCCCAGGGAAATAGGTGGGAAAAGAAATAAGGTGCAGACAGTACAAATAAATAAATCAACAAATAAACCAAGCAACTAATAAATAAGATGAATGAATTTAAGGTGAAATACATATATTTCTTCACATTGTTGGTGGTTTCTAAAGCAATGTGGTGAAGCTGTTGTGGAAGGCTGTGGACCGCTGCTGTTTATGGGAACCAACCAATGCAAAGCATGGCAAACGTGGCAGCTAGCGAAGCTTATGCTCGATTTCAATGCATGAAAACACAAACGTTGTGTGAAATCGCCGCTTCCAGTCCACTGGCTCTGTCTTGAAATTAATGATTTATTAAATAAAACATTACAGATACCAGTTCTAACTATATCAAAGCACTTTATATGAATCTGTGATACATTGTATTATTCGTTGTGAGTCCTTGACAGACATAGAAAGACTGACACTGAGCTAAATCTAACGATTTCTCACCTGTCCAATACTTGTCACCACTCAGTGCTTTGACAACCTAACTTAGTCAACTAGGATTACATATTTATTTTATCGGATCATTTGCAGTAATTAGATATATTTATATAGTCAGCCCCCATGTCACCTTGGGGAACATATGTGTGAATCGAGTGTACGTGTATATTTTCATGATAAGGAATTTGTCTAAAAATTCAAACTGTCCAGCTGTCCTAGTGATATATAAGCAGACACTCTGCAAAAAGAATCAAAATGTTTCCAGATTGGAGCACTCCAATACCATGAGGCAGTAATTAAAAGGCGACAGCTTTGCAGATTAACTGCAGAATGGAGTTTGTGGGGATACTCATGCAGGGAAGGGGGCATTTAGTCACATAGCCCCGAGTTCCCCCACAGATAAAGCTCATTTTCTCTAGCAGTGGGGTAGAAAGAGTGGAGAACACAGCCCATTTGGTTTTGGCCTCACATGGGGCCCACAGGGGTAGCCAGCATTTTATTTAAGGTCACCAGGAATAAATGGGATTCAGGCTGTGTCTGGCAGGTTGCAGTGGACAGGGCCCAGGCTGGGGCCTTCCACCCCTGCTGCCCCCAGGCGCCCTCTCCATCTCTTCTCGCAGGAGAGCGCGGGTCTTTTCCTGCCTTCCATTTCACTGTCTGGAGCCCTGGCTAAATACCTCACAACTCTCCTACTTCCAATACCGGCATTGTGTCAAAGGGTAATAGCATGTTAAAATCCCCCTCAGGTTGTTCAAAAGGGCGAGTGCAGAAAAAAGGATCCCAATAGAAAAGCTCTTAATTCCATTTAGCTCAGTAATGAGAAACAAAGGGAGGGAGAGACATGGGGAGGGCCTGCATTGTTGGGTCTGCAGTGTGTAACGCATGAAACACAGGCACCCCATGGTAGACCACATCAGATGATCCTCTGTGGGGCGACACTTCGCTTGAGCCACTCTGTCATAAAGCCCACAATACGCTTTCAGGGGAATGAGTAGCCATCACAGTTTAAGGGCTTTTCTCTCAGGTGGAGGCAACAAAAAGCTACAGCGATGGATCTGGCTGCCAGTCAAGCTTTGTATCAGTGACTGTCCTTTTGAGGAAATATGAGAGGCTGGACTGCTGTCCCATCACAGCATGATTCAGAGTGAGAGGGATTGCAGCTCACGCTGAAGCCAAGCTGCTCTGCAGAGCTGTGAATATGTGAGTGGGCCATGTGTTGTGGCGAGGATAGTGGAGAAGGGGGAGAGGAAGCCCCCGTTTGCTTTACCTTCAGACTGAGACATAACTGTACAAGTGCTAAACAGGGACTAACTAGACATCTCATATCTGTCAAACGCTCTGCCTAATCATCTCTCACCATTTCCAACTTGTTATCTCCTAATGTCTTATAAATGTCTTAAATGTGTGAAAAAAAAGCTTTGTGTGCATTGCAGTAGCATACACACTACCGAGGTAACGGATGCACTGTGCTGTCTCAGTGTAGCGGATCCCATGCAAGCTGTTTCAGAACAGCAAAGATGTTCAAACTATTAAACCCAGGGATAAACATTGATATAAAATACTCTTATAAATAGTTTTTTATGTGTTTTTTTGTTAGACATTACATTTCAGTGGCTACTTGAACATTGAATACAAACTGCTCTTCATGCACAGGCCTTATTCCTTTCATCATAATGTTGATAAAAACCACTGCACTGGAGTGGTGCATCTTTAAGGTGGAGCTCTTTGACTTTGACTTTTAAAAGAAACACCTGCACAAAAAGGCATAAAAGTATACTTTTTGAACTCCATCCATCTATACAGGTGTGGATTCTTAATTGTCATTTGCCATGTCATTCTATAATTTATATATTATATTTTATTTAATTTACTAACTAAATTATAACTAAATTCTGAATCTAATGTTCTTTCATGTCTTGTCATGTTGCATTTTCTATGAAGATTTACCTAGGACTACTGAGTCAAAGACAACTTGATTATTAGGATCATTATCCTTCTGTATTGAGGAACTAAGTAAAAAGAAACTACTCCAACAGTGTTAAGCCAAAATGGATGTGAATACCCTAAAACAGCACTTTAACATCATAGTCATTGTTTTATTTCCAATCCAATATGTTCCAGTACAGAACCAAAACAATGGAAAACCTAAATGTCCCGATGCTTATGGACTGGCTGTAAATGCATTTGTACAACTTATAATAATAATGGCCTGAAAATGATCCATAGTATTGAAAATGTTTGTCCTTTCAGAAAGTCCCATATAAAGAAGCTGCTATATTTTTGCCCATTGCTGTACCTGATTAGTAAGTGAACGTCTTATGAAAATGAAAATAATTGTTTTCTTGTTCCATCCCAGTCGAGCCTATGAGCAGCCACAGCTGGGAAGCAATTACTGACTGAGTCTAAATGCCCCTTCAGGGGTAATCCTTACAGGCTTTGTAGTTCGAAGGTGACAAGTAGAGTATTGTCCATTGCCTTGAAGGTCTGAACAAAATCTTTGATACCTTTGGTGTACAGGACAGTATGAAGGACTGTAATGTGCTTTAGGACTGCAGCTAATGATTATTTTCATTATCGATTCATCTGATTTTGTTTTGTTTTTTTGAGTAATCGATGAATAATTTAGTCGTTGAAATGTCAAAAAATAACTACCAATCACAGAGTCCAAGGTGATTTGTTGTCCAATTGTTTTGTTAAATCACTAGTCCAAAACCCTAAGATATTCAGTTTACAATGATAGAAAACAAACGTTGGAACCTGAAAATGTTTGGCATTTTTCACAGTTTTTGCTTGAAAAATGACTGAAATGATTAATCGATAATCAAAATAGTAGCTGATAATTGAATAATTGTTTCGGCTCTAATGCACATACACTGTATTGTGGTATCTTATTCCTTCCATGCCCGCACCTCAATGCAAAATGTTCAACCTCTGTTTTTTTTTCCCAAACATATGCATGGAAATTAGGTAGGAATGTGATTATGCAGATTGAGAGGGGAGCCATGGGTACCAAATGTCAGATGTCAGGTATGCATTTTCAGACTCTTGTGGGATGGAGATGATTATCATGGTAATTATTCAGCATTTGAACAATCCGTTTTCTGTGTGGAACACTGGGAAGCACATCTGCCCAGGGACCTGATGTTGGTGTTTGTCTGCCACCACAAACATGAGTGTGTTAGTCAGAGATATAGGAGGAGACACAGAGGCGAGGCGGGGTAAAGTGATGAAGATAGGGGAATGTCTGCAATTCAAGTTTGGTCGAGGGAGAAAGAGTTGCTGTACCGTGTGCCCAATTCCCTCTCCTTTCTCTTAGCTCCGATCCTTGGCTCCTCTTAGCATTAAAGAGATTGGGCTGAAAGTGGAGCAGATATCAGTCATCTTTATCTCCCAGCTGGGGGAGGGCTGGCTCGGGCCCGGGCTTTCCTCTCTTTATGGCTTCTTCCCCTCTTTTTGTTTTCCCACCACGTTCCGTGCATCCTTTTATGCACTCTGTATATTCTGAGGCCAGCTTTGTGGTTTAATATGCATGATAAATTTTATTCCTGTGTTCATACCCATTATCCGTTGGACTGAACAGCCCCTTCCCAGACTCTGCTCCACTGACAGGGAAATGCCACGCTATGGACGGCCTGCAGGAGAGTGAGAAGGCCTCCCCCATCCCGATAGTCATTAACCCTGTGACTGGAGAGTGACCCCAACTCAAATACACACACACACACACACACACACACACCTCATGCTCATCAAAATCCTTTGTCATAATGCTTTGATGTTCCCTTCAGTCCTGATGTACTCTGCTGAGCACACAGACATGGCTCAGTTCCCTTATGGCTGCCTACTTACACAACACACTTCACACAACA
Source organism: Coreoperca whiteheadi (assembly GCA_011952105.1). NCBI lineage: Eukaryota > Metazoa > Chordata > Actinopteri > Centrarchiformes > Sinipercidae > Coreoperca > Coreoperca whiteheadi. The sequence goes on from CM022479.1 coordinate 23,169,788, forward strand.
CTCTTGTTCTCCACTCGGACACCCATTAACTGCCAAGGACATTGGTTATCTCTGTTGATAATAGATTTTAACTCTTTTTGGAAAGTGATTTATCATGCAGCTCTTTAGCTCATGACGTTTTGTGCTTGAGAAGCTCATAAAGTAGTGTGCTCAATGGTTACTTAACACACATCTGTTTAATACTTTCTGCTGATACTTTCAAATATAGCAAGATTCAGATTGCATAAACAGTCATCTTCATATAAAGGCCAGTTGTTCTTCAAAGGCTCGCTTGTTGGGCCACTTGAATTGTTCTGATGCTTAGGAAGCTTTGGCCTGAAAACTCAGTGTTCCACATCTGTGGGACAGGGACCTTGACCTACAGAAGGTGGACACAGAAGGAGGAGGAGGAGATGAAGAGGACAACAGGAACAGACAGCCTAAAAGGGGGTTGAGTGAGTGCACCGAGACAGGCTGAACACCTCCAAATGCATTTCGTGCCGAGCACTGGCTGAAAGATAGAGAAACTTCCACCATGAATTGTTAACTCGGGTCGACCTAGGACAAGTCGAGCATGTAAACAGTCAAACTGGCCTTCTAACAAGCTTGACTCTTAATTTACATTCTTCCCTATTCCCTCTGGCTTCCATTATACATGAAACCTCTTATGAAAAAGTCATAAAAGCAAGAAATGTATCCAGGAAAAAGGCATACAAATTAATTACAGAAAATCTAGTATCTGCTGTATTTATTATGTAGTTGCTATTGTAGTCTGGTATAGTCCATAGTATAGGCCTACAATGTTATACTATATTGTACTATACTAAAGTTGCAGCCATTGCATAAATTGTTGCACAGCACAGCAATAAGATGAGAAATAATGCATCCTTAATAAAAACATAACATTTCTGGCCTGTTTTTAGAATACCAATTTATGTGCACAGTATTTTACTTAAAGGGGAAGTGCACCGATTTCCACATCAAAGTCTGTTTACAGGTCTAGGGGAGTACTACTGCATATGTGAAAAAAGTTGTATAAAGCCTGTTATGGCTCCAGAGGGAACTGTGCAAAATCTGATAAATTCTGATAAAATTTTGGTTGGGGCTGAAGACTACAAGTTTGTAAACGAAAAAAAGCTGGGTGTGTGGAGTTAGAAAGAATTGAGTTTACCAGACCTCTGTAGCCCGCTCCTCATCTCTGCTTGAGGCTAGTGGCTCAGTGTTACATTAGCCGTTAACAGCAAAACAGACCCGAATCTCCGACCGAACTGTCGGCGGTGTTGACAAGCAACAAGAATGCGTGAGGAAAACAAAAAAAGACGACATCTCTCTTTCTGCTGCATCAACTCTTTATACATTTAAAAAAGAAAAACTGTCCATCGGGAGTCCTGCCATGTTATAGAAGTGCAATGCTGAATGAATAATGTTTTAACAAAACAAACACATTTTTTCAGCCATTCAGATTAATCCTGGTAGTCTAAGGTTCAGACCACCAGTGCCACTTTTTCACTTTTTTGCAGCAGCAGAGGTTCCCGGCAGAAAACGCAGGGTCATCTGGCAAAAAGATGATCTGGATTAACTTTTGTTGTTGTCTGGCAACGCAAGCACACATTCCATCTAGAATACCTTGTATCCTCTAAGGTCTAGCATTGGGCTGATTATACCGTTAACCACACAAGCATTGAGACGGAGTCAAGTCAAGTCAATTTTATTTATATATTGCAAATCACAGTTTGCCTCAAGGGGTATTTACAATCTGTACAGCATACAACACCCTCTGTCCTTAGACCCTCGATTTAAATGAGGAAAAACTCCTTACAAAAAACGGATGAGAAAATTTTTGCTGCCATGATAAGTTTCCAGAGGTGTAAAATCTCAGAGCAGTATAAACCACCGTGCGGTGTTTTGGCATTTAATAACCCTTCAAAGTGGACCGGTTCATTTTTCATCTTTTCAACAGTAGCCTACCTGTAGCAACACGACCACACAAACACATTTTTAATCCTATTTTTGGTCTGAACATCATAAAAGTCTGGTACATCAATTTAGACAGTGGTCACTCCCTCTTTCTTCAGCTCAGTTTGGTGCTCCCTGTCCTGGTTAGTAAGAAATAATGGTAATAGTAATATTGATAGCTATAACAGTAAAATGAGATTTCAGCAGAGTAAGTGCTTTTCGACATGATAAAGTGTGCAGTCCGTCTTGCCCTGTACTGAATGTGGTTTTGGATTCTATCGGGTTTTTTCACCGCATAATAAACTGGTAGATGCTAAAAGAGACAGAAACAATGTTTGTTTTGAATATTGAGACATTCTTTGATCAGAATTAAAAGTAAGAGACAGGATGTTTCTTTGTTTTTTCAGGTTTTGGTGATTTCTGTTTTGCTGACTGTGCATCAGGAGAGTGAAAGACAGTTTCTAATAAATTAACTTTGAGGGGCTTTGCATTGAGTTATTTTTGTGACAGCCACATTTAATTTCTGCTGCTTCCCTGTGCTTTATCTAATTTCTTTTCTTGTGGCGTAAACATGGGATTTTTGTGAAAATTCAATTACTGGAGCCTTTGGATATTCTGCAAACAAAGACGTATCGGTTGTGTATCTCCCTCTCCCTCACCCTTAAAAGTGGATAGCCAGTGGAGTTTCTAATTTATTCAAGCAAAACGTTGCTACCTCTGTTAATCATGCAGAGTGGGCTGAAAGGCCCAGATCAGTGCAGACTGGCACAGCCTGAAACACACAGGCCTTATTTATTGAGGTTTGTGTTTTTGTATTCTGAGGTTGTGTAATGCATTCAAATGAGGGTGCAACAAGCCAAAGTCACAGCAAGTTGCTGGGGGAGTACGTCGACCGTTTTGGCGAAGTGTTTATTCCTGTCTCCTTGCCTCTTCACTGCTCACCCAGCCATCAATAGATCTCATTCAGCTGAGGCTTTTCTTTCAGTCTGTGTTGCATTGTGGCAACAACTGCCTCTTGACGGAAGAGAAAGGATGGCTTGTCAAGGTCAGAGCTGTGCGCTAATTAGTGTTCACCACTGAACTGCTGGGTTGACTCTTGTGCCCTTCACCCCTGAGGCCTCATGGCATTACGTATGTGTGTGTTGTGTTTTCTATCATGTTTGCCCCTGCCCTTTCTCTTCCACTGCAGAGCCCAACCATCTGAGACTGCCTATACAATACATACCTCCTTTATCACGCCCCAGACTTGACTCAGATGGGGCAGTCATATGTGACAAGGAGATAGAGGGGGGTGGAGGTGGCAGCCAGCGTTAGCATCCCACCGGGCTTTGTGTGCTTGTTATAGCATAAGATCACACAGACAGGAGAGGGCAAAAGAGACAGAAGGTGAAAGAGGGGATGAGAGAATGTTGCCATGATAGCCATAGGAGGCAGCGATACGACCAATTGATACCAACACAAACAGGAGGGTTCACTGAATAATGATGGCAACAGAGAGTGCGATGGCAAAAGTTCAACCGTATCTTAAGGGGTAATTTTAGGCCTTTCACTTGGGAACAGCAATTTCCTCCAGCTCTGTCTCTGAGCGATATTACTGTGGAATCATTAGACTAATTCATCATCCTTGACTTCGTCGTGTTTTCTGCTGCACTAGTGGGGAAAAATGCTTGTTCTAATTGCAAGCCATAGAATTCAGATGTAAGCTCTGTGTCCTGCTCATTGCTTCTCCACAACTCTGCTCAGAACACTTGTAGAATTAAGTCGTGATCAGTTGTTACTGGATAAAATGAGGCCTTTGACATCTGCTAGATTGTCAAACTATCAGTGTTTGTGTTGTACAGTATGTTGTACTATTTCCCTCTATATCACTGTTTCATTACGAGGTATGGAGTACTTACTGTATATAGCCTGTACAGCACATTACAATAAGTGCTTTCCACTACATAGTAACAGTTGCCCAGAGATATTGATCCAATTTGGCATGAACAACATGCTTGGCAGGAATTTCTTTGCTGTATCATATATTGTTGTTTTTTTGTAAAAAAACTCCCACATAGACTTATATTGTTGTTATTAAATGTGTCTGATATGTATTCCATCTCTGTAACACTTTGCTAGGAGCAGTGAAGGAGATATGTTAACAAGTCTGTTCTCTAAGCAGCATCCATATGGATGCCTCTGCCCTGCTCCAGTCACTGTAGTGGTAACTCACAGACCGATGAAACACATGCATGCCGCGTGCCTCCATTAATTTTTGTTTATTATGTATTTATGCTCTAAGCCCGAGATTTGCTGTGATCAAATGCATCTGTTTCGGCATGGATCAGTGGATAACTTTGGCACACCACCACCGTCATCACATCCTGTTTTCTATCTATACCTCTTCTCTGTTTCTACTTTGCTAACTCTCTCTTTTTTGCCCTCTCTTTCCTCTGTCTCATCTGTTCCCTGTTCTCCTGCAACATTTCTTCCACCCCCCCCCCCCCCTTTTTTTTTTGCCTCTAGTGCATTTGAGCCTGCATACTGTATGAATCACCAACTGATCACTGTAAGATCAGTTCACTTAATGGTCAAAGGGCATTTTTAGCTTTATTAGCCAAATCCAGGGACTTAAATAAGCAGGTCTTGTAAGGGACACAGCCTAGTCTTCTCTCAAACTATTGTAAATTACTTAGGCTGTTATACATGTGTGAGCCTTTATTTGTATCTAGAAATTCCCTTTCCCTTTGAACTCAAATTAACTCAATGAGTGTGTTTGTTATACAAACATAATTAAAAATGCCCATCATAATCATTAGAATCTCAATTTTTTGGTCGTAAAATTTGAACACATAAACAACAACAAAAATCACATTGAACATGTTTGACTTTGAAACAGATTAGATTCAGATGACAAATTGTTTCCTTAAATGAACCGTCACGTGCTGTGGTTTCTGCAATTTGTTTCTAATTTTCAAGCAAATATTAGAACCTTTTCTTGTCTCAATCCAGAATTTCACATTTGTGTCTTACTAACATGCTTCCTGGCACCAGAAGTTTAAAAAAAAAAAAAAAAAAACACTGTCCGAATTTACTGTATTTCAAAAAACAGCAACAGCTATTTACTACATCAGTAACAAACAAATATGTCCTGAGCGGTTGCTGCCTGCCGAATGCAGTCTAGCATGAAAATCCTATCAGCTTCTTGGCCCGGCGTAAGAGAGACATTTTTTACTCATTATGTCTTAATGCCATCTCTTCAATACTCGCAGTGCCTTCTGGTAAAGGAAAGGTATGCCCTCTCAGCACTTCTTCCATGACATGCTAACCCACAGTGGACATTTGCAGGTGCTTTTAGTGAGACTCAGTAATGAGCAAGTTGTAGACATGCATTCCAGGCTGAATCACCAATGAGTACTAAAATGACAAGAAGTGCCACAATGATGGAAACATGTAGCTACACTTTTTAAAGGCATCATTGTTACGTGAAGCCAGTCAGTCAGACCAGGCCACAAAATGTGACCATGGGTCCATTCGCCAAGTGTAGTAGGTACAGCAGGTATGGCACATGTTCTGGATAAAATTAGGTTATGGAGAATATAAACAATAAATATATTTATCTGACACAACAAAGCCTTTTTTATTTACTTGAGAAAACACAATACGAGATTATCATTTTACTGCAATTTATTATCTAGAGTCATTTTATTTCTTATTATAAACAAAAACTGCTAACTCAGAATATTGTGTATTGTTACTCTAAATTGGAATAAATCCTAGAAACATATATACAATAATAACAATAATATGCAATAAAGATACATCTTAGTTTGGATGTGGTGGAAGAAAAAGTTAGTGCATTCATTTAACCAGCCTCTTTTAGTACAGTCAGCGATTGCGGCGTGCTTGAGCTCCACGTTGCATTTTTAATCTCTTTTGTTAGGTGAGGATGAAGTGCGGATCACTTCTGCCCTGCTCATTATTTCAATCAGTTGCTTTAAGGTCTTTTTTTTGGGTTCAGATATTGTGCTTTCTGTAAAGCACGGTCAATTGATCTCATGACATTGTTAGAATGGAGTTAACAATTAGTTTGTCACAGAGATGGTAAATAGTGAAACCTTGGAAACATTGGAAAATGTTTAAGTACGCTCCTATTATCGGAAGCTTTTAAAGGCACTTTAGCTTTGTGAAAATTAAGTTTGAATCCAAAAGACTTGTAAGGTATACCACTGTACAGCCACTATCCTAAACGCCTCAGCTCTCCATAATCATCTCTGGAGGCTCTTGTACATAGCAAGCATTTGTTATATTCTGCTGGTGTAGGACATCATTAATTGACTTAGGACACTGAATAGAATGGCTGGCTGAAAAATTTAACCCTGGTAGAAGAAATTTGTTTAGAATGGATGATGACTGCCGGGCCTGCTGTTTAAACATCCTTGCAGGCTTTGGGCAGGTGGGGAAAGAAAGCTCTTATCCGTCTTCATCGTTATATCAAGGTCATGGATGAGTAGCTGAGCTAATCTCCTTCTTCTCATATCTCTTACGGAGCGAAAGAGCTGGCAGGCCTGCCGTGTATTAAGCCCTCTCCAGCCAAAGACAGAAAACGATGTCTGTTCCACATAGGGAAATATGATAAACTACACTCAAATGAAATTCAAGAATGCGGAGGTCCCAGTATTCGTAAGTGATGTACTGTACACATCCGTACCCAGACACCAGCTGCTAAATCAAATTGGAGATAATCTATGCATATTCAAATTCTGTGCCAAACTATATAATCTTAGGCATCTGCTTCATTATGCATGGAAGACACCATTTTGAGGACATATTTCCATCCAAACACCATATCCCTGTAAGTGTACATGAGTATTAAATATTGTACCAGCTATATTCGGGGGCATCATCAAAGCACAAAGCTTGCTTGTGTGAGCTTAATAATGATTGACTCATGTTGACAGATGAGATGGGGTAAAGGGTCTGAAGTACTGTATCTGAAAGAGAGTTGGCTTCTCCTCTCCCACAAATAGATTTGCCCTGCACAAGGTTTTATCCCCATTGTTCATTAGACTTCTGAAGGAATAATTAACAAGGCTTTAAAACACAGCTTTTATGGATCACCTGCTGTCCCCCCAATATCATTTTTGTGATTGCGCAGCAGAATACAGCGAGAAGCATTGATGCTAACGTCTGGCACCCAAATGCCTTGCAGGATCAGTAACTCTCCAATTAAAGCAATATCTCTGTCTTGTGCCTGGCACCAGAGCACTGAGCTCACCACAGGACTCGTCCGTATACAAACACCAAACTTCTTTATAATAGGACCGTGGCCCCAAGATAAGAATAAACTCCCTAAATGCACTAATGCAACATGCAGATACATTGTGTTTTATGAAGCTGAACTGTATTGTATAGTGGTAGGCCAAGAGCTTGGTAGAATAATGGGTGGCAATGACATTGTTCATTTAAAAGTAACAAGAGGGAAAAAAAGAATATTCTTTCTTTTTAAAGTTACAGATTAGGCTAAGAACATTACCCCTTATCGCAGACCGGAGCTGTAGAGAGCACTGCCTCCTTTCAGTAGCCCCCCTCTTTACCTGAATCACAGTGCCTTCTCAAAATGCACAAATATATTTGTCATGTCTGGGGCCGCCAAATCACGAGGTAAATATTATCATCCAACAAGCAAACAAACAGTCTTCTGCGTGGTAGATAAAGGTGAAGCGTGTGGTGAGGTTAATGGGACCTGGCTATTAGCATTGTCACTCAGTCTGCCAGGTCTGACAGTGCAGCTCAGTCTGAGGGCCTCTCCTCCCCTCGTCCACCTGCTTATCACCCAGATAAATTAACTCCGGCAGACAGGAGAGGCAGGTGGAGCGGAGGGGTGGGGGTGCAGATCCTCACCTATCACAAGAAAGGAGCACCAGGCACAGATCATTGCTCTGTTGACTCTAGTTAATAGCGTGGGGCCACAGCGTGTGTCAGATTTTTGGGGGTCCATGAGATTGACGTGCAGGGCAGGAGAGTAAACACTTGATAATTAAACACAACCGCATGTTTGTCAGGTGATGACAATGCCCACAGACCCTCCCTCTCCTCTTCACGCTCAATTCTCCTAACTTTGTATGAAGCAACAATTCACCCTGTAAGAGTTCCTCCAACCTTAATGGCAAATACGCCATGTGTCACTGCCTTCCAAAAAGACCCATTTGAGCGTTTTCTGATGTGACGCTCCTATTGTCAGGACAGCATTGTTTGTCACTGCCCAAATGACATTTTACCTGCCATCCCTACGTATGAGATTTGGTTAGATTTTAGCAACTGAAACTACTTGGTTGAGGTTAATTAAAGCTCATGGACAATGTTGACAGTTGGCAGGAGACGGGATGCAAATAACGGTTTCCGATGTCCAAGTTGGATGCCGCCTTGACCACCTCCCTCTGGGTTTTTATATCATTGTCACGCCGTGTCGGCCTTTGCTTCTGAGAAGAAGCGTCATTTTTGCACAGCCACGAGAGGTCGCAGGTCAGGTAAAGTTACGTTTACCGGCAACTTATGTTGCTTTAAAGGAATAGTCTTGCATTTTGGGAAATACACTCATTCACTTTCTGGTTCGAGAGTTAGATGAGAAGATTGATACCACTCTCATATCTATATGAGTAGCTTAGCTTAGCACAAAGACTGGAAACAAGCGGAAACAACAATCTTGCCTCTGTCAAAATCTGCATATTAGTAGCTCTAAAGCTCAAGTTAAGTGTAAAAATGACACGTGGCGTTATATTTGTGCTAGTTACTGCGTGACCAAGAAATAGTGTAACACCATGAAAGATTTTGTTACCTTTTGAAGGAGGTAGGCTAGCTGTTTCCCCCTGTTTCTAGTTTTTATGCTCAGCTAAACTAAGTGGCTGCCGGTGGTAGCTTAATATGGTAGCTTAATATTTACCATACAGACATGAAAGTTGTGTCAATCTTCTCATCTAACTCTAGGCAGGACAGTGACGAAAGCGTATTTCCCAAAAAGTTCTGGTGAGGATGGTCTCAAAAGTTCTCACATCCGACAGGGCAGGATGGAGACGTGTTTTTTTTTATATTGTGAAATCTTTGGTAAAAACATGGATTGTTGATTCAAGACTTTATTGAGACTTCAAGAAGAGACTGTATCAATTGGAAAGCATTCCGTTGGCTTTTTTGAGCCCGGTTTGCCTTGTGGGTGCTCTCTGTTTAATTGAACACCCATTAGAGACTACACCGTTATACACCCACAGTTTATAGTGACATTCCACAAAATGTAACGTAATTAGGTTTAGGCAAAATGGTGGGCTGAATGGATCCAGATCTGGTCTATAACTGCATACAGTTTGTGCTCTCACTGGCTTGTCATAAAAGAAATCATTTTGGGAAAAGTGTGTGACACTGGCTGGCACCCAGAGCATATGACTGGAACAGGAAGATTACAGGCGCGGCTAAAAGGGAACAGTAATTGAATTCCAGAGATCCTGACGCACATTACACCAGACCAAGAGACAAGAGAAAGCTTTTTTGCTCGATGAGGGAAACTGGAGGGTAGAGAGAGGTGAGTCCTCTCACTACACAACCCCTCCTCCTGTTAGTGCCACTCAGCAATGCTGGAGCCATTGCTGTGTTAACAGTTTCTGTTCTCACGGGACGGGAGAGCCCTAACTATCGTCCACCTCCTGTTGGCTGAGACCGGTGAAACCACTCCACTGTGTCTACTTTATATTGGTGGTTAGACGACACAGCGCTGCCAAGAATTGTCTTTTCTGCTGCTGAACATTTAATACAACCATGCTATCTATGAAAATCATGCCAAGAGTCTATCAAACTACTTGCAAATCTGAGAGAAGGAAAATCCATTACAAAGTCCAACAGTAGCAATTTATAGTGCACAAGTAACAGCTGGAAAATACAATAACAATCCACATGTAGCATCAAAATAACTAACTCTTTTGCCTTGAAACGAATCGTGTAAACATGTCATTGGGTGTTTAAGTGATTCCACAAAATGATGACAGAGGAGACAATGAAGCTGACCAATTTACAACAAATGTCAAGTGTCAGACTGTATGTAGAACCTAAACATCCCTGTTTAGCCGCTGAAAAACATCGCATTGCCGTGCATTGTCATCTAAAAATAGCTACTTTTTGTTAGTTTGTTTTTGTTTTCTGTCGTTTTATTCAAATGACTCCCACACTTCTTGAAAGATTGAGTAGCAAATGAAATGTGAGTAAACAGAGGAAGAAGAATATGTATATATTATGTCTCTCTTATATTCTCGCAATTCCGTGAATATTTGAAATTTGTGAAAGTTGAGTATCATCCACTTTACTGCAACTGAAAAGCTCAAGACTTTTATTGTCTTAAAGTAATGATTCAAGTCTTTACCAGAAAAAACACCCAGAAAGCTACAATGTTTAAACAGCTCAAAACAAATTGCAGAGCAGTTGTATATAAGCCAGTTTATCCGATAGTTATGTATCACATCAGCATTTGTGTGCTGCTGTTTTGTTTACACCAACAGAGTAACACCATGGAGATTTAGTTGAAATAGAATATCAGTATGCATAAAAAAAGAGTTCAGTAGACATCAAACACACTTCAAGTCACAGTCATGACAAATGCTCTAAATGTAGATATTACAAAAACATATTTTTCAAGCACCTAACTTCAGCTAAATCTGAATGATAGAAGGCACAAACCATTCTGCAATTGCAAATTCTTTTGTAAAAAGCAGCAAAAATAAAGAAAAGAAAAGTTAGGAGGAGAGATTTAAAATAGATATAACAACAGTAGAGAGGAGGGGAGATAGAATCTGTCAGTGAAGGCTCTTGCTGGATCTCACTGGTACCCTGGGTCTCATTTAGCTCTCGACTGATACTGCTGCAGCCCTGTTAATTGGCCGAACCAAAGAAATCCAGTTAAAAACAAACTGTGTTGCCTCTGCCTTTGAGAGACCAAGACAAAAACTTAGATCAATACAGAGAAGTGGAAGCAGATAAACGGTCAGAAAAGTGATCATTTGGCCGGTAAATGGTGCTATCAAACCACTGACCTACTAATTTACCAGCTCACAACAGCACAGCCACCTTCCACCTTGCAGCATAAGTAAAGATGACTATCTGGTGCTGAGGAAAAAGTTCCTCTGCCCTCTTTCTAAAGTTTTCTATGAGTGAGGAAGCACATAATGTGGATATTGAGGTGGGTGAGTATGGTGGAGGTTGTGGGGTGCTTGAACTCTCTGTGGTGCAGGCAGTAAGAGTCTTTACATTCAAGAGAGAGAAGATCAAAGAGCGTAAGTTTAAAGGGAGGAGGGGCGGTTTTAGAGTCTCTCCTCTGTTTGGGAGGCATCCAGGTATCTGCGGTGTGTATTGATGTGGTGCACCGTCGCGAGACACACTTTCCCATCCTTATTTCCTCTTGTCCTGTTGAAGCTAAACGGGCTGTGCTTCAAAAACACTGCTTTATCAAAGACACCACTTAAATTGTCTCTCCCTTTTTTTCTGTGCAGCTCCTCTGTTCTTCTGATAAATATTATGTGTCTTTCTGGCTGAAGCGCTGTAGAGGAGTCTTCAGAGAGTGACTGGTTAGAAGTAATCCCAGAGAGAGGTCGAAAAAGGAAAGATGCTGGTTAGCATTTCTTCAGAGATGCGGCGCCGAATCGTGAACTGAAGTCAGATGCTATTTCAGCATGTATTGTGTGCTTTTCCCGCAGTGTTTCTTTGTCTGACCCATAGGGTCTAATAAGACAGAAGAGGAGGTTTCTTCAAGCTGCTGTACAAATGACTTTGCTCCGCTTTTTCACCTGTGTCCTCCTCTGGCCTGCAAAATGATCAAGTCAAGAAGTGGGTTGTCATTCAGACAAACAGAATATATGAACTAGAGAGGCCCTCAGCCTGTGGAAAAAGGGAACAGCTCCCTCTAGAAACTACTGCAAAAATCACCATATGACAATTAGCAAATACGATGTATTTCAATAAACTTGGTCACTGTTTATTAGTCCAATTAAACTGTTACATGCTCCCTGCAATATGATGCCTGACATTGATGTTTAACAGCAAATCTTCTTTTACTAGATATCCCTCTCCATATTTATTGTCTTGTCACTATAATTTTGCACCTGTCCTGCAAAAATCCGGTCCGTATGCTAATGAATGACCCTGCATGAGGCCCTATTAAAAACCTCCAGTCACAGGGATTAGTGTCTGTATTCTATACAGATTGGAGCAGTGTCAAAAGAAAAGAAACCAAACTAGAGCAGGGGTAAATAGGGTCTGGCAGAGATTATAACAGTGGATATAATAAGGCTGGTTTCAACTCTAATTGTGACACCAAGCCAAAGCTTTGCAATTACGGTGCAACGAGCAGCACTCTAAATCCACACACCAGCGGGGGGATCAGAAATCCTCAACAACTTTAAGCTATAGTATCAGATTATGTCACTATTAATTAGGCGCTGTATGAGAACAACCCTGTACTGTTTCCTCTCCTCCCCACATGTAGCCAAGCAGGCAAGTAAACTTAGATCAATAATTACACAAGGGCTGAACTAGCTCCTCCACAGTTCTGTCATCAAATTTCACAGTAATTGGCCACACCAGCTGAGAAAACCAGAAATAGACCCTTCTTGAGTCAGGCTATGACTGTGCATATTCTGGCGGGACACTTGAATTGCCTAAAGTGGCTACCTTTGAAAGGCACCCATGCATCGATACAGATGGAAGTTGAGTGCAAACTGTTGCGTCCATCTTGAATAAGGCGTGGCTGTGTATTAGGCATGCAAGCTGAGTAAGCATTGATCTGTTCATGCATGCATACAGTACATGGCCTGGCATAATTATGTGATATATTCCCAACTAACCAACCATATAGTTTCTCAGTCAACCTTTGGTGGTTTGCAGTATATGTAACGTCTGTGTTTATATATGTCCTCATTTGCCTCTTGATGCTGGCTGGTGTTATCCCGCCTATTGATTGAAGAGGGTAAGAGGCCCGGGAGTCCTCTGGTTTGATCTGTGTAACATCCTTTCCTTAATTCTCCTCTGTGAGTTTAATACTGAACACACAGATCCCTCTTGACAAAAGCCTGATCGAGTGAAATGTTGAGCTATCGAAACGAAAGAGGTGAAAAACAACAACACCTGTAAACAAAGCACCACTGAGACGGAGATGGAAAGGCTCATGTCTTTCAACTGTCATGGATTTAGTTGAGATTGCCGTCCCAGCTCTGACTGACCCTCGCATCAAATGACACGATACGCATGGAAGCGTTACAGGGGGTTGTGTTTATAATTGCTTCAGGTTGGGGATGTGTATTCTCCATGCCACTGTGCTGTGTTTGTGAGTATAGATGTTTTATTGGCGCATCACTGTCTGAGAAACTAAAAGATTCTTATCATAACAACCTTTCTTTGATTCACTGACTGGCATATAGTGGCCTGTTTAGAGATGGTTCGGGGGTACTAAGGTCTAGATAGACACAGACAGCCAAGACAGCCAGCCATCACATGAAAGCTTGCTTTCTGTAGCTGTCCGGTCCGTTTTTTGGTGTGTTTTTCAAGCAGGTCTCATCCAGGTAAACGAAGAGATCAAAAGCAGGGGCTTGAGCGAGCGTCACTCTGTCTCTGATGCAAGGCCTCCTGTCCTTAGATCTTGGGCATTTCTTCTGCCTCCTTCCCTGTGCCATATCTCTGGTGGAATTTTAATGATAAGCTCACTAAGACTGAATTGTTATCTTGAATCACTACACCTCAAACATCTCATCCCCATATCACACACTCCCCACCATGAATCCCTGAATGACTGTATCCCTCCTGCAAAGTGTACACTTGGACCGCTATCTTTTTTGACACTTGCATACTCTGCGAACATTGTATTTCTGTTTGCAGGCCAATTTTTGATTAGTGGCAGCACTGATGCCTTTAATAGTGGCTGAAAATCCACTCTGGATCTGGTGCTAAGTGTTTTTTTTAAGATTGGGAGAAGTGCTGTAAAAAGCACCATCTTCTCCCTGAGGGGACACACCCACACAGCAAGGGTGAGAGAGAAATGCTTGTGTGATGGTCAGAGAAGCAGACATCTCTGGTGCTGAAATTGAGTCTGGTCCCAAGTTTGTAGTGGAAAAGCCAAAGTGACAGAATAGTAGATAATAGGTTTGCTGTAACGTCACGCCTGAGTGTATGTCCACACTTGGGCATTTCTGGAACAGTCCAGCTTCTGACGTCCTTATGACAGGCCTCTTCCCATTTCTTTTCCCGTTCCACGGCTGTGCAGCCCATTTTACTTCAACACTTTTAGCATGCTCCATGGATTGCTTTGTTGCCTATTACTTTGAGTGCTGAGCTATCAAAAGATGTCTGATTTGTTATTGATAAAGTAATGTTAAAATGGTCATAAAAATGAAACAAAGCCCATTTGTGTGTTTGCCCAGTAGGATACAGTGCCTGCCTTTTTTTTTTTTAAACTCTCTTCCTGCATTGTTTTATTGTTGTAAAGCCCATGTAATCCTCTGCACCTAAAAAGATAAGTGAACTGTGAAAATAAAAAAATATTTAGGAAGTATTATATTGTAATTCCATGTTTTTGGCCACACTGTTTTAGTATGCAGCACTGGTCCAAAACAAAGAGTACAGAAGAAAAGTTTTCTCTTTTTATTTTCTCTTTGAGCTCAAATTCCTGGTCTCATCATCACTTCACCTGTCTCTTCAGCGTCTTCCTGTTTGTTCAGTAACACAGAACTCTCTGTTTCTTTTTCTCTCCCTTCCCTTCCTCTGTTTTCATTAGCGGGATCAGTCAGCCTGCCTAGGGACAGCCTGGCGCTGTGTTCACGTTACAGGCCTATTGACTTCGGAAGAGAGAGAAAATACTGTGGACATGATTCACCATGCATGAACCTCATGATACCAGTTTTATCTGTACCTTCTTTTCAATGGAGAAGGGAGCAGATAAACCACACGGCATTTTTATCACCCTCACTTCAGGCATGTCAGTAATCAGATACACAGACAAGGCTAATTAATATTTGGAGATACTACCGCGCAGTCACACACTGGAACTGTTAAAAAATGACATGGAGTTGACACAAAGTGCACAATGCCTCAGACCTCACTGAAGATGTTAGGCTATTTAGTGCTGTTGTTTTTTGTTATTACTTTTGTTCTATATACTGTATTTTGCAGTAGTCATTATCTACTACCTGAAATTGCAATGGGGTAATTATTTTCAAGGCGATAATAAATATAGCTTTTCAATGTTGAACAATTGCCTAATTCAAAAGGTGATAAAATAATGGAAAATAATGTTTATGCTAATTAATTTTGTTTCGTTCAGTATGCACGCTGAATCCTCATACTGATGACAAAGCTTGTCAATGGACACGGAGGTGGTTGCTCAACCCTCACTAACTTCTGGCACCATATTGGGCATTAACCTTCAATAACCTTTGCATATAAATTGTAAGCACTTTCAGTCAGGTTGTTGCATCCAGGAGTTATGCTTCCGCATATTCTTATGAGCTCTGAAAACAATGATGAAGGTATTGGCAGGAAGGAATAGCCCTCAGAGGTGGATGGGTGTTTTATCACACTTGTACCCCAGTAATTAACTAGGACTGCCCTGGAATTCACTGTCTGTTCTCCTGTCATTCTCCTTCTCCTTTTTTCCCTATCTTCTAATATGGAAGGGTAGGGTGGGGGTTGTCTCTGTTCATCTCTGCAGCTGTACAATCCACGCTTTGAACTCTTCCACTGTGGCGTTATGGTAATCAAAAATGGAATACATTTTGAAGAACTGTTTAATGCAGCAGCACACTGTGCTCTATATATACACAGTTTTTGACCCTATGTTACTAGAAGAAGTTGGGGATGAATTTTGTGGTGCGCTTAGCAGCCTACATTCTAGTGATGATGCACCTGATAGGTTGGCAGCCGTGCAGCAATCAGTTAAATGACAGACAGACAGGCTCAGAGCACAGCTGCACAGTGCAGTCTAAGCCAATTGTGTGACAATCAGAGGCTGCTATTTTAGGTTCCCCTCCCCCTACAGAGAACAGATTTCAGTGAATCAGTTGGCCCTCAGGCATCATAATTATGCAAAAGGCTCAGCAGAGAAAAGTTGTTTGTTCCACTATTGTTTTGACTTTCTTTCTTATCGCTTAATCATCTGAGGAAAGTGGTTGTGGTAATATATAGAGAGGTGCAAGCTTCTGTTGACTATAAACATTAGGCTTGAAAGCAATCTGAAAGTTAGATTAGAAATACATCTGAATTTGGAGGCATGCAAATGACTCCGAAGCCTCTATTTTGAAATGTGTGAACCTGGAATTTTGAAATACTCCATAACGTATGATGTAGAAATTACTGGAATTGTCCGCTGCACATTTGTACTTCAGTAATATGTCAAATATGCTTCAAGATAAGGGCTGATTGCCGAATTCAGCAACATGCTCAGATTTAAAATATGTTTTATAAGGCATAGCATACAGCTGGAGCAATGTCACTCACCTGTAGCTCATACTCAGGCTTCAGTTTGAAGGGCAGCTTGGCTTAAGGTCTGCCCACTTGAAAGGGACCCATGAGAGGAAAGGGCACAGGCTGCCACTCTCTTGACCGGCTCTCCCCTGCGGTGAAAAACAGAGCTGAAACAATTACAGGCCACTGTGAGGTCTTTCACATAGGGATGTCTGGAAATGTTAGACACACATAAACACACAGGCTCACACCGTGAAGCCAAAGTTATTAAAACTAATTAACTTGAATTAACATTTAAAAAACTTCTCTGTGCCCTTTAGAGATTTAGGTTGACTGCTATAAGTAACAAAAATCCATCCAGACCTCCAGGACGTGTGTGTTAAGCCCCTGGTCAGTCTATCGATGCAAAGTGAGAAAAGCTGTTTCACTCCCTGGGCTGCACTCATCTCCAGCTGCACAGAGCACTACAAGTCCTCTTCGCACCCATGAAGGTGGTAGACTTATGTGTTAATCCAGAAGCCCCCTCCTAAGCCCCTGTAATAAAGCACGCTCTCAATGAGGACCTGTCCCCTCCCTCCAGGCAAGGGAGCTTAGGCCTCTGCAATCACTAGCTGGTGAGCCGCAGGAAAGCTAATGAGCCCCTCGTCTAGACGTCCAGCACCTGCATTCATAGCTATTCTAGCGGGAGCTCTCTGGGGTGTAGGCAGGCTGCAGGTGGAGATGATGGAGGTCTGCAAAAGGCCAGCAGTGAGCCCCACCAGGGGGATCATCTGGTGACCAGCAAATTGCTGGTCTGAATACATAGTTGTCAAACACACTGCTGCCACGGGTCCCGGCGGACGACTTGAACCCATGGCTAACCTGAAGCTGAGCACTCACTCACAGGAAAGGCTTGTGGACGTCAGTGTAAATTAATTAATTATGCCTAATTCCATGCAAAGGTCCAGTTGTTCAGCTTACGCTCTCTATGCAAAGCATATGGGGACACTTTCCTGCTCCCTGTGGACTACTGTTGTGCAAAATGCAGATAGGCTTTTTGTAAATGTTAAAGAGCAAAATGCAGATGTTCTATTTAGAGTTTGTACATCTGTTGTGCCTGCAGAGAATTGGTGATGTGCCTACACCTAGAGTGGGTTCATGATAACTTGACTTCTTCTTCCATTCCATCTGGATAAGAGAATATTTAGTAACAGATTCAGTCTTCTTTTGTGCATTTAGTGTTTATGGTACCTGTTGCTACAACAAAATATGGGAAATACCCAGGATTTAGAACTTTTAGATTTTTATATATGAAAATGTGGGATCTTCCACTTCCTTAGCTTGTCGAACTTTTTCATGGGTTTTACTGCAGTGGTGTTAATAAAAGAGCCAACTATCCTAAATAGTTCAGATGAGCTGCTGACCCAGAGCTTAGTTACAACTAACCACATTTCAGTCATGGATAGCAGGACCTCATTTATGTTGGCCATAATTGTCCAGGCTCCAATTATATTCTCAACACAGGAACAAATCCACTCTGATTGAGGGACCAACTAAAAGAGCAGTGAGTTGGTGTCCCGGATGTTTTCACAATCCTGTTCAGGAGAGTAGAGCACTTGTGTAAGTGTTTGTTATTCAGGTTTAATTATGTCCACGGGGCCTGGGAGTGTAGGCCAATCTACACAGCGCCTCTTTAGCCTGAGCCACAGTGGACTGGCTTGATGTCTTCCTCTTCTTTCCTCTGCACTGAATGAGCAATTAAAGGTCATATCAATTAGAGCATGTTGTGGTCTCCAGACTCATTTTGAAACAGCTTGCTCCTGTAGCGCTGTCAAGAAGGAATAAGTATACAAATCTAAAGCTTGGCCTTCCTCGCTTAAATGTTATTTTTTGAAATACATTTTGCATAAATCTGCTCCAACATTTAGAGTTATAGTGGAAATGAGTTGCTTGGCTTTGGCCTCACTCACCGCACAGTATATACTGTACACTGCACAGTATACAACAGTGTATGTATAACCCATTATTTTATCAATTAATCAAACCAAAGGTAAAGCAGTATATGATAGATATAATCAATAATCAGCATAATCTCAATCTGTATTACAGTTATGACCTTGCTAGCAAGTAATTTGTTGTACGTTTTGTGTTTGTGTGTATGTGTTGATGTATATGCTAGTGTGTGAGGCGTAGTTTTCATAGGTCTAAGATACAGTTACTGTAAATCTTATATTCTTAGTGCCAAGGAAGGCATGTTTAATTCAGGACTACAAAACAGTGAACATGAAACTATGTTTGCAGTCATTCAGTGGTCAGATATATTACAGCCTCGGTACAAGAAGCAAAACAAGAATCTATTTACTCTAAATATGGCGGGTCTATATTATGTTCCTCGTATCGGTGTGCAAACAATCATTCACGGTGCCAAATGAGAGACAAAGAATTGTTTTCATTGATGATCCATGAATCCTAATGAAGAATCATGCACAAAGAGACATATTGCAAAAGGTGATATGTGCTGTTGCCATAGCGAACCCCCCTCGTGGTGTACTCCGAGATTATATGTGTTTGTTTGCAAGTGGAATTACTGACGGAGGTTCCTTGGCAGTCTTGCAGGGAGGGTGTGTGTGTGTGTGTGGGTGTGGGGGGGGATTCCTGAAGTATGATTAGATGAATTTTAATTCATTCATTTATTCATGAAATTCAATGGGTCTCCTGTCTTCTAAGAGACAGCCCACCAAATGCCCTTGCTAGTTTCATCATCACTCTTTGTATTATTTGTAAAGAAGAAACAAATTGTTTCCATCTCATACAAATAAGAAAAGGAGGAACCAAAGAAAGCAATATTACAGCGGAGCGCCAACATGATCCTGGTGAGACAAGTGGTTTTGCATCAGTAGCCTACATTAATGGTGTGACACAGTTTTTAGTTTGTTTTGGTTGATGGCAGGCTGTTTGTGTTGATGGCAGGTGGTGTTGCGTCTGCAGGCCCATTTCACACAGAATGTAAAAGTCTCGGCTGTCGTAATGTGAATATAGCAGTAGATTGTAAGCAACTATAGAGGGTCTCATGTAGGGATAAGCGGTGTACTGGTGGGAATATGACATGAATAAATCAGAAGGTGCCATAACATATATATGAGCATGTTTTTTTCAACATCCACAAGGAAAGTCATTTGGGACAGCTAGCTCATCAGTGGTGATTATTATAATCAGACCTGAATGAGCGGTATTAGCCATCACCCACAATCCTTTGGACTCGTTTTGTCTCTATGAGGACGCTTAGTGAAGCATATTCTTTCATAGCTGCACATTTAGCAGGTAGACGCATAAATAGTTCTTCATTACAGTAAATTAAAGATTTGGGAATTTGGGCAAAGGAATTTTAATTTTATTGAGTTTGATTTCATTTTGCAGTGATTTTTGACTCCCTTGCCTGAGAAAAGTGCTGTGCTGCCCTTCTGATTTATACTCTGTATGTAACTAAGAGTGTAGTCGTGGGAAGTGCATGCATATATCAATACGTGTCAGCAGTCTCATACAGTAAATTGGGTATCTTGAGCCGGCCTGCCTCAGTGCGGTCTTGACAGTGTCCTTGGGCAGGTAAAACCAAGGTCATCACAGAGGTTACTTTATCACAAGATACTTTTTTCATGAACAGTATGAAGGCATCTAATCAGTAAATGTAGAATTACACATGAGAATTTGTGTTCTCTCCAGATCCAATTTTGCCAAAAGGGACATGTTGCAACAGTCTCTTAGCAAGGGAACAGTCACTCACTCTTCTCCTAATGCGGCGGCTAAAAATGAAAACAAAGGCTCATACTGGAGATGTGCTTCAAAGAACAAAGCTTTCATAGGCCTGCTTAAGTCAGAATGTTTCGTTTTTTAATCCCTTTGGAAATATTCAATTTATTTATTGTGTATAGTCATATACATGCATGGCGCGTTGCCTCATCAAAGAAATAGTACATAAAGCTAACAAACTAATGGTTTCCCTCTTTTTTTTCATGTCTGTGTCCTCCTGGGTCGTTGCTGTCATCAACAGGTAAACACAATATTTTTTTCTATTCTGATATATCTAGTGTTATACACAGATGGTGAAATACTCCGGGCAACTGGAATGGTCAGATTGTTTTCCTGTCAAACTCCCCTTTGCCTCCCTTGGCCAATCATATTTGATGTTTGCCACTGAGTGCCTGAGTGCAGGTGGGGTCCCCTGCTGTCTAAACAAGCCCCCACCCCCCGACTGTGCAGCCCTTTCCTGAGCGCTGTAGTGGAGCGAAAAGGGCAAGAGAGCAGCGCTCAGGCGAAACAATAGCACCGTGAGGAGATGTCAGGCCCTAGGAGCTGTGAGGTAGATGATGATATGAGCCCACTGGTGTTGTTGTTTCTCACTCTACTGAATGCTAACACATGGCCCCCCGTGGCTGGACGTCGACCCACTGTGTGGTCAGGACCCTGGCGGTAGTGGTGGGAAGGGCTGGGTGGGATGTAATGAGGCCGGTCTGTACTGCTGGGCCGTGGTCTGTCGGAGAAGGTTTTGTGTGTGTGTATGTGTGCTTGTATGTGTGTTTTAGTATGCCACCATGGATGCAGGGTGCCCTCCTTCTGTGTTCCCTGTTGGTGGATATCAAAGGCCTATGTAGTGTGACTCCACCCGTCTGCAGCCGCCTGCTGCTCGCCTCTGACACTGTCTATTAAATTTAGGGCTTGATTTCACTGCCAGTGTCTCACTCAAAAATATAGACATTTTGCCTATAGCCGAAAAATTTAGCCTGTCCTATTTTTAGATGCACCTAATGTCACATTCAAGTAAACAATATAACAAAGCAATCCAGAAAAATGTTCAGTGTATTAATTGCCAATTGCTCGCATCATTTTGTTTTCTGTTTGCTTTTGTTTCACGTGAACACTGAAGCAGGACACATTTTGAGAAACATCTGGGTGTAAAAGCAAACGGATCTTAAATAAATGACCCATAAGTTTATTTGAGCTATAAAATCTTCACACCAAAAATATTATTTTTGTGTTAAAGACGCTGACTGTCTATCACATTGCGTCATGGGTGAGTAAATATAAATTACGGTTTTCGTAATCCCATTTGCATGTTTATTTTACTGAGATGAGTAGCAGTAGTGATATGATGTAGTGGCGGGTCTTCGTCCTGTCTTCCCCGTGTACAGTCGAGGTACTTTTCCCCCCCTGTTTCATTCTTTTTTAAGTGAGCCTGGAGGACAGCCTGCTGGCAGGCAGGGATGCAGAGAGGTTTTCTCTAGCAGTACATGAGTGAGGGAGACAGATGGAGCATGCCAGACAGTGGTTTGTGGATTTATCCAGATTTATGATGGGAGGAAGTGAGGCTGGATGTGAACAGGGAGAGAAGGGAGGCGATGGGAGGCATGAGGGCGAGCGTTCAGTGCAGGATTCTGAAAGAAAGCCTCTGGATGGGGGGAGGGGGGATCCCAACACAGTGGTGGTGGTGTTTGAATTGATTGTGTTTTATTTTAGCACACTGCTCTGTGTATTACTGTTTCGGTGTCTACTGAGGAGAGCGTCCTTGCCTTCACGTTGAACTCCATTACATCCCTCCCAGGACTCAGAGCTGTCTTTCAGGTTGCTTGAGTGGCGTCTGCTTAGGCTTCTCTACCACAAAGGCATCTTGTTTTATTTCGCACTAATTTGGCTTCCCTGGTCTCTCCACTAATATTAACAATACAAGATTGTTAACGCTTCCTCCCTTTTGTCATGTCATTTAAAGAGCTGAAAATCATGAATAACATCAAAACAATTGCCAGAATGTAATAAACATCACTGTTTATCAAGATAACAGTACAATAAAAAAAAAAAGGAAAATGGGTGTAGTCCCAAAGAAGAAAACTGCTGTATGAATTGATCAAGAGATAAAAGATGACGATAACTTATCATAGCAGATGTTTGCTTTCATAGGAAATATCCCTTTGATAATCTACTTTTTATTCCACGTACCGTTGATGTTTACAAAGCTTCAAGGTTGTTAACTCCTCCTCAGGGGAAAGGAAAACATAACAGCCATTCTGGGATACAGGATGAAAGAAAATAGAGATGTTCTCCCTTTCTCACAACATTGAAAAGGTTGAACACATTCTTTGTAAAGCCACTCCATTATGCCATGCTTTCGCAACATTTCACAGGTTAATATAGTAGTCTATTTGGGTGGAAAGACTGAAATCCAATTTAAAGAATATTGAGGGGGACAAAAAAGCGAAACCATGTTCCTTGCCCCTAAAAGTTTGCCCCATTTCTCAGTGTAGTGGCTGCGGTTTCGAAGTGAAAAGGCAACTCGGATGACACATAACTGTGGCAGACTTTTATCCATGTTCACAAACAATTTTCTGTTCTCATGAGTGGACCAGTGGGTTTCTGACAAATGATACCTTTCATCCTTCATCCATTGGTTGAGAATACATGGGGTTTGTTGGATCGGTAAGAATAAATCAATTTTCAAACAGCTAAAAAACATTGAGCAAGACTCTCTCTCTCTAAGCCTGCCATTATTCCACTTGCTTGCGTTCTCCGCTATCTAGGGTAACCCTTCTCAGTCTGGTATCCCTGCTTATAGCCAATCACAGGGAGGCTTCTGTTTGAGTAAACCAAGATATAATGGAGCGTCTCCCTGTAGAGGAGTCATGTACCAGCGGTTTTCATTCATTTCATTTGTAAACGTCGGGGGGGGGGTGGCCCTCTCAAAAGGCCTTGAACGAAAAAGCAGTTGAGAGAGCGAGCGTGAGGAAAAGAAAAATGCTGTGCAGCAAACAGTGAAAAGGGTCACAGTCAAAAAAAGACAAAGGAGGAAGGTATATTAAAGGAACAGATGGATGCAGTGAACTACAGAGAGAAAGAAACAGTCGAAAGAGGAGAGCAAAGGTTTAAAAGAAAGTAAGTAGGAGTTTCATTAACTTTTAGTTTGGGAAACAGCCTCTTACTACACAGCAGAGATCTGAGGGGATTCAGATTACTCCAGAGACAAACAGAGTGGTCGTTTAGGGGCTGATCTCAGTTCAGCAGGGGGCCAGAACAGCCCAAAAGGCGCGTTCAGGGGCAGTTTTACCAAATAATTTTGTTGGCCAGGCCTGACAAGTAAAGCCCACGGCAACTGCACTAAAGTGCACAGTAGCTGTGTGAAGGTCAAAGTCAAGGGCATAATTTGGGAACTGAGTTCATGTGACAGTGACTGTCCACTGTAAGCAGTTTCAGCTGTCATGGATCACATGGATGGAAAGGAGCCTGCACGCTGCATTTTCTTAGAAAAGGATGACCACAGTAGCAGAGTGGATTTTGGGATAGGTCGTGATGCAGACCAGTGGGACCGGGCACTATGTGGGATGCTTCACTTTGTCAACATCTTGATTAATATACTGACTCCAATTCTACAGTCGCTGTACGGACCAAACCATCGGGGACAGCATATGCGGCACACCAATGAAAGAGAGAGAGAAAAAAAAATCACCTCATTCTTTATTATAACATGCGGTGCCCCTGAGTATAGTAGCTAAATAAATTAACCAGCAAATAAATAAATGACACTCATCAGTGCCTGAGAAGAGAAAAAAAGATGAAGGTGCAAATGTGAAGATTAAATAGTTCCTCATTTAGTTTACATCAAAAGTTTCGTGCAGCACAGTCCCCCTCTTTTTCTTTCTCACTTGACTCACTTCTTTTGATTCCACTCGTGCAATGCAATTATGACAATCGCAGTCTGGAGGATTTGCAAACAAGAGACCATCGAAGAACTGTGAATGGAAAAACAAAGAAGCTTGATGAGAAAACGGAATCTTAATTACAAATCTGCATGAGGATAGTTAGATCCTAACGGCCTTAGGTAGGAATATCAAAAGGTGATTAAACAAGGCCTGTTTGAAACTTCTACAGCCATCCATTCAAGTAACGTGAGCAAAAAGTTTTTATGGCACCTACTTGTATCGTTACAGTTCTATCTCTGTGAGAAAACAGCTGGAGCAGCACACTGCTTGATGAGCAGTGCTGCTTGTGAGAGGGAGCTTTATTGTCAAAGCCCCCTCTGTCACAGCACCTCCCTGTGGCCTCTGCCTTTACCAACAGCCTGGCAGTTTGAGCATGGTGGAGATGGTTCCCTGGGTAAGAATTATTCTTTCAAAGTCATATTTCACACAGTACTTTACGCCGTTACTCTTAATTTCCCTCCTTCATAGACGGAGAGGCTCCAACTGAATTTTCCTCTCTCTCCCTCTATTCCACTTCCTTCTCTCTCATTCTCCCACTCCTCTGCCCTCACAGGCAGATTGGCTTTCTTCATCTCCCCTCCTTCACAACACCGGCCATTTTCAATTCTCCTCATTCTCCTTCAAAAGAGGCCCCCTCTGTTTTGTTTTTTTTTCTTACACGCCTGCCTCTCTCCCCAACCTCCCTCCACCCCATGCCTCTCTCTCTGGGGAGTTTGGAAGGGAGAAGGGGGCAGTCATAAAAGATAAAGATGAAAGCGAACAGAGAGAAACAAACACGCAAACAAATAAAACCCTTAAGTAAAGTAGCTTTTTCCATCACAGTCGCGGCGGGGAATACGCTGACAGGGAAACTCTGCTGACATGGGTGGGAATCAAAGCTAGTTACAGGAGGGGGCATAGTGGTGGTGTGTATATGAGTGTGTGCGTGTGTGCGCGCGCTTAGTGGACCCATTAGAGGACTAACCACCTAAATGCAGTGTGGATGAATCACTACCATGACACCTGGGTAAAAGAAAGTGTTAATTTCCATATTGCGCACCAACCATAAGTATGGTTTCAAAAGACTAATATGTTTTGGGTGAACGCTTAGATGAGTGCTTCTATGATGTATTTCCTTATGTGTATTATTGTCTGTCTCTGCTTTCCTCCTAGCCCATTAGTGTATGGTAGTGTCTAGTAGTGTGTGCATGTTGCTTCAGCCAGAGGGACTCTGTAGGATCTAATGAGGCTAGGCTCCCAGCCATCACAGCAGCCCAGCCTTACTTACCGGAGAGGGCTGGATGAACACAGGGCCAGGCCAGGGAGGTAATTAAGCAGGGAGTGGTGGTCAATGACGGGCCGCCCCACACCCTAGGCCTCCAGCTGCTTTGTGTGTTGTGCGGCCCGCACAAAAGGGCTGATGAGGAGGCAGGCTGACCTTCAGGCCTGGCACACGCTTCCAAGGGTGTCCACAAAACCTGCTGAGCCATTGGAGGTTCAGCTTCCCCCGTACACATCCCATACACACCTCTGCCGCACTATGTAATGCGCACACTTCTCCTAAACTATCAAAATCTCCCAACCCCAAAGCTGTTTGTGGAGAATTTGTGGACTGAGGAGTGAATACAAATCAGGCATCACTATTTGGCCTCACCCGCTGGTAAAGTTTTCCCGAGCCGATTTTGTTCTTCTTTCTTTGTTCCTGTTTTTTAAACTTTCATCTGGCAAATCTATCCTCTGCTTTCGCTCCACAACAGGCTACATTAGCAAATGGCTATGTCAACTTTCTGTCCCTAACTGTGTGTAAAGTCCAATGCTATGCAGACAAAGACTTATCACCGCATGGAGAGGCAAAAGATTTATTGCACTGCTGTTTGTATTGTTTGTTGCTTAAAAGTAAATTCTCATGCACAATCGCAGAATTAATCATTTGATCTTTAGCATCAAATAAGTCGTTGTTGGCTGTGACTGTGACATTGGAAAATTTATTCCCTCTTAGACCATAAAGCTGGCCATGGGCGGACAAGTGTCTCTCTTAGATGGGCCACATAAAGGCCCAAGACCCAATAAAAAGGAATGTCACAGGAAGTGCACTGAATGTCATTAATAATAAATCACAATTGTCTGAAACTGACCTGGCAGCAAGGATGGACGTAGTGGAAAACCTCTGTGTGGAGGGAGAGCACCTCTATTTATGTCAATCACAGCCTTGAATCTGGCCTTTTATTACTACGAGAAGCAATTAACCTTTCAGAAAACAGTGTCACTCAAGCACAGACAAAAGAGCATTTTGGAGATGTTCAACAAGTCCTGAGACAAATGACTTTGATAAGGTTGGTGTTAATGGGCAACCTGCAAAAATGAGACTAAAGTTCACTTCCCTTTTACAGTGTTCTGCAAATATCTTTCCTTCACAATCGACACCGCTCACAGTGGCTCTTCCTCTCTTGGTAGTGTTTTTTTTTTTTTTTTTTTTTTTTTACATGGTTGGAAATCTTATTTAGTTGAATAGTTATTACTATTTGTTTGCAGTGGCAAATATCACAATAACGTAGATGAGAGTTAATAATTTTGGTTGCATGGGATGTGTTCAGTGAAGCATGACCTTGGCTCAGCACCAGTAAAGCAGCAAATGGTATCTTACCTCAGCAGATACTAAACTTTCACCTCCATTTTTAAGAAGGCAGTGTGATCCTGGGGGCCTGAAACTGAAACAGTAAACACAGTCTTTGAGTGGCATAGTGAGAGTAACATTTGAAGTAAATGTGCACATACAAATACAAACAAGGACACGCAGAGACAGACACTCATATACTATACACACTCAGTGCATAGTGTAATTTGATAACTAAACTCTACATCTTTGTCACTAAACAGCTGGGCCCAGATGAAGTTGGGCTATTAAACAGCGCATAAATAGATTTAAAACTAGGCTGTGTAGAGCAGCAGGAGGGACGGCTCAGAGAAGGCAGTCAGTGTGTTTCCATCCAAGTGAATGTAATTCATGTTTGCCGGCGAGGTCAGTGTGGAGGAATGTTTTTGGTTCTATGTGTCTTAATTGGAAGGCTTCCGGACCCCGGGGTTAGCACACCTGCTCCTCTATCTGTGGCTGCAGTGGAAGTCTCCTTTCCAAAAATCCAAAATGAGCGTATAGGGTATGAAAGTGTGTGTGTGTGTGTGTGTGTGTGTGTGTGTGTGTGTGTGTGTGTGTGAGAGAGAGAGAGAGAGCGAGAGAGAGAGGAGAGAGGAGAAATTAAAAAATAAGCCTGGTGTGTGTGTGTGCATGTGTACGTACATGCGCACATTCTAAACATCCAACGCAGTACAAGCAATTTGGGTGAGATTGTTGTGTTTGGCTGAGGATCAAAAGATAAGAAAAGGTCCCGCACACTGTCTGGGGCTCACAACTAGAAACTTTCATGAGCAAAAAGACAACATTTCCCTTTCACGGATCGCCACATTTGTCCAAACTATGACTATGAAAAAGAACATTTCCCTGGTGAATAAATTAATCATATGCCAAAATCCAAAATTATTGTGGTTTAGTTGCGTTTCAAGAGAAAGCCCGTCAACGATGGCTGCTGCTCGTTTGCATAAAGTTGAATCTAGGCGTCCAGCACGACTCGCCACCTCTGCAACGCTCCCGAAAATCTTTAAAACTAACCATTGTCGACCTAAAATGAAGACAGATTCACCTGTCAATCATCTATCGTGACAACTAGCGGCACGCCTTTAAATCGTCCAATGCTGGGAAGCGGCGCGACCCCGATTGT
>CM022479.1:23197683-23403640 GCA_011952105.1 Coreoperca whiteheadi
CACACACACACACACACACACACACCCACACCCTTTCATACCCTATACGCTCATTATGGATTTTTGGAACGGCGACTTCCACTGCAGCCACAGATCGAGGCGCAGGTGTGCTAACCCCGGGGCCGGGAAGCGGCGCCCCCCCGTTTGTCGCCCCCCCCCCCCCCCCACTAGCCAGCCCCTCCTATCAAACCAACGTCTAACGAGTGACTCAACAGGCACTGTAGCTTTCCCAGCTGCAACGTTTACTTTTTTTTTTTTTTACTTTACTTCAGTATGATGAGGTGATTATTTGTGTGATTATTTATTTATTTACTTTATTGTTTTAAACCCTTCACATAGTATTTTTTCAATTTTGGCACAATGGTTTGGACTTGTGCTTTTAATGACTGCATTCTTTCCCCTTGATGAATTTTGTAAACAGCAGGGCCGCTGCTAACTTATGTACTGACATTCCCCCACGGACACACGCACTCACCAAAGAGAGCCTCTCAGCCTCACTGAGCCGCAAACCTTAGCTCAGCTACAACACAGGTACAACACAGAAACTTTAACAAAGGGCAATGAATGGGCTTCTGGTGACTGTCAAAGTTCCCAGTGGGCTCTGTGTTTCCAGCGCGGACACAGGAGTCTGACAGCAGCTGCTCCCGGCTGCTTAGCGCCACCGCACTCACTACCAGCTCTATATGGCCGCGGTGGTCAGCCTGTCTGTCCACTCGTGTCTGTGTCTCCTTACCTCTCGTGTCACACACTGACCACGCCCCCGACAGCTATTGGACAGAGCCACTTTGCGGCATTTTTTATTAATATGCTGGGAGGGAGGGAGCTAGCAGAATTTAGGGGTTTAGTTACACATTAAGCATAAATATTTTAAGTTGGACAATCTCATTTTGGAGTAAGCCTATTTTCTTCAGTGGTAATGTTTATGAGCTCCATGTTTACATTCCTCCTTTAAATAATCAGCGCCTGTATATGTGGGTGATGCTCAATGACAGTTTCATGACTACCACTCTTTCTCCAAAAGAAACCGATACTGCAAAATACTTTTTGGTTTGTGACAGCTTTGATCCGTGACCTCTTAAAAGGGTTTACCTTATAGCCAATTGTACAGGCTGAGAAGAATCTGCCACTGTAACAAGAATTTTAAATAAGAGCCAGATGGTATAAAAAACAGTTTTTAATAGCAAGGCTATCCTAAGCAGTGGATAGAGGAGGCTTTTGAGCAAGATCTGAATAAAAGATAGTCAGATCTACTAATGAAAAAAGAAAAAGAAAAGATAAGACATTTTCAGTGGCTTTTTTCATAGTTTTCATAGAACTCTAAAATGATTAAATCAGTTTTTAATAAACAGTGGCAAATCTTATCATCATGATCTTATTTGACATTTTTCTATTTAAAGACCCTCCTCTCATGCTACAAGGACAAAACAAACGACTTGGAGACGTTTTGGTTAATGCAGCTTTTGAACAGATTGATCTCTTCTTATACTATGATGAGTATTTATTTTGAATACTTTGAATGCTATGTCAGCTATTGCTGCTTACTAATTAGGTGACCTCTTGTATATAAGGAGCTAATCTTTTTTCTTTAGCTTTGTACAGGACAGTTTATTTTCTTTTGCCCCGAGAGTGGCTTTTCATATGCACCTGTCCCTCAAGACTTTTAGACTGCAGAACATCTTTTGAATGTTAATCTTCTGCAGATGGGTGCAAAAGTAAATGTCAAGTCTTGCTTTTTCTACTCCAACCCTGGGTTTGGAAACACTGGATGCATTTATTGTTTTTGCCTATGTTGGCTGCCGTTCTGTAGTGCAGGACCAACATGCTCCGATGTGTTAGCTGTTCCCTGCAGGTTTATGGATGTTTTGGCCCTGCAGTCACCACTCCCTTAAAGAGGCTCTACTCTGAGAGATTAAGACTGCCAAACCTTCACCTCTTCCTCTCCTTTTAGAGTAATTACGCAATTCTGCCTCTCTGAGCAAAGAGGGGAAAAAGGCACTCAGATTCATTGAATGCTAATTCAAGCAGGAAATTCAAAAGGGATCTACATATTTTCACATTATGTGTACAAGGACGGGGTGAAGTAAAATAATAGCCAAATATTGTTAAGCAAGATATTGTTTAGCTCTCACAAAGACTTCTCCCCAACAATACACCCACTGAAAATAGGGTAGGTCTTTGAGGTCAGGGGGAGACATCATGTCATGAGGTCTAGTTTTATTCCATCTTATTTATAATGGATGAGATAGAGGGGGAAAAAACGTTGCACAACCTGGCTGAGCCCTGGCAAATATTTTGGCATCTGGATGCTTAATATTTCATGAGATAGGATGATGGAGGCTAGGTAGATGATGGACACCACGCAGAGTGCCACTGATATTTGTGTCTGCTTGATATATATAGCCTGATTTACTCCTTGTTCTATGCCATGGGCTTGTCATAAGACAGGCCTCTACTCCTTTTTGAGATGCATAGAGGGGCAGAGAAAGCTAGTGGGCTGACTGAGGCAATTAGGTCTATTATTAGTACGACAGTGGAAGGATTGATGCGCACAATAGTCAGTGTGTAAGCAGAAAGCCCGGGTACGTGAAGGAAATTCTAATGGTGAGAATTTCCTAGATTATATGGGCCTTCATTAACATTTTCACACATGGCTGCCTAACAAATGAGAAAAGAGCCCTGGCATACCAGCAGATTTATCATGTGCACACAACAGACCAGCTAGCTCCTTCTTCTCCATACGGTGTGGAACACACTCTGTACTGCTCTCAAAGCAA
This sequence comes from Coreoperca whiteheadi, assembly GCA_011952105.1. NCBI lineage: Eukaryota > Metazoa > Chordata > Actinopteri > Centrarchiformes > Sinipercidae > Coreoperca > Coreoperca whiteheadi. The sequence goes on from CM022479.1 coordinate 23,200,458, forward strand.
CATTAGCCATGGGCACTTTGGGTGTCATTGGCTTTTGAATAATGGGGCAACAGGACTACGATACTGTTCCATAATATATAAAGGTACACATTGTATACCTGGCCAGCACTTCTTTGTTATGTTCCCCAGGTAAACCAAGGCTGTTTATTGACAAGGGCCTGCACTGTCAGTTCTGTCTGTCAGATTTTCCCAAATGAAGAACACGCTCTCCAACACAGTATTCTGGACTTTTTCTCTATGCGCTGCTTTAATTTGGCATGAATTGTCCCTGTTAAGGACTGATACACAGGCAGGCCTCTTGCCTGCAGGGCAGGCCCACTTGAATTAACTGTGTTGCACACTTTACATTCTCTGCTCCCTGACATCTTGAGAAATGTTCCCTGGGATCTTTTTTTCCCACAGAGAAGTTCATTAGAATGACAAATAGCATCCTGCCATAAAGTGGAAAACATCAACACGGCACAACAGAAACTGCGATCTGAGGGAAGTGACATGCAGGGAGGGAAATGAATTAGACTCCATTTGATTCTATGTGATATCAGTAGCAACGGCTTCACCATCCTGTTGGTTCGAAGATTTTGCTGACTCACTCCTGTTTTTTCTCAGTTGTTCTCCTCTCTCCATGAGTTGGAGTTGGGGAGTTTATGTTCCTTCAAGTTGGCAAGCCCACGGGGCTTTTTCCTTTAGCTTAGAACTAACATATTTGATTTAACTGATCAGCCGGATGATATTGAGAGGTTCTATTTGAAGAGTTGAGCCCAGCTCTCTGAGTGGTCTAATCTCCTCAATCTTGCAGTAGGAGCCATGTCAGCATCAGCTCAGGTTGGAGGTAGAGTAGAGAGGTCACAGTTGTTCTCTCCACTCAGCTTGTTTTGAGGATCGTTGCATGAACGACCTGTTTCCACGGAAAAGCCAGCAGCTCCGAGATCTCTCCTCCTCTTCATCATCTTCATGGTTGCCCTGGCTGTCTGCCAGCCCAGCCCTCCGTATCAATAATGAACGTTTTAAAGAACAGCTTAAGCAAGTGCAAGCCTACCTAATGTCCTAAAGACAAAAGGAGATATTGCCATGGACAGGGGGCTAGAAATCAATTTCCCATTTGCCGCTTTAATTTCAGCGAGATGGGTGGAGAGATTAGGGCCGAAGGCACCTGTAAGCCCCCTCGCTGATGAGCTTTACCTGGGCCTGCTGCACTGGCTGGCCTGACCCCCTGGCTAATTAAAGTTCTCAAATTGATCCACAAACAACGTGATACAGATCTGTCCTTTACCACCCTCAGCAACATGTCTCATTGTGGAAACTGCCCCATAATGGCCTCATAAAACAACAGTTGTGGTTGTTTCCTGACATCTATGCTGCCATCCATTAGATTGCCTTATTTTTGATTATGGTGATGGTCACTTTAGTGGTTAATTGGATAACATAGCCAATAGTGGTGCAGTATTTGTTTATCTGTGTTTGCGTGCACACACATGATTTTGGCTGTCAGTTTTCTTTAGGATTGACCGGACTGACTTAATGCCAGGTATGACTGACGGAGGCTGCTCTTTTTATACTGTACTTCAGTGGACCTGAAGCTTTGAACTCAAGTACAGCTGTTTATGTCTGTCCCAGTTACTCCAAATCACAATTAGAAATCATAAATCCAAAAAAAGTACACTATAGTGTACAGGAATTTGTCAAAGATATTGCCGATAATTAACATGTTCATGATACATTAGGCACAAACACAATAGGGCCTCTTTTAAAGCACACAAAAGACTTGTTTTTAAATATTAAACCTGCTATAACTGACATTTTTGGCCACCTGGGCGCAGCGGAAACAACCTAACATTGACATATCATCACCTTTTATATGGCAAACTTGTTAGCAAACAGTTGCTTATTTACACATCCGGCAGTTAAAGAGCAACATTATCATTCAATTGGGGTCGTGTCTCTGCTCGCCTGGTGAATATAAGGCCAATATTTACTCTCTTTTACCTCTGTTTTTGTTCTCTACCAACTCCTGAGGGAAATATCTGGCTCACCAGCTAGTCGCTGACTGTGTCTGTCTGCTGTTTGGTGTACAGTGGGTTTTTAGAGCCTTTTCGCTGAAAACAGCTGCCTGCTGCAGCTGAAAACGATGCTATGAGAGCGATGAGAGTGAGCCAAAACAGTAAAGATGCTGGCCAGACAGCTAAACAATGAGCTGAAGCTCACTATAAAGCTCCATAAAGCCGATGGGAGCTGCAGGTTTCGGTGATAGAATAGATAGGTAGCAACCTCTTTCACATTTTCATTTAATGTTATTATGAGTAAGTATTAGTATTGTAAATTAATAAGTAAACAGGCAACAATCACTGTTAAAACAATCATCCTTAGTCATAAGTTATTTTTAACACTTAAAAACTCAGCTGCTTTATCAAGATTGTTGATTTGTAGTTTTATAAGATTTGACTGAAATTCCCTGGAAACATAAGCAAACAACCGAGCAACCTTGTCATCAGATTCTAAAATTGCTTAATTCTGATTGGTGCAAGGAGATACGTGACATTTCCTCTTTCCAACACTACATAACAATTATTTACGTTTATGTCATGGTCTGGGTGAATACTCGATTTTGATTGGCTGCAGGCTGTCCATTAATTCCTGAGAATGGACACCTGCTAAGTAGTTCCATTGAAACTGTTTGTTCACCATTCTAAAAATCTGAATATCATATTTACAGTGTAGTCCTTCAGTGCCTCAGTGACTGTAACATACAAGCTGCATAAAGTACCCTGCCCTTCTGAACTTACTGAAACTTTGTATCACGCAAGTGATCATCTCATAGCCCATTCACTACTCAACTCCCTACTTCGGGCTGCAGCCGACAGTACACATGGCATGGCATCATTTGTTCGTGAAAATCTTGATATTGATTTTGGGATAATGACATGGCGGGATAGCTAGCGAGTCTTGTTGTTAAACATACTATCAAATTATATTTACTGTTTGTCAACCGTACACAATGGTATTGACTTCGAATCTTGCTAGTATTAGCTTTCTGGCTAATAGCTGAGCCAAAGGGTTTTATGACCTGAGCGGACTACAAATATCTCCCATTGCCAAGTCGTATCTAAGGTCCGTCCTATTTACTGGAGTATTGAACAATGTTTCCGTTGGATAAGACCCTTATGGGATGGTAATGATTGTTCGAGGTATTAGTCAAACCCTCAGGTGTTACCAGGGAAACTGAGTTATGGCTTGTGAAAAACTTTAGATTTTCATTGCAAAATGCATTAAAATATAAATTAATAGTCTTCTTTTTTTTTTCTTTTGCAAGTGACCATAGTATAAACGGGATAATGCCCTTCAAGGTGTCCATAATGAGGAACTAATGGACAACGGGGCGGACAGAACTGTCTGACGAGCATAATGGATACCTCATCGAGCATTATCCCTTTCTTGTAAATTTTCTCATGCACACATTGCAGTGGTCTTGCTCAGGGACACTTCAGCATTTGGGCAGGAGTACCTCAGGGATCAAACCACTACCTCTACCATCTAAACTACAGTCTCCCCTTACGCCCCAAACCAGTGAGAAAAAAAAATACAAATTTTGTCATGTGTAATAACCGGTATGACTCTAACCAATGCAGATTATGGTGGTTTCATGTAAGACCCCATTGCTTATAGTAAGAACCGGATTTATAAAATAGGTTTTCAGGGCTTTTAAGAAAACAAAGGGAAGTTTTAAGATATGGTATGATCACAGGTCACAAACATCACGTGACATACAACCAGTCTAGACTCCTTACCCCCCACAACCTATGTCCTAGGCATTGAAAGCATGGATGTCTCCTAGATGCTGTTCATGTCACACAGTCCTCCCTTCCCTTCGCCCCCCTCTGTGTTTTGGCCAAACAGCCACTGCACCCTGTCCTCCTCTCCACAGGGTAAGGCCCCTCTTAGGCAGCTGTGCTGAGGTAGCATTACGCTTCATTTCACACTACTAGAGTCTGAAAGTCCTCCACACATTGGTGGGCTTACAATGCTGTAGCCTGTGTCTACTCCTGCATCTCAGAGGAATCTCATGAATGTAGCACAGCGCTGTCCTTGACTTGTTTTATATAGAACTACAGGAATAAATCACAATTTAGAGTTAGAGAGCAGTGTTTTTTCTGGGTTTTTTTTTTTTTTTTTTTTTTTTTGTAGAAGTGAGTAGAATACAAAAACATGGACTCAACTTGGTCTAGTTTCCAATCCAATGAAATTACATAATGGCCTTTCTTAGTAGTCATGTGCTTTGCTGAGAAGAGTTATTTTTAGCAACCTGCATGTTGCCCTTCCCTCTCGTATAATGGGTGTCGGCTCCATTGTGGTGAATTTTTAACAAGGGCCTTTTCCTAAGCCCCTCGGAGGAGTTAATTAAAGTGATAGAGGCTAGAGCTGATGAGCCACACCACCCTGACCTTGAGGCTCTGCTTTCCCCACCTCCCCACAATTATACCTGCATAATCAGGACACGCGTACACACACATACGCTCATGTATGTACACACACATACACATCGCCAAAACCGCCCAAAGCACCCCCAACTAGAGTCCCAGCCACATTCCCACTAGTCCCATGAAGCCAGTGAATCACCATGGAGCAGCAACAGAATTAGCATGCACATTATCATTAACTACGTTGTTTTGTAGAGATTATTTTTATTTTCCAGCCTGATAATCACAGCAGTGTTCTGTGTTTGTGTATAGGATTTTTCTGTTCTGTTTGTGTATGCAATTCTCTCTGTGTCTTGCTTTTCTTCTCTCTCCCTCTCCCTCACCTTTCCCCCCTTTTCTCTGCCTCCCTCTGTGTCTCTGTGTCTCACTGTCTCCAGTCTGACGGTATGGCCTCTGTGCAAAACAGGAGACGACTTGGTATTTGGTGATGTGGTGCATGCAAATGATCTCTCTGTCAAGGCTGCTTATTCTAATATGACAGCGTAGTGAGTTATCTGGTCCGCTCTATATTGGCAACCAGATCTGCAGCTGCCAGCTAGAGGGTAGAGGAGCTCAAATGTTTGTGTGTGTGTGTGTGTGTACGTGCGTCTGTGTCATCAAGCTAGACAGTCCGAGACAGAAAATAGATGAAGACATGCAAGAGAGAGAAGCCAGCCAAGACAGGCATCATATAAGCAAGAGATGGGAAGATGGCTATCAACGAGAGAGAGAGTGTCTTCCCGGCCCTGTCCCCTCCTCTTCTACAAGCCCCCCCCCCGTCCTCCAGTCCTGCTCCTCCAGTGTTAGTGCTGTTTAGTAGAGCTGTCTCTTTCAAGAACGCCATTGAGACATGAATAAAGAGAAAATGAGGAAAAAAATGTTTTGCCGAGAATGGGATGTCACAGCAGATAAGCATCACGAGCTGCTCCATATTTATTATGTGCAACAATTTGACTAACCAGAGAATTTAGATTAATAACATTGGGCCCCGGGAAGTAATTTCCTTTTTGCGAAAGTGATTTACATGGCGCATCGCTAAGAGAACAGCTCTCGCAGGCCTTTTTGTTGTGTCAGCTAAAAATAATGACATTTAAAGTACCAACCAAGGTTAATAGGCTTCCTCTATGGTTATGAACTTTTTGCGCCTGCCCCTCCCTTTGTTCTCCCTACGAATCGACCCACTGCTTTTATAGTTTCAACATCCACACTCAGAGTAAACCACCTACCTCCTCATTTCCATCGCCCCCCTCGGACACCTTTTTACTCAAACCCACCCCTTATGCATGGAGATGTTCCTGTCAATTGTGAGGGAGTTACTTTTATTACCATACAGTGGCAGCTTAGCTTTGTAGTGGAAATTGGGAAGATTTTTGGACCATTATCTGAGATATTGGTGTAATCGTTGTGCCATGGTCCAGTTGAGCAAGTAATTACACATTCTCTGCGAATGAAACCTCGAATGTAAATGTTTCTATAGACAGCTGCCAACACAGTTTACTTAAACAACACCTTTTCTTGGTAAAAACACAACTTTGCCAGAGGAGCTGTGACGTTATTTGACGTGAGAATGTGAGAGCTCAGCTGTACCTTACCAAGGCTCACCATCTCTCTGGACTTTTCTGAGTCAGCATACTTAAAGCAGCCTTTAAAGAACTGTATGGAGCGTACTGCATAGGTGGAAATATTGGTATTATACTGTGGCTGCAACTCCTGCATCACTTTAGGCTGTGTTTGTGGTTGGGATGGGGTAGTGGGCGTTTAGGTGCTGGGGGGCAGCTAAACCTCTCTATCTCCGGCGGTAAAGCTGCTGCTTGGGCTAGACCGGCCCATCCCCGCCCACTCCCATATTTTGGATAGATCTATTTTTGATGTCAGGTTCCCCCCCATGTTGGGCAGGTGTTTTTAATGAGGTGCGCCCAGCATCCCAGGCAGTCTGCGGGAGGGTAGAGTTATTGATAAATCATTAACGTTGGTGGAGAAGGTGTTGAGGAGTTGTAGCTTGCTCTCCTCTGGAGAGCTGTCTTACTGCTGAATATTTCATTGGCACACAGATGTGCTGCTGTCTGTGTAACTGCTCATGGCTCCTCAGCTCTCTGCCATTATGTAGCAGTGGATAGTATCCCCACACCACATCCACTAGACAAATCAAAAACAGGTTTGATAAAGGAATTGCTGCACCCACCTCGTCCCAACAGCCACCTCTGCTGTGCTCAGAACCCTTCCCACACTGTGCTAAAGTGTATGTAAAGAAGGGCAGCTGCCTACAACACATGCCCCTCGGTAGGCAGAAACAGCAAACAAATCTGTGTCATAACAGAAAGAGGCGTATTTTGAGTTTTACCCAACCGTAGCGATGCAGCACTTCTAATGCTGCAATTCCATTAGACTTATCTCCAGTGGGGGAGACAGAGAAACGACTGCTGAGTCAGACCAGAAGGGGCCAGGGATTACTTATTCCCCATGTCATCTGTACAGAAGCGTGTAGTTCATGTGCTGTCCTTATCCCCTGCTTCCCTCTCAGCAGTGCTTACTCTCCTGTGATGCCATCCTCTGTGCACCCATTTGTCTCGACTGTGTAACACTGCCACCTCCTGTCTGGGAGCCCCGGGGTGCCAGCAGGCATGGCCAAAGTGCGGGCAGCTTACAAGGAATGTGGGAGGAAGAAAAAGGAAGGAGGGAGGAGTAGGATTGATAGAAAAAGAGAGAAGGAGGTAAAGAGGGGAAGAGAGAGTAGGACAGGGGAAACATGGAGGAATATGGGGGAAAGAGAGAGAGAGAGAGAGAGAGAGAGAGAGAGAGAGAGAGGGAAAGAGATCTCCGAGCTCACCCAGCCCTGATCAAAGAGCCGTCTCCCTAATCCTCCAGCTTCAGCAGTCAGCCTGTCTCTGAGCATTTCCAGTTGCCGACAAAAAGGAAAGGAAAAACACTTGCGGCTAAACTGCCCTGAAGTGGTGCTATTTTTACTTTTTCAGGAAGGCAAAAAGTGAGACCCCCTACTGGGAGTATGCACAAGGACTGGGCAAAATTACAAGACCAAAGCACAGAAGAATAGGAAGAGAGATCCAGACAGGAGAAACAAAACTGTCTCCATGTACAGCCATATTTTGTGTATATGTCATCTTAGCAGCAGCTAGTAAAGACTGTTTGCAAACAGTATGTGACAGTTTCCAGTGTAGCCAAAATTTGGTCTGTAGGTATACTGTAATGAATGACATCTGTGGAAGATTGCATAACGCTGAAAAGTTTCCACTGTAACAAAATCATATGCCACTTTTTGCGATCGATAACCCAAACCACACTGCTAACTCTGTTTAAATAGATTTGTGATTTTGGTTCAGGTATCCGCTGGAGAGAACAGTTTACTTATGACTCAAGGTTCGGTACAAGGTCCAGTATTTTTCTCCATCCTCATGTTTCTACTTGGTTATACTCGGTAAATACTCAGTTATATGTACTGATAAAACCTGGTGAGTCCTCCCAGAGTTGAACATATTGCAATTTGTTACTGTTTTTTACTGCCAAAACATGTTAATTGTTTGACCAGCAACACATACTGTAAGCGCTGACCTGCACCTTCTATGGCTGCATTATCTATGAGGTCCCTATTGTTAAAAATCAAATCTATTTTGTTTCAAATTGGTGTAGTAAACTAACACTAATATAGAACATCAACTTAATTAACTTACTAACTTGGAAAGGAACCTTTTGGATGGGTGATTTTATTTGTACAGCTTGGGACAGAAGACATTGTTCTTTGTTTGCAATGTAATATAGGAAGACCATGTAGTCAGGGCACTGACACAATAAATAACAATGACTAAAACAAAAAATGTTTTTTTAACTATAGTGGAGCTTCCCTTCAAGAATGATTTTAATGTTGCATGATAAATGTTAGATAATTAGTAGATTAATATTTATGTAGTATAGGGTTCTGTTACAGTTTCTATTAAAGCAGTGTTAACTTTACTGGCTACCCTTAATGATCTTGCTGACCTGTTTCTCGTAGACTGAAAATGGTAAATATACATTGCTGCAGTTATAATAATTCTGTGTAAATAATACAATCCAGTGGGAATCAATTTAATATGACCCCTTTTACCCCAAACATGCTGTTCTGCTAGGTATCATGTCAGCCTCCCAAAGACTGTGAATGAGAAACCTCAAGGCCGCTGTAACAACACAGAAGACAATTGTTAGGCCCTAATGCATGAAGCAGAATTATAATGGCAAAGAGTTAATGGAAAAAATACGAGATCAGGATGAATGCATTCACAGATGGAGATGGAACAAATAGGGACTGGGTGGAAGGAAATAATGAATGAATTGAGGAAAGGTGCGAGGAATGGGCTGAACGGGAGGCTGTAAATCAAAGGAGGGAGTCAGGATGGAGGGAGAGAGGTGAGGTCAGTCAGTTGGAGAAAGAGAAGGAGGAGAGCTGGCCAGCAGCAGTGGAGGAGGAGGAGGAGGAGGATAAAAATGTGTGGTGAGGTAATGGCAGTGATGAATAGCCCATGGCTGATCAGTAGAAGCCAGGTTGGTGTTTGAAGATTAGATTTTAATACAGCGCTTTGACTTCACTCTGCTTGCAAAATAATCACAGGGAAAAAAGTAAATAAGAAATTATTTCATACACCACAAAATGATTATGCCAGTTTGCCCTTGATGAGGAGAGCCTGCACAACCTACCATGTTTAGGTTGCTCAGGTCTATGTTATGGCAGGAGGTGAGTTAATAATTCAAAGTAATTTAAAAGCAAGACAGTGAATGTTCCTCATAGCAAATGTGGCCCTAAACCGATGGCCAAATTGCTAGCATGTATGAACTCAAAGTTCATGTCTGTCTGTCTTGTCTGTCCCAGCATATTGTCCTGGTTTATTGAGCACTGTTTCGGGACTTGCAAATAAACATGAAAACACAACAATGTGATGCATCAAACCCCATCTCTGTCCAAAGTGATGTCAACATCTTAATAATTTGACAGTGATACGGAGAACAGATTGACAGCCATCCCCTTCGATGTACCTTTGCTTTTGATATTCAAATCTTTGCGTAGTTTGTGTTTACTGGATTTGGTTTGTCTTTGTCTAGTAGTTTGTTTGCTGAGAAGTGCACATGAGCCACTAAACGATTTGTCACCAAGGCTTAAATTTAGCACAGAGGCTGCTACATGCGTAGACATGACGCTATGCCGCAATTATATGAATGAGATATTCATAAATGGATTTCACTTTGTGTCCATTTTAGAACCTGATTGGCATTGTCCGTCATTTTACTTCCATCTAGCCATTTCTGCTGACATGCTTGGGAAGTATTGATTGAGAGGCTTGATAATTGAAGATGTGTGACCAGGCTCTTAGGCACAGTATACACCTTTTTGTATGTACATGCGTGTGTAAACCATACAGGCCATAAGCAGAGGAGATTCAGTTTGTCTTGCCAACCATTATGGTGGCCAGTGAGGGGACTAAAATAGTACTCTGTCTGTTGCCAAGGTTACAACATTGACAACATGACGTGGCCATTCATTCTCAATACTGTATCTCCCTGGCCTTCTGTGAGAAAGTGGCTGCTAATCTTAGCCCTCAATCTACCCGCCTGTCAATGTGAAGAGGGAAGCAGCCGAGGTATGGGATGAAGGGAGTTGGGTCAGCGCCGTCCCCTCACTTTGCGCCCCGTTCCACTCATCAATGGCCCCTCCCCCATCCGCCGCCACCCCACAGCTTCTCTCCAGGCGGTGCATGTTCCCTCAGCTTGCAGATAAAAGCCATTGGTCCCCCGCTCCTGCCAGTGTGTGATGGGTGAAAATCAGAGCTGTTTCTATGCAGACCCATGTGCCACTTTTCCTCTTTGCAGGTACGTGGTGGCTTGAGGAGGAGAGAAGGGTTGAATGGCAACCGGATGGTAGTCACAATAAAACTGTAATTGAAAGATATGTTATCGTGACTATTTCAAGCTAAGGAAAGTGGTATCAAAGAGACATTCCTGCTAAAAAAAAAAAAAAGAGAAGAAAGGGAACCTCTTTTAATTAAAAAACAGTGCTCAAAGGGGCGACCAAAAGTTGAAACTGGAGGCATGTTTGGCATGAATAAGTTGCCCCTCTCCTTTGTGTGGTGACACTGACAAATAGAGCTCTGCGTGTGAAAAGGAGACTTATCTTTGATGGGTAATGAATTCAAAGTCATGGAGATGAACGTGCTCTTTGAGGTTCAGAGGGCTTTAGCTGAAGTCATATTATCTCACTCCGACAAATGGAAGCAGTGCTGTCACATGGTGCCATCCCCACGACTTGATTCATCAAAAGGAGAGAGTGTGATGTCTCTCTAGGCACAGCTGTTCTACTGTTGGTTCTGGGGCATTGTTATTGTGATAGCAGTACATTAGTACATGCTGGTCACCCTAGTTCGCTTTCAGTATGGTCAAGTTGTGTAATAGCCTGTGTAGCGCACATAGCAGTAGCAGATAGACAGAGAATTGATTTTTGCGGTACACACATTGCTAAAGCAAAGCTACAGTACAGTGGGTGTGCTGCTCTGATGTTTTTCCAAGTCAACAGTTGCCCTAGCTGAGGACACCTGCAGGCTACCAGTGGACAGACACATGGATATTTAACCAGTTCTTTGTGCTAAACCTTTGTGTTTTTATGACAGACACAGTTTTCAAGATGTGCACAAACACATTTCTGCTCAATTGCTCCCAGCGGCGGCTCCAAATAGATTTAGCAATGATACTGTGAGAGGGGAGAGAGAGACCTAGAGAACAATGAAAAGGCAAGAAGGGAGAGTGAAAAAGAAGAGAAGAAATAGTCTGAAAATGAGCCAGAATGGGATTTTTGCAGTTCAGTTAAGAAAGGCTTTGAATGTATTTGATTCACAGACTTGATCTGCCACCAGCCTATTTTTATTAGCTGCTTGACAGTGCAGCATAGTGTTGGGATTACAACCAGCGCCTGTGTTATTCAGGGTTCCTCACAGCTAAATTTGTATTTGAGCATTCCTAGCACGCCTCTGCCTCCTCCTAGCACACACTTTAATGCCTTTCCAGTTTCCTTTTTGTTTTCAAACTACATAATTTTAGTGTTGCGGGTCACATATTAGGAAACAAACATGGTAGCAATTAGAAATGCTTATCTTGTTCCCTTTCTTCGCCTCATTTTTAACGGGTGATTCCTCATCCTAATATCTTGAAAGAATGGAGCAGATATTCAAATGAGTTCTTTTATTATGGGCAATATTAAAGCTAGGCTTTGACGTTGTTCAAATTCTTAATTGAAAAGAAATGTATCGTATCCTCTTGAGTGGTGTAAATCATATCCCTCCTCCATCCCCTGTGCGCTAGTTTATGTTATCTGTGGCTAATTCATGCCACACTTAATTTGGCCTTGATTGTAAATGTCCGGGGTGAGATGAGAGTCTTGTCGCTATTGTGCCTGTGCCTGAGTCGTACATGGTCTCGCAGGATTAGGTGATTTTAAATTTCAACTGCGTTTCTCAAATGAGCATCTTTCTCATCTGATGAAAACCACTTTATCGTTGTGACAGTTGTACCCATCTGCCTATTTTCCCTCTGAGTAGTAACAGAGACAGGGAGTTTAGTGTTTGCACCCAGAGTAAAACCTAAATATTTTACAGGAGGCAGCGATGTCTCCCCTCTGCCATTGTTGTTGACAGTAGTTGCTTTGAGCAATTTTCTTTTAAGCAGCCTTCATTACTGGCAAACATGGTGAACACATGCGGTGGATTTGTTATAATTAAACCAGGGCTTGCTTTGGACTTGGAGAAAGATGCAATAAAGACGGCAGTTTATTTAGGATAAACTCCCCAGCTCCTAGGAGCTTCAGAAGGGGAACCTCCACACTCTAAATCTAGTTGCACGAACATATGAGGGGATAAAGTGGCTCTATTAAATTTGTTGACTCCAAAGATCCTCTCTGAAGCTGCAGCGTATTGCATTTGTTGGCTCTTCCATCCCTGCTAGCCTTCTCCACGGCTTCTAGGATTGAATCAGACAGTGCCCAGATCCTCACCATTGCATGGGATGAACACTATTGAATTGCTTGGCTTGTAGATTCACAATTCTAACTTCTTTAGACTATATTGAATTTACCATCCTGGGCAATCAATAATACTAAGTTTTGCAGGCAGTATTGAACTCTATCCTCACACATCTACTCGGTGGTTGGTTTCTCTCCAATTGCTTTGGAATCTGCAGGCTGTCACGCACAAAAGAACTGATACTGAATTGGCTTTTTAAACAAGGTTCATAAAGCCATGGGAATTGTGCAGACTGGGATACATAGTAAAACAAAAGGAGTGTTCACCTGCCTAACATGTAGTCAGATAAAATGTGAGCAGAATCGTGTTCCTGCTGAGGCAAGGAGGAAAGGTAGGTAGTATTGTGTTATTTAGGGTCTATAGCATTGGAGCTATAGAGAAACGTGAGCAAATGCTCTTAAATTACTCATTTAATTTGGTAATCCAAAATTTTACCAGTGTCTAATGAGACACTGTCAGGAAGATTATTCTGTCCTCTGAAAGCCTGTCCATGATAGCAGTAGGCCTTGAGGGCAACAGCATAGCTGTGCATTGCTGTGGCATTCAGTGCATTGCGATTCACCATTGGCCCCCTGGGTAATGAAAGGCCTAATAAATGAATCCATCAGAGTGTCTGTGTGTTGCTCTCTGTGTGTATCTGGGATGCAGTCAGGCCCAGACGTGCCCAGTCTCCGGGCACACAGAGGAAAGGGATGCCATTGCTGGCAGGCCTGATGAATGGGTGGCACGCCGCGCCATGACAAAGACGAATGTGACAGCCCCCGTCCCGCAAAAGGGGGGCGGTGCTGAACTACCGAGGGGAGATCATGTGATACTGACCACCTCCCCTTCCTAGTTACATCCCCCACTGGCTGAGCCCAAGGTGGTGGAAGAACCAGAGAGGAAAAGGAGGAGAAAGAAGAATATCAGATCATCCTATTGAGCGACTGCCTCCCTCCTTCTCCCCCACCACCCTTTCCATCAAACAGCACATAAAGCAATAATAAAACCTGGAAGTCAACAGAGGGGGGCCAAACTATACAGTATGTTTATTTTCTGTGAAGTAAATTATGGGTTATAACAAACACTTCTTTAACCGGAGAGCAGTATTTAATAAAGGCACTCCACAAAATAACAGGCTTAAACAAACACAAAGGAATTCATCAATAGATCTTCTTCGACCAGAATTGATGTGGTAATCTGTGCAAGATGGTAAATAGCTGAAGGCCTGAAGCTCTATTTGGTTTTCACCATTATTAGAGGTGGGAGGAAATTAAAGACTGCAGATCAATACCAATATTTGTTTTATATTACTCAGGTGTCCTTTGATTGTCTGCATGAATGAGCGACTGGAGTCTGATTTTGGTGACTGTCTCTATCAGATAACTACATACTTTGGTCTATTAGGCTGATCACTTACACTTAAGATGAAGATGCTCTTGTACTTGTCCAAGTGCCTGTCAGTAATCACTCCTGTTACAGGGCAGCTTATTATCATCAGAGTTGAATGTGGAGACGGGTCTTTGTTATAAAACAATCCCTCATTTTTCATTCTAATGATTAAGATAATGTGGTGCTCTACTCAGGTACAATTGTACATCAGATATTTTGATCTATTACCCAAACGTGCCTGTCCAGACTGGAGTCATGTTGCAGTGCAACTGAAGAAAACCTCCTTGACCTCACTTCCAAACTCCTCAATAGACAGAGTCTTCTTCTCTGTGGCAACGAGGGGAGGTGGGGTTCGGTTAACTATCCCCTCTAAGATAGGCCATCGGTGAGAGGGAGAGAAGCACGGTGGGGTAAGTCAATGGGAAACTGAGATGATTAAGAGGCTTTCACTGTTAACAGAAAAGCGAGGATCAGTTTCTATTGCACCCTCTTCTTTTCATGGCCTGGTCTAGTGGACAGGCTGGTGCTGTAGTCTGAACAGAGCCAAGACTTGCCTATTAATAGACTATTGAGTGCTATTGATCCTTGGCTCGTGTGACACATAAGATACAATGAGCCATAGATCCCAGTAAAGAGCCATGTCTTTCTTTTCACTTTACCACAATTGCATATGATTATAGGAGTCTGAGGATCAGTCAGAGAGGCCTATCTCTCTGTAACGATGACCAGAAGTGCGATGGTACCCTGAGTAAAAGCCGACTGCAATTTGGAAACTTTTGTCATAAACACAAAAGCTCTTGAACAAAATGGCCACGATGGAGACGTGGCTTTGCCTAGACTGAATACTGCCCCTCCATAATTTAATGGATAGGTTTTTGTGTAAACTACCCAAACATGGATATGTTTCAAAAAGTGAAGATGCTTTCTCTTTGCATCCAAGGTGAGAATAACTCCAAAAAGCTGCTATACAATTACGGATAAATTAGAGGGATAATGACAAGAGGGAATGGTGGTTATATCAATAATCCCTCTAATGGTCAATTCCAGAATGCTGTCTGCTGTGTGCTAGATTTAGTGTAATGGATAAGGTGCCTGTTTAGCAGAGGCTTACTTGTCGCCAAACGAGGGAACAAACCTCAAATAGCCAAATTAAAAACTGAATAATAGATGAGCGATGCCAGGATGAGAGAGAGGAGAGGAGACAGCTGTAATTTCTACTCTTGGAAAAAAATAAGAAGCCTTGGCATGTAATTGTCTAGAATTTATAAGGGCACAGGAGATAAATAGAGACAATAGGAGATACACATCCCACTGTGAGAATCACCTTTACTGAAAGACACTTCAATACTGATGGTTAGAACAGGTGAAAGTCTACAAAATCTTCAAAACATTGTTAATGCTGCTGTTATTAAGGTGGCTGCCAGTCTGCGTGAAAGAGTGCCTCTCTTCCATGGGTTTTGTCCTCTTTACAGCAAACAGCAACAGCAGTCTTGAAATGATAAGAAGTTTTGAATTATGTTGGCAATGACAGAGTGGAAGTTTATTTTGGCAGCGAGCTTGCGTCAGAATGTTATCGAATGCTCAACAAGAGGCGCAAATCATGTGCACTCCATGGGGCATTATTCTCAATCTGCATATGAGAAGGATGTCTGAGGAGTGTCTGTCAATACCACCACCCTCTTCCCAGAAGGCCATGCCTGAGGCTTTGACCACTGTCACATGTTCAAAGACACGCCCACCATTGCCTGTGGAGAGGGCTGAAACCTATGAGATTGTTTGAGGTACGTAAGAGGGCTGGATCTGCCACGAAATGTATTAACTGTGACTGATACAAACGTTTTTTCTAATAAATATAAAAATAGATGCTTCTGGGTCTGCACACAGGAACAACTAGTTTACTAACAATAACATTATGGGTAATGAGGGTGAAATTGGTTCACACAGCAGAATATTATAAGACCCAGTTATTGTCATCTGGAGGAGTCAGCTTCTGCAGACTTGCTAATAACAGGAGTCTGACTCATTCTGTGTTTTTAGCTTGCTGGGTTTCCACTGGGCTTTTTTTTTTTTTTTTTTGTGTACCTGTGAGGGAAAAAAAAGGACTTCCCTGCTTGGCGGCTGGTGATGCAATCTGATATGAGTGGGGGCTATGTGATCACAGAATAGCCTCTCTGGTGAAGAGGTGACGCTATTACTGCACCATTGAGTGCAGGTCATTTGCCATAGCCACCTGGCCCTCTGATCGCTGCTTGGAAAGGGCTGTTGTAGCTGGACTGGTCTCTGCCCCTCTGTTATTCTGTGTACCTCTGCAAAGAAGTCCATCTTAACAAGCAACTTGGTCTCATCGATTTAAGCATCTTTGAGCATTTAAATGTAAAATTTGTATTTTCTTCAAATAACATTTTGACTTATTAAGATAGGTTAGCTATAGCTGAGAGATGACAGGAACCAAGGGAGAGAGATGCAACAATGTATGTAATGTAGGTGAGTTAGCCAGGTGCCTAGTTGTTTTTCAGGGAGGTTCTACATGGTCTTCTTCTTTCAAACATACACTAGCCTGTACAGATATTGCATATTGCATAGCCTTCTACAATGCATCACAACATTTCACAGGTTATACATTGTGGACCACAGTGGGAAAAGAGATAGTGTTGAAAATATGATTCAGAGATGGCAAGCCTTCAATCCCATGTAAAATTAATTTCATTGCATTTGTATGGCACATAGATCCAAGTTGTTGTTTTATACACTTATTCTCCATGGCATGTTAACATCATGTCATGCCAAATAGAACTCTATCTCATCAAAGTTTCAGCAATGTTTGGAGAACCTGAGAGGAAAGGTTGGTAATGGAGAGACATTGAGGAGGGATCCCGACAGCATGTTGGTGAAGACGGCTTGCTGGCCTTCCAGCTCACACACACAGATGGACGGTGTGTCAAGGGAATCTCACACACACACCGATCAGAGGCTCCCCTCCTGGCCAGCAGTGGGAGGAAATGTGACTGAACGAGAGGAGGAAGAGCGGGAGAAGGAGTTAATCACCACACTAATGCTGCACTTCATCATCGTTTCCTGAGCCTGCCTGCTCACCCTCACTGCCTCTGCTTGACTGTCTACACAGCGCCCTCTTCTCCTAGTTTTAGCTACTGCACTGTTGACTAGCCCACAATGAGCTTATCACTCAGCTGGACTAACTGGAACTCAAGTAGCATAACATGTTTATGGAAGAGACTCACAAAGCACCACATGAAAGTTGTTGATCCTTGAAGGTGATTCAAGTGGCCACCGATAGGGAGAGGATTTGGACTGACCTTGGCTGTCGTGCATCAGATATGTATGTGGGGCAAAGTGCTTTTTGTGCTTTTTCATGCATGCCTATTTGACACCGGCCCTTTGAGGAGGACTATTTATTTTTGCAAAGGCCCACATGTGGTGTGCTGACCCTGTGCTATGTTGTGCACAGCTTGTGTGACACAAGCGTGTGTCTATTTTGTTGTGCGTGTACTTAGTTCTTAGTGCATGTGTGCATAAGTGCATGTAGGATGCATGCCGTGCACAAAGATGGATCTGAGGCCGGCGGTGAAGGTGAGTGAGTTTAAGCAGGCCCCTCCCTGGGGCTCTTGTTCCACAGACAGTTACAAACAGGATCTTAGGAAGTGCTGTGCTGTGCTGCCGTGCATGGCCAACCGTCAGCCTGGCCTCAAAAATATGAGTCCATGTGCGATGCGCATAACTCACAGCCTTGCTGCCACACACGCCCCACTGCCCTGGCAGGTACTCCCTCAGACCATAACAGCTACCACAGCCTCTTAAACCAATTTTAGTCTCCTGGATTAAATACTGTAAGGTGCCATTCATGCCCAGGCTAGTGCACAAAGCCTGTCTGTGTCTCTGACAAATATACCTGCTCACACATAGTATACTGTTGTTGAGATTTTTGTACAATGCATGCAAAGCTAATGCCATAATGCTTTATGGCTTTTATGCTGCATTTGAATAGCTGAAATGTTTGCTCGTACCTTCAAAATTTGAAAATTAACTGACATGGGGTCTTTACACCAGGTTGTTGACACACTCATAACCTATATGAGAGAATATTCTATTCTGATGATGCCTCACATAAACTCCATTGAAAATGGTTTCCCTATTGTTTTCTTATGCACATCAGGTTACCTGACTGATATTGTCCCTGGTGCTAATTCGGGGCATTGGGTATGTGCAAAAGGGTGACAGCCTGCTTTTCAGATTACACTTCAAGTGCTCTACAAGCTACAAAGCAGCAAAGAGTGTCTTTTAAGATGGGACCATACCGTCTCAGGCGTTAGCACGGCTGCGGCGTGGTATGGTGTGATGATGTGGTGTGTGTGACAGCGAGTGACAGAGTGACAACCACATGACAGGACTGCGCTGTGATCACAGCTCTGTTGAGGAGACACCGATAGCAGTGCTTGGCTGGATGCCCATCAGTTTGTCTATCAGTCTGCCTTTCTGGTCATACTGTAGATACATATACACTTAGACACATTTAAACATACCTGGCTCAGTGCTTAATGGGTGCCTGTCTGTCACACACATGTGCCCGCATGCACACAATCAACAAACTGATGGGCGAGACGCCACGGTGCAGTGATTTCAGCTTTGGTTCCACATCACCTCCTACTAATGGTGGTAATTAATTGATGAATGAGGTCAAATCGGAGATATCCATGCACGTCTCAATTCGGATACAACCCCATCTCATCCCTGTGCTCACCTCTCTGCCACCCCGCAAGTTGTTTTCTTATTGCGCAGTGCACCACATTCCCTCTGTGCTCATCTGCATAAGACCTTGGGATGAATGTTAACGATGTTTAATTAGACAAGATGTGGGATGGATGAGTGGGTGGAGGCAGTGAGGCCAGGGTGGTGCTGCCACCCGCTGGGAGGAGAGAACACATAAAACACACACATAGACCCCTGCAAGCATTCACACTCATGCGCGCACACACGAACACACACACACACACACACACACACACACACACATACTTGATGAACAATAAATGACCATTAAAAGGCCAAAAGCTACAGCTGAACATGACCTTACATGTGATTGGTACATTTTGACTTAGTGCTATGCTCCCCATCCTATATTTTACGAACATCAAGGGCACAGACCCCTCATTGTTATTGCAATATAAATTAAACAATTTATAAACCCAATATATTTGTAGGATATTATGTAGTGCTAACTAACTGCCCTTGATAGTAAATCTAATTAACTAAACTTTTATTTCTCACGAGCTTTCTGTCTGGAATCAGCTATTTTCTTGTAGAATTAGTGGCCCAAAATGAGAGCATTTAACATTTCACGAAATTATATTCATCCTCCTGGCTCAAGCCCTTGACTGTATTCAGAGAGTTTGTAGAGTATTGTGCTACTACTTAAATACTGGTTGAATGGTTTGAGTACAACGATCCCATTCAACATTAAAACGTCTCATCATTACTTGCTGGACTAAATAAACTCTAGCTTATTAAAATTTCTGGTCCACAGTTGGTTAACTGAACATTGTGACTGGGATCAATGCTAGGTGAGTGCATTGCGATTCGTGCCTGAGGCCAGCATGCTGGCTTTTCACGCTTATCTAAGACATTGAGACAACTTTCTCGTCCCAGCTCACTCTGTATAAACATTTCCACTACACTGATCTGTGAAAGAACATCAGGCAGCAGCTTACTGTATGGTAATCCAGTAAACGATCGGCGTGTTGTTTCGACAGTGCAGCCATTGTAGAGATAAGGGGGATGCAGATGTTTCTCTCTAGCTGTTCCCAGATGAGATGTCATTAAACGGGCTCGGTCTCATACCTGCTGTTTTAAGCCCATCTCCTCAACTGGGTGACTGACTGTGGACCGGATGCAAAGGAACGCTCAAATGTGCACTTTGTGTCTATTGCTCGCTGCTGTCTCCTCCAGGCTTGGGCTTATCTTGTGGTCACGGCCAGACAGAGACACCTGCGAATGCTGTGGATTAGCAGGCTGCCTGGAGTAAGGCATTTAATGCAGAGCCCCAAGGATCCGGGGCTGAAGGCAGGCTGAGTTGTGAGGCTGACGCAAGCTCAATGGAGACTTCTCAGGGCCTAGATTGAGATCAATGACTTCTCAAAGCTGCCATATAAAACATTCAATGAAAGAGTCATTTGAGAGACGCAGGTAAACATGCTTTGATTACAATAGAGAAAAGGAGAGTGTGTTTGCTCTCCTTAAAGTCTTGCTGAAACAACAACAAGGCTGCTTGGTCTCCTTTGTGTTGGTGATGCCATGTTGAATTTCCACTCTTAATTAATTTGGTGAGCACAGAGAGGGAGCGTTTGTCACCCCTGAGCTCGCCTGTTAGTGCTATTTGTCTCTGGGTGACCTTTGATTTCACACTGCATTGGTTTTCTCCTGTTATGGACAAGAGGCGGTTTTTGCTGACAACAGAGGAAACCTTATCTTTTAAATAAGTAATTCCTCAACTGCTCAGTGAGTTCACCAGCAGCAAAATATTGGGATTGCTGAAAAGGCAGGCACAGAAGCACACTGGGGAAAATATCTCCTCCCTCTATATGCTACAGCACCTTCGCCTAACTCATTAAAAATTCCACAATGCAGTGTTTGAACAAGACCTTCTACACAACAGTATATTCTATATTACAATACATTTGTTTATCGACATGATATACTTGTAAATATTTTTTTCTTTCTTTTTTGTCTTAGTGTATAGCTAGGTACATTCCAGGCTTTAAAACTGGATTCACATTACATGCAGTATTGTTTGACTATGTCTGGAACCCCTGTGGTTCAGAGGTCTCTATGTGAGTGTATATGGACAGCTCTTGGTTTGGCATCTGTTCCGTGTGTCACTTAGAAGGCACAGAGGGGGCAGGTTTATCGTTGTATTGTAGAGGGGTTTAGGCAGTGACACAATAGCACCAGCCAGGCCTCCTTGGCACCAGCTGGGGCCCAGAGATTTAGGTTTTTGGGAAGAGAGCATTGATTGGGGTGATGGCTGGACTGACTGAGAGGTGGGATGGATGAAGGAATTGCAAGGGGATGGATGTGTTGGCACCTGGCTCTGTGGGTTCTGGCTGGGTGCTGGAGTAGTCTCCAGTAACATTGATGCATGGCCATGAATTATATTATGGCTTGGCAGCTGCTTACTCCCAGATTCATATTAGCAGTCATTGGGTTATTTATTTATTTGTTTCCACCATTTGTCAAAAGATTTCCCATGTAAAATAAAGAAACAACCTAACAAGATTAAAAAATGAGGCCGATTTAGAGTATTTTACCGAATGGGTATTTGTGCAGGTAAAAGCATTATGACAGCTTGCAAAGGTGTAGCAGCTAAATTCTGATGGAGTGCTTTGTTTCTGCCCAAATGTCATTTGGTAAAAAAAAATATGGTGTGGCAAAGTACAAGACGGTTTACTCTGAGCATCTCTTCAACACCTGCCTGGAAACCTGCCAGGATAACACCTCATTCAATGGCTGCCTGCAAGCTGTAGCAGCTTCAGACTGTGGGAGATAGAAGTGATGCCTTGGGCCTTTTGTTCAACTCTGACATGGCTGTTCGGACACCTTTGTTCTGGGAGGAGAGGCCCATTCACAGCGTGCCCAGGGAACAAATTGAATCTGGTTGACAATTAATAGCCGTGCGGCATGTTTAATTAAGAGCATGTAGCCAGCAAGAGACGTGAGGGAGATAAACAGAGGAGAGCTGCACAGAGCCAGACTGGGCTCACAAAGGAGCAGGCCATTGGAGCGTCTGGCTGATCGATTCCCTACCGTCTGCAGAGAGCAGCCTTCACAAAGAGCAGCCTGTGCCTCCCTTCTCAACGGGCCAAACTTTTAGAGGGGAGAGATGTGAGTCTGATAATGCACACAAGGCAGATGGGAGTATGCAGATAGAGGCAAAAAAATTGAGGAAAAGTTAGCTCAGTGCAAGTGAAAACTATACAGCTGCAGAGATGCACTTCAGTATTTGGTAGCTTCAGTTTGGTGAAAATGACCTTGAACGTGATGATTACTGGTGTTGAATGGTCATTGACTGTAGCTCATGTGGATGGTTAGTGTTACATAGATGTCTGGTGTTGGGGTCTGCTGTTGGGAGACAAAACATGCATGCCGGCAAGCTGGTTTGACTTCAGGCGTCTGTGACCTTCACAGTCCCACATTCCCGTTATTGTAACATGAACACAAAGCGGCAGAAAGTGAGTGAGAGAGAGAGAGAGAGAGAGAACACTTGACAGCTTGTCTTATAGGCCAAACAATACCAGCCGAGGCCAGGCTGCGTTCCTCTGGACAGATAGTTACACACATGCACACATCTACTTCAATTAAAGAGAACCCTCCTCCAGAACTAACAATCACATCAGTCAGCGAGATGGCAGGAGCTGAAAGGAGATAAAATGAGAGCAGTTCATGTGAGGATGTGACCGATACTGTTTGTGTGCCTGCATGTATGGTCAGTGTTCGTACGTGTGTGTTTGTTCTGCCTGGATATGTGTGTGCTGACAGGCGAACAGAGAGATGACAGGAACAGGAAAGGGAGTTGCAGGAATGTAACTTGTTCATGTAAGAATTAAAAGGGTGTCTGTGTGTGTGTGTGTGTGTGTGTGCGTACGTACGTGTACGCGTGCGCGCGCCGCACACGCCGTACACACTGAGGAAGTAGCAATAGAGGATAAAGGCATGGGTCTGACAGACAAAGGGTGATCCTTTCATGCTGACGAGTAGTTGGGGGAAAAAAGAGTTTCTGCTGGCTAATTGGCCTGAGCTGGAGATCTGGCCATCCCTTTGCTGAATTTTCAGACTTGTCTTCATGTCTTTTCTCTCTGACCAGAGTGTGTCACTTTCTGTGGATGGACAGTGTGGGCTCAATATTTCATCCTGTTTCTCTTCAGGGCACTGTCGATTAAAAACACAACATTTTGCCCTTTAACACATAATCTGCTTCTTCTTCAGTCTGTTTCTTTGCCTCTTTCTCTCCTCCTCCTCCTTCCCCTTCCTCTCCTCCGCCTCTTCTCTTTCTGCCTTTAACATGGTGAGCAGGCTTTAGTTAGGGTGTCACAATTTGTTCTCCTGTCAGAACATTCTGCGTTTTTGTATTTAAGAGCTCTATATAGCTACAGAATTGAGAACAGGTAGAACCGATCACTATACTCTTTACATAACCCTGCCTATTCTCAGCACAGCATGCTACTTATGCAAACGCACACACATATTTGCGCCACACGCTCATAGGCACACGTGCATGACTCCGTGGTCAAATATAGCTGCAATTTTGAAGGAAGACCTGTAGGTGGTTCTGGGGTGTGTCTCGGATTGAAAGTTAGAAATTGGTTTCATGCAAGGGTGCCCCAGTCATTTGGCTGCACTGAATAGTGGAATTCAGAGGATAATGCAGGCATTAATTGATTCTGGGGCCTGAAATAAATAGGCTTTCAGGCTCACATGAGACAGAACTCTGCTCATTTGTGCCTTTCGAGGAATACGGGGGGGGGGGTCTCCCCTCCCCTCCCCTCCCCTCCCCTCCCCTCTTTGGATAGGTCCTGCAGGAGCCTTTAAATGAAAGCTGACATCAATTGATTGATATGAATTGAATGGTGACCTTCTAGATTCCACTGTCACTTCATTTATGCACGATACCATCGCTCCTTGACTTTTGGGAAAATTTGGGTGATATTTGAGGATATAGTGCTTATATTCTTACAATGTCTCCACAGAGAGAAATCAAACCTCAATTATATTTAGATGACATTTAATGCCCTCTCTGTGGATTTTCACTGTAATATCTTTCTCACACAAAGCATAAGAAAGCAACAAATGTAGCATTTATGTCTGCACTCACACATTAGGAGTCAGACAGACCTGGCGACTGTTGGCTGTACAATCTGACACGGCACTTTCAATATCTGCTGTCTTCCAAAACAAGAGCATCTGTCAAATAGAAGACATACAGTAAAGAATTAGAGAGAGGAGACACAGAGAGAACCACCTCCTCTAGTAAGTTTGACTGCTCCTGCAGGTGTTCTTCCCCTCTTTTGGTGGACAGAAGTTGGGTTTGAGGGGGGAAATGTTCAGTAGCAGAGTGGGGTAACAGCCTGGAGTCTCGGCAGTGGGGCTCAAGTAAGGTCAGCATCGTGGAGGTTCCGCCACTCTCCGTTCTCCTTGGTTGGGCTGTCAGCAGGGGGGAACAGACATCCTGCTGCATAGATGATGAAGAGGACGTGCAGCGTGGAGGTCAGACGGTCACGGGGCGTCAGGAAGGGAACCTGGCCGCTTCTTGCCGCGCCCCGCAGCGCTCATATACACATTTTTTGCCCTGTTTACTAATGTAGTGCTCCATATTTCCGCCGAGCTTCCAACGCGTCTTAAAGTCTTGCCAGAAGTTAGAGCCTGAGGGAAGGAGAGGGAGGGAGAGATAGAAGAAGAGAGAGGTGTAATAGAATTATTACACAAGACACATCTCTCAAGGGTATAGCAGTAGGAGGTCCCATAAGGGCTTTACATCAGCAGAGAGACACATCCATAGCAACAACCACAGGGTCACAATGCTGCCTAATTGTGCCTGACAAAGATGGATGTATTTCATCTCAGTCAACTTTATGTCCACTTCTCATTCAGCTTGTCCCTAACACACCACATGCTGTAGTTTCATTCCCACATAAACCCTTCGCATGAGTCCTCCAGGTTTTCTTGTGCTCGGTTGTACGCCAATCTCTCCACTTTCCTCCTTCTCTCATCTTTTCTGTCTTTGCTGCTGCTTCTCTGCTGTTGCTCCTGTTCTGTTCTATACAAATACGTAGAAGTACAAGACGTGCACGCACAGGTGTGTTTTTACAGTGTGGGAGTCGGTGGCTGACCACTGTAGTCCTTCAAGGCCAAATAATTACATCCTCTCAACGAACGTCCAAGACAGCAGCCATGGCACCGAAGCCAAAACAATCCTGCCTCTTGCCAGCTCTCTCCTCCTGGTCTCTCTCTCTTTCAGTCCATCCTGTTTTCCCTTCAGCATATGGCTGTAGCTTCTCATTCTGAGGCGGAGGAGGTGGGAAGGGAGACGGGGTATTCTGCCCCCTCACATACTGTGTCATGGAACACTGAGTATGCTAGAAAAAAACAATATTAATCAGAATTTCTATACGATTGTGTATGTACCGCGATTTGGTGTGAGATAGTAAAATTGTATGAATACCTATTTTTCCCAAATAAAAATATAATATCACAAATAATGTACAGTGACTTACCAGAATTCATTTCTCACTTCAATCTGTCACTACGAAGTCTTTATTAGACAAATTAGTGGGGCCCTAGCTGGTCCAGCAGAGCAGTGGGAATCAAAACTGGGATGGAAGTGGAAATCTAATATCTTTTGTGTGATCATGATATAAGTTACTTTTTAATTATGTTTATCTTGTAAATAATGTCTTTTGTGAAATTATGTTGCAATTCAAAAATATTAATACAAATCTGTCTCTTTTTAAAGTCACCCACTGTCCCTTAAAAAATGTGACTTCTTTTAGCGAGTGGTTACCTCAGTTAATTGATAATGCTACTGTAGCTAATCCTAATGAAGTAACTTTTCTTTGTCTAATTGGAGCTTGAAGTACTGTGCCTGTTTCTGTATTTAATTGTTTTTGCAACTGACTATTTCTTAAAGGTGAAAAACTTGAATTGAGGAATAGGCCTACTTGACGAGCTGGTTGCTTGATTGGCTGCTGAACTCTTCTTCTATCTTTACAAACAAATGAAATAGCTTCAGTGCACCTTGGCATAGATTCTACAAGTCCCTGAAACTCTACTGGAGGGATGAAACACCATTCTTCCAGAAAGATGGCATTTCAGAGATTGCGGTGGAGAGTGCTTTCTAAAATCTCCAGTAGGTGTTCGTTTGGCTTGAGATCTGGTGACTACGAAGACTGCAACATATTGTTAACATAATTTTCATACTCTTTTTTTTTTTTTTTTTTTACTTTTCAGTGTCCCCTTCTGCCCTGTATGGACACATCTGAATTTGTCATGTTTCTTACTTCTCATTTATTCTGGTTTTATCTTTGATTTGTTGCCCCTATGTAGAAACCCATGTGTCTTTTGTGTGTGGGGCATAAGCATACACAAGAGCTCTGTTGTATGCACGCCAATCATTTTTCATTTTGTTGCATTAATAAATTAAAGTTAGGCTGTTGGCGGGTATGTCCCATTGTCAGTGGCCTCCCGCCACTGTTTTTTATTATTACGTCGTCTGCTCGTATATAAGTATATAGTGTATAGAAGGGATATTGTAAACAAAAAGGAGAGTGCTGGCGGAGCAGCTGCTGTGGGTAACATTGATTGCGGGAGCTGGGAGGCGTGCAGCATTGAGGAGTGAGAGGAGGCTCCCCAGGAGAATGCCTCTTTTTTCAGAACAGCCTTATGACCAGCATAACCAAGCAGAAATGTGAAGCGAGGCATTGACCAGCTACTGGAAAACATCTAAGCTATCCAGGATCAATGCTAAATTGATCCCAGAACTATGTATAATGTAGGGCAGTGGCTTGTCTCGCTCTTCCCACCTCCTGTATGGCAAGAGAGAGCCGAACCGCAGGAGCTGAGGAGGTACATAGCGAAACAGAACCAAATTGCCTGAGGTGTGTTTTAAACATATGGTAAGGCCTTGTGGTGAAGGTGTACACGTGTACTGAGCAACTACGCTGGGTGTGATGCGTACCCTGAAGAAGACTTTCATGTTGAAACTGCGGTAGCCTTTACTATTAAACTATTTTCTGCATCGTGACCACGATTCCTCCCCCACACCTGTGATGCGTGAACATCCATTTTTTGTGAGCCCACAGAATTTTGTTTCAGCCATGATGATGCACTTTCGGTTTTTAAATCGATCTGGTACATCAGTTGCCACAAACACAGGATGGTTTGTGGTTGTGGGGGTAAGGTAGAGCAGAACAACTCTGTTGCTCCTATACAGTGGAGAAACAGAGTAGACACAATGTGACTTCCACCCCTCCCTTTTAGCATAGGTATCCCTGGGAAGCCCCATGCAGGTCCTAATGAGCAGTATGCTGGAAAGGGCATCTTTTTAACCCAGCACAGGGAGTCATAGAACAGCCTCACTCCTCTTCAACAGATGCCAAGTGCAGCTGTCAACAGCTCCGTACTCTATTGTTGCTTACTTTCACTTTCTCAACTCTCTCACTCTCCTGTGACTCTGTCTCACCCCTCCTGACTTCCTCTCTTTTCCTCTGTCCTGACCATTCGTCTTGATAGCAGATCCACAGCATCCCATTATGAGCCGTGCTCAAACAATCTTAAAGGCTAGCTGGAGGTTACAGCTTGCTAAAATAGATTCACTCTACCTCACTACTTTCCCCAGTTTAAAAGAGTAATATGGCCATATGAGATTACAGATACAGTGTGTGATACATTATTGCTAGTGCATTAAGAATTCATGAAGTATAAACAAAAAAACCCAAAATGATTCAGCAAAGGCGCTTTTGCTTGCAGAATCGAACCGAAGCGCTCTTTTTTAATCACCATACCTTCACGCTTCTCCTGTTTTAAATGCATTTATCATTGTCATGGGGAAAAAAAGTTTAAACTTTGTTCCTCCTTTCTCCTTTTTGATTATCCTCTCCCTTTTCAGTAACTCTCCCTTCTCCATCCCTTTCTTTAGTGCCAGTCTCTATCTCTTCTGTGTCTAATTGCATTTGAATTTTTTCCGGTGTAATCTTGTGATAGCCTGGAGCTTCAGCAACCCCCCCCCCCCACTTCCATTTATGCCCGGCCCTGGGCAGGTTGGTTTCCTGGGCTGCCCTGGAGGAAATATCAGATGACCTAGCACTCCACAGCAAAACCCAGGTCATCTGGGAGGGCTCCTCTCACCGTATCCCTCCCTTGCCCCCCTCTCATCTACTTCCTGCTTTCAAGTGCAGGGCAAGGTCAAAGCTTTGAGGATGCATTCCCCAGACTTCACCACGAGGCAGGCTGGAGGCGCTGTGCTCTTCTCTCTAACCAGACTTTGCTCCATCTATTCTTTCGCATCTTCCTGCCCTCTCATATTCATTTCATTAGCTCAAGCTTTTACTGCAATCAATACTGTTGCTAAAGTTAGTTTTTCTAATACAGCTATTCATTAAGTGCCTTTTCATTAGTGTCACTAGAGCACCAGTATAACTGGAATAATACTGTAATGGACAAACCTATTCTGTAATTGTTGAATCCTTTTTTTTGGGTGATGAAGACTGGTTTTAAATGGCTGAGCTCACAAAGAATGAGTCATTACTCTGTGTTTTTACATAATGTCTCTAGTAAATTGTGGGTTTTAAAAACTAAGATTAAATTCTCAGACAATGAGTAACTGTTGGTATTTTAATGTAGGGGTGGCACAGAAGGGAATGTGCTTCAGAGTGTTTCCTCCGAGGTTCTGTTTCGTTCCCACCTCTCATTTTCTCTCAGCTCAAATGCACTGTGGATGCAGAAGGAGAGGAGAGACATTATGGATGGTGTTTAGAGACAGGTGTCTGATGCGTCCTGAGATAATGCCAAAAGACTCCTATCTCTCCTTCTAATGGAACAGCGACAGTTGTTTCAAGTGATCAGGCCTGTCATCCAAATGCTGGAGCGTTGGTCCTCTCAACGCCTGTCTTTTCTCCCATAAATCAAAGTTGGTAGTGAGAGAGAGAATCAGAGGGAACAGCAAAACAATCTAGCCTGAGGTCATCCCAGGACAGTGAATCTTCCATGGAATATCTCCATCAAACACTGGCGTTACCTTTGACTGACTTTTGTGCAATAAGAAAGAATGAGGGTCTAATGGAATCCATCTGATCAGGTTTACAAACAGTTGCTCCTAAAATTGTCATTACAACTAATTTTGAGGCTATCAAAATATGGGATATGTCAAATAGTGTTTATTTTCTGAGAGTTTACTGCTCCTGCTCCCACATCTCCCTTCCTTGGTGCCAAGAAGTGAAATGGGATGAATATGTTAGTGTCATCTCCAATTTCAAATAGGTAGACATTTCAAAAGCTGATTCTCTCTGGAGAAAATGTTGTACCTCTAGAGTGAAAATATCATTTGAAAGGCGAGACAGTAAAAGCCAGTCATCTCAAAATGAAAATTTTCTTATGGTGGCTTTCCTTTTCACCTCAGCGGTTATGGGAAAGGAAAAAAAAAATGTGAGTGAGATATTGGAGAAAGTATGTGGAGGCTATGAGAAGAGCGAACTAGAGGGGAGAAACACTGATGAGTGCAGGAGTGACACCTCCTGAAGAGCATGTTAATAACGTGCCAGGCCCAGACAGGTAACCAGTAATCAGACCCTCTGATTGTAACACGGTAGACAGAAACACACACAAACACTCTCGGCTCTCCATCTCCATCAGCCCTGAAACTGCTAGACTGCTCCGTCATGTTCTGGGGCGGCCCCCTTTGCTAACAGTGTGTCGCAGCTTTTACAGAGACAAAAGAAACAAATGAGATGGCTGGGTTACAACAAACAGCTCCGGGTTGTTCTTTCCCCTGTAAAATGAAAGGCCCCTTTTTTGTAACCACCGTGTCAATTAGAGGAGGTATTGCTCATACTCACTCTCTGGTTCACTGCCAGCCTGCGCTGATTGTTATTTATATAGATCAGGCTTGGAAGGGAGTTTGCCTCAATTTACGCTGTGCAGAATACAGCCCTTACTGGTACAGTATATCTCAAGAGCACCTGGAGATAAAACCTCCGCAAGGATCATGTCAATGGGGAGGATGAGGCATAAAGGAATGAAGTACAAACAGCCTTACACGAGCAGGATTCTGACCTGAGAGGTAGAGTGAGGTAGGAGCTGTGTGTACAGAGATCCTCCTCTGAATATTTCCCCACTGACAGAGAGCAGGCCAGAGGCACTGAGGTCAGTAGATAGAGTCCAGAGCCCATTGACAGCTGCTGGTTTGACTTTGATGCACCATCAGTGTTCAGCCCACCGCTTGCCTGCTTCCCCCTCCACCCCTCTTGCACTAACCCGCAAGCGTGTTTGCTCAACCTGAACGCACGCTAGCCTCTCATTATGCCGTCCATGCAAACTTTGTCTCTTTGCAGCTGTTTAATGGCTGCACGTCTGTTTTTGTTTGTTTCCTCGCCATAAGATTATTGCACCTTTATGGTTGGTCGGGGGTTTGGAATAATCCCTGGCATCTGTTCAGAGAGGGAGGGGGTGCGCAAAGAGCCAGAGGTAGAGGCTCACTTCTGTTTTTTTTGTTTTTTAAATACGAGACCATGAGGCCCCCTATTTCATCCTCTGCCATTGAGGCTGGGGCTGTGGCTGGGTTTTAAAGACAAGAGTGATGGAAGGGTCTATGTACTAACATGCACAGAGGTCACTGAAGGAGCTTCCCGCTGACGTTCATTCCTCCTAAAATGAACACAGAATGGCAGGGATTAATCTAATCACTGCCGTGTTAGTCTAATTTACTAACATGCAGAAAAGTAACTTTATTGTGACCCTAGTAGTGAGGTGTTATTTCTTCTCTTTCCATGGGAATATTTCACTGCTGTATTGTTTTTTTTCTGTCTTATAGCAGAAGTTATAAAGGAAAGGAGCAGCCCTGAGCTCCTCTTGACAGCCTCACCCCCCTCCTATCCTTTTCTTAATTCAAGACTCCATCTTGTCATGGCTTCACTGCCTCCGGTCATTATGGCAGGAGAACAGGAAGTTAATCAACGCAGCATTATCTCCCAGCCTGCACCTGGAGGCAAGGGTGCCAGTCATGCTACCACCCCCTCTCTGTTGGGACCCCTGCCAGCCTGGAACCCCTATGGGCTATTGCCAGTGTGCTGTGTGCCAGGTCACACTTGTGACACAGCCTTGATGAGCCAATGGGAGCCTTCTTGCAGTGGTGCATTCTTTAGCGTGTGTGTGGATGCAACAAGAAAAGACGGAAGGAAATAGTCTCAAGGAGACAAAAAAAACCCAACTGGCTCTGTTTTTGCGATCACTTCTTGCTGCTTCTTGTGCTACATGTCTGATATTTTTCCCATTTCTGCTATACAGAAAGCTGGCGTTTTTGCCCCATGTGGACAGGCGAAGGAACAACATGAAGCCCCGGAGGAGGCTTTTTTCAAACTCAAGCCAAACCAGACAACATTTGAACAACATATTCACACTTAAAGATTTGTTGACACTCCAACATGAGGAGAGATGCACATTCTTAGAAACTAAAAAAATATTTTTGTGGAAGATGGCAGCAGGTCTGCCCTTGTGTCTAGCTCTCTTTAACAGTTTGAGAAGCTGACAAATGTTCTTGCTAAAGAGTGAATTGCTGGCTGTCGTTGGTAATCATTAGGTTGTCTACCAACATCCAAATTGCTTTTATTTCTGCCCATTAGTTTGGTGAGAAAATGGCCGGGTATGGTCTAGCGTGTTCCCGCTTATACTCAGACTGATGCAGTAGGCAGGGAAGAGCATGGGAAACATGAACATGTTTGATGTATCTCTATTTATACCAGTGGCAGTTTCGGCTTCTTTTTTTTCTTCTTTTTTTTTTTTTTTTTTTTCTTAAGTGTCTATAGCATCTCTTTGTACACAACTGACTCCAAAGGATCAACAGCCTTTTCTGAAGTAGCAGTACACACGCATGTCAATATTGTGAGACTGGCGTGTAATTATTATTCAAAGGTTAAAGAGTAGATTGATCCATAAAGGAGTGTCAAGGGCAGATCAAAGGGATTTGGGGGAGGATCGGACCAAAAATTTTAAAACGCTGCTCACTCTCAAACACAGAGATGTCAATCTTTCTGAGAGCACCTTGATGTCCTCAGAGGAGAGCTTGATCAAAGCTTTCGTAACAAAGATGGTCTCAAAAGATGATCTGACCTCAGCCGCATTCCACTTCTGTCTTTCACTTTACTTTTACCAGTCTCAGTTTACCTGCCTGGGCTTCCTGCACTGCCCCGTCTTTCCTGTGTTTGCGCTGCTGGTTAGACTGTCTGAATATCAATGAAGCAGTCTCACCAATGTATTACAAACACAAGGGAACAGTGATTAAAGATGACATATCTAAGCCTCACTCCCTTCCTCTCTCCTCTCTTCTCTTTTTCACAGGAGATCGCAGCTTACTTGATAACATTTGAAAAGCATGAAGAATGGCTAACGACATCCCCTAAAACAAGGTAAGAAAACTACACTCCTGCCCTCTTTTAAAACATACAGTAAGTTAAGATTCATAGCCCTAAAAGTATTACATTCAGGGAGCCAAAATTTCCATTTTTAGTTTTACATATTTTTTTCTTCAAGACCATTTCCCTTATGCACAGCTTGCAACCTCATTCAAGTTCAGTGTAGGATGTTTAATATTACAGGCCGCTGATGACTGTTCAGAAAAGTTTACAGTTTTCAGAAAAAATATGGAATATTAAAATTGACTAATAATTGCCTTTTAGCAAGCCAATTAACATAACATGCAGTGGTGCAGCATCTGCTTTGAATGGTATGTTAATATGTTCTTATCTGTCTGCACATTCACCACTCAACTAATAACACTGTTGAAGCTTGGGTTGTTTGTCTGGGTCAGACATTACACCCACATGTGGAAAAAATGCCAAGAGCTACTGTAATATTTGAATTAGAATAGGGGTGCCAGCATTGCAGTTAATTAATTTTTTTAATGTATGCAGATACATATAGGGCCAATTTGCAAATGAAGAACACGTTCTCTTTGGCTTTTCAGCAAACTTTAACACGTGAAATTTAATGTCAGCAAAAAAAATGTGTTTTGTGGCAGCATTGGCTGTGAGGTAATTATTTAATCTATGTAGTATAATAATTAATAATGCAGGTGGCTTTGTAATAGCATTCCTCTACATTTGACAGTAGTGGACAGCTCTTTGTTTGAGTAGCTTTGGCTAATCTCTTCAGCTCCAGGATTCAGACCATACAATCATTTCACTGCTACAACAAATACGGCCTGTTAACATAATGTCCCCTTTACTAAAGTTTACATTTTCATGCATTTGGAATCAGCTCAATATGTTAAACCTTTCTTTATCTTTTCCTGCGAGCTGGACTGGCTATGCTGGCATTATTAGCAGTCCTCATCCATGTGTAAATGGACCCTGGGCTCACTGACATAGAACCCATTCCTCACGTCCTTCTCCCCACCCTTCCTCTCTTCCACTGCCTCAGAGGGACATTGATAATAGTTCTGCATAAAGACACTGCCAATTAGAATGCGTTCTCTGGTGTAATTATGGAGCATGGGCCAAAAGAGCACTGAGCTTACCTGTTTTTTTTTTTTTAATCAAGAATGCCCCCTCACCAAAAATGAAACCAATGTCAGGTGTATTTCAGTCATGAGCAGTGGCCTGAATAGTTGATATTAGACCCACTACTATTACTCTCTCCAGAACATACAGGTGCTACTATCTTGCTGTAGTATGGTAAATGACATTAAGGAACAAATATAAAAGGGTTAGAATAGAAAAAGAGACAATGACGGGGGCTAGGGCATTACAAATGTCAGAGCGCCAGCATCCTCCAGCACAAGACAGCCTAAAAATGACACTTGTGTGAGATGTGAGAGACATTTGATCCAGTGACTTTCTAGCAAAGTGGTCCTCAGGATGCTCATGGCCACAGTCTGTCACCACTGGCTGTCTGTTATCCAGTGGTCTCAGCTGCTAGTGTGCTCAGGGATTTCAATCCCATGTCATGTCTCAGTGCAGGTGCTCACATCTCAGCAGTCGTGTCACCAGGGAGCAGCCCCTAGTGTACACCTGCAGATCACCTGACAACACGCAAACATTTCATGTTTTAGAGGAGCCACCACTGCAGGACAAGATGTGTGTGTTTACTTTATGTATGTGTTTCTGGACAAGAGAGGCAGGGAGAGTGTTTGTGTTTTCCCAGATGTCAGTGAAAGGGTAGAGTGTAGTGATGGATGTTGGGGCCAGGAAAGGTTGAGGGGAGTGAAAGGGTGCGGTGTATATATATATATATATGTGTGATTGATGGGAGCT
Organism: Coreoperca whiteheadi; assembly: GCA_011952105.1. Taxonomy (NCBI): domain Eukaryota; kingdom Metazoa; phylum Chordata; class Actinopteri; order Centrarchiformes; family Sinipercidae; genus Coreoperca; species Coreoperca whiteheadi. The sequence goes on from CM022479.1 coordinate 23,234,355, forward strand.
GATTGATGGCTGGCCTCTATATGAAAATTTGTCAGCTCAAGGTCATGTGTGAAAGGTCAAACTTGGGGCACCTATGGTTAAGTGCTGCCTTATCATTTGTCATCACACCTTTTCGGGTGCTTGTGGGTGAGTGTGTATGCATCTGATTGTGGGGGTGCTGTCTGCATGTCTGTGTGTGGGTTGACCCCTGCGGGGAATAGGCTAAGTAGGCTAATTCCGCCCCTGCCAGTGCCTGGAGACAGGGTCACCAGGGCATGATGGGAGGCAGAGATAAGCAGTGGGGTCATACACGGAGAGGCACCCATCTGCATGGCTGCAACAACTCTGACACATGCAGGTCGTAAACATGGGAATGGACCACAGCCAAGAGCTCAAGGAGCTGACGCTAGCTGTTTGACCAAGGTGACATGAAATGCAGGACATGCCCTGAATAGAGATGGCATCCTGTCAACACAAGGAAGATGAGATAAAGTGGACTTAATTACATGCATGCACCGATGTATTTTACTAGGCTAATGCTTGTGCACATCAGCCAGGCCCATGCAGTAACAGTACAGTCAGTGCTATCTTTTTTTGGGTCTGTTTCTGTTTGTTTATCATTTCAAAATCTGAAGTGTGCCAGGGGAAAGTGGTGGAATGCTGAGTGATTGATGTGCCTAGCTCTAGTAATACACATTCCCTTTCAGATAGGAAGTGCAACAGTGCTTAAAATCAATACCAGTGTTCTCCCACTGACTGCTTGAACAGCACTACAGCTAATTCAGGCCGCACCTGTCAGAGCTGGGGAAATCTTTCCCTATTCGGGCCTTACACTTTAATTTACACCCACAGCCTCGCTGGCTTCCATTTCCATTAAAGGGAGAGCCTGGCATTATGGCTTTAATGAAGGCCGCGGCCAGGCTGTGATTTAAGATGGCCGTTACCCCGAACCTTCACTCCACAGGAGGGAACACACTTAAAGGGACAATTAGGATTTTCCTCTCCTACATCCTCCCAGATAGCCATACTCATTCTTTCCTTTCCCCTTTTTAAAGATGTGTCCATGTTGGGATGTGAAAACAGAGGGAAGGCTCAGAAACATTGTGGTTCCAAATCTAGACAATAACATTTGGTTTGACCTCATCATAGACGTTACATTGTGCGCCTGTTGAGAGCAGGCATTCGTTGTCCATCATAGATGACACAAATGTCTCCATGAGGGGCTTTTTCAGAGGTGTTTGTATTCTGACAGATGGAGAAACTATTGACTAGAGGGTGTCACAGATTGGTCAGCCCAAAGAGCTAATGGACACCTGTGTGTCGTATAGAGATAGCTCGTTATCCAGAGCATCCCCTAAATGGCACATGGTTTCATGAGTGGAGCAGTCGCACGTTAGTGTTTCTTTTCTCCACTGTTTGTTTTATAGGACTGGCTAACAACAGAGAGAGTGCTTCTATGCCTGTCATCCAGATTGCTCTGTATGTGTGTGTTTATTTGTGTAATCTCCTGTCTTGCATAAAATGCAAACATACAGTGGACCTGTTATAGCAGTAGGAAAGTTGAAGTGGTGGGCTGTGTCAGCCATTTTTTACCACATCTACGCAAGTTTGGAACACACGCATTTACACATGTGCTTACATGACCACAGAACACACACACATACACATTGTATATTGAAACTATCAAACAATAAGCACCAGTCCTTGGAGGGCCCCGCAATGACACTGAACCTAGCCGCCCCCACGTCCCAGCGCAATAGCCCTCTCTCCTCCCACATCCACAGCAACAGCAGCAGCAGCACTCCAAAATGAAACCGAGTCCCTTTAGACAGCTTCCAAAGACAATGCTTTTATTAAAACCTACAGCAGCGGCGCCACCCCAGAGGCGCGGGCACACCAACAACAGAGTAGAGCAGAACTGAGAGGCAGCCTGAAATCTACTAATGACTGTTTGTTTGCTATTGTGTATGGTGTTTGCTATTGTGTATAGAGCCTGTGAATGTGTGCAGATCTGTGTGTGTGTGTGTGTGTGAGAGAGAACTAGATAGAGGGGATTGTGTTTATGCATGTGTATACATACGTAAATGTACTCTTGCGTATGCACAAAGTATTTCTGCAGACTTGAGAGAGCGTGTCTACGCATTAGAAAAACGCATTGTGGATGAACATATGCAGCCATTTATGAATGTACTGAGATGGCATGTGTGTGCGTAATTACCAGTGAAACTGTGTGGATGTGTTTTGAATTAAAAATAGAATGCTTGTGTATACTATGTGTGTGTCGTTTTTTTATAAGAGAGGTAGTATCTGGGTGAGTCTGCCACTGTGAATAAGACCTCCCTAGGCCTATGTGTAAACTCTGTTTCTGTCACCTAGTCTGGCACATGGTGTGAGTAAGTGCTGGGCTTTCTGTGTGTGTTTGTGTGTGCGTGTTTAAGTGGGGGTGGGGGCTGATGTGTAGGATGTGCCTGAGAAGGGTGTCTGATAGTGTTTGGTCCTAATGCTTTGTGGCACTCGTTGGCTGGCAGAGTTTCAGAGGGGAGTGGAAAAGGACAGGAGCAGCAGGAGAGAGAGAGCAAGGGGAAAGCACAAAAAATGAGGGACACATACAGTAACAAAGGCATACAAGATGAAGAGGTATTAGACAAGATCACATTAAAACGAAGACAGTAGGACATATGGCACTGAATCAAGTTATGAAAATAGCCAACATGTCAGGTAAATGTGAAGAGACTGTTTGGTGAGGTGAACTGGGGTGATCTCTTTCATCTCTTTCCTCTGCTTGTCCTTCTTCTCTTCTGTTGTTTTTATCCCAACTCATCATGAGTAAAAGTTTAGTTTGCTACATAGTGACACTTCTCCCCTGGCTGCTCCATTCTGTCGGGCCCTGGAGGACAATGTCCCACGCTGCTTTCACCCAGTCAACAGCGCTGACAAGGACAGCTATGCCCACCTGGGGCCTTGCGGGCTGGGTGAAATAAAGCCCACCAGGGAACGCAGAGAGGACAGGAGTGAGGTGAACCCAGAGAGCATGAGGTAAGAGTGAATGAAAGAGAGAAAATGAAAAATGGCCATCGAAGGAAGAGTGAATATGATGGAGCGAGAGCAGTTTAGAAAATGGAAACATGTCGATAAGAGAAGCGAACGGACGAGATGGAGATGGGAGGAATAGTGATGGATGGGGTGAGGAGGAGAAGGAGTGAGGGGGGTAGAGGATTTACGCAAACAGACGAAAGAGCAGGAGAAAGATGGAATAGAGGGGGATTGAGCTGACATAGGGTGAGGGAGAGAAAAAAGAGAAAAATAGAGTGGGTAAACAGCAGATAGAGATGGAGGGAGGTGAGCAATGGATTCAACTGACAGATAGAGAAAAGTCCTGTAGTTTTGGGCCATGGGGGGGGGGATGCAAACGGTCAATAGATTACAGCTAGAGCTGGGCCGAGTGCCTGGGCCTCAGACTCCTAGCCAACTTAATAGTGCCTCTTGTTTGTCTGTCCTCTAAAGTAATGCCCAAGCCGAGCCCAGGGAAGCAGCCTGAGCCTGAGGCTAGTGGAAATGGACAGGGGACTAGATATATGTTAGTTCTCATCCCAGCTGCTGTATATTACCCTGGCCAGCTTGCCCACAGGAGACTATTCAATAGAACATAGAACATCATCTAGCTTTATCGCCTTTATTCCCTCTACACTCACCAGGACTGCTGCTGAAGGCCAGAAAGGCCAGGATCAGTTCTAGGAATTAATCCTTTTTATTATGTGTCCCTTTTTGTATGGTAATAGACATTGAAGTGTGGGCATATTTTTACCTGTGCGGCAGTATAGCATTTAACAAGAGCACTGAAGTAAAAGATACTTTGTTCTGTGGTGCTAAGGTTATCCAAGCTAAAGAGTATTGTGCAGCACGGATAGACGAAGCTGCATGAACAACAAGCAGGCCTAGCCTTGCTTGATATGCCAATATGGAGGGGGTGGCGGGAAGGGGGGGTGGGGAGTGTAGCCAGTGGCTGGCCACAGGAGAGAGGGGATAAATAAATAGAGGAGGAAGTTGATGTCAAGCAGGTGTTCAAGGAGAAAGTGTCAGCCAAGCGGGCCGAGATGGGGAGAAGTGCTGCCTCTGCAGCCTGATAATAAAGACTTAATTCAATTAGCGCTTCTGCACCGGTGAGCAGCGTACAGGCTGGCTGTCATGGAGCGGGCCATAGACACAGCAGAGCACACCCTCAGCCACCTAGGCACATAGACGACCAGACCTACACCGACCCAGCACTTCACTATGCTCTCAGTCTCCTTGGCTCTCTCTCTCTTACACACACACACACAAAGTGGACTTAACGTATTATTCACACCTGAGTCACTGAGCAGTCTGGACACTAAACCCTGCCTACACATCTCTCCTACACACACCCTGACACTGTCAACACACGGACCGCATTCCTCGCCCTCGTTCCTCCCTACAAACTAAACTCTCTTCAGCTGCTCTGCCTTCACCTCCTTGATTTTCTATTTTCAACCCCCCTCTGCTCTCCACCCCCTCTTGTACCGTCCTTTTCCACCTCATCACTCTGCTCTGTTGGTGCCGAGTGGCCGTATGTTGGGCAGTACAGTGAGGATTGTGACTGAGAGTCCCTATTTTCAGCTCGTCACGCCCCGGTGCCCAGTTGGGTGCTGTCCTGTAGGCATATGGTGTAGCGAATCCCGGATCCTGGGCCTTTAGGAAGCGCTAGGGGGCATTTCAGTCAAAAACAGACTCTCTTCCCACGCATCTCCCCATGCCACACCCTGGAATCTGGTATACCACTCTGTGCTTTGGGTATGGTCCGAGAGCGTCTGTTCCACACTGGTCACTTCACGATCCCATGGGTGTTACGGTAGCACCAGGGAGCAATGCACAGTTAGGTCTTATAAGCTCCCACACATACAGCAAGGTGGAGGATGGGGGAAGGAAGAACAGGAAGTGGCAGAGCAACAAGAGGAGGAGGAGGAGGAAGAGAAAGGACAGAACACAAGGCTTCAGTGATACCGTTTGCTGTTATGTAAAGAGAAGGAGAAAATAGGACTTGGATGGCTGCCAGAGAGCTGGGTGAATCACCAGCAAAGAACAGGCACGACATGGGCGCACACAAAACACACACACACACACACACACACACACACTGGCACACATTCTGTCCCATTTTTTCGCCCCAGCTGAGTTTCACAGTACAGGAAGTACAGCGGATGATGACTTGCCATGTGACACCATTCAATGTGTAAAAACGGCAAATAGCAGGAATGACCCCTTGTACCTGCTCATTATTTAGCGACCAGAAAAGAATAGCAGCATGGCTTGATATGTGCCTTGTACGCCAAGGCCTGCTTTGTGCATCACACACTAATAAAGACAGCATTCAGGTGTGTAGCCCTCTTATTTACTTGACTGTTGCCCTTCAACTATCGGGTTGACCTGCAGTTTGTTTCCATCCCTCCCTTTATGTCTTTCTTGCCTATTCGATGTTTTTGTTACCTAGCCACTCAGAAAGCTGCTCCCTAAAGAGCACTGGCTCACTGGGCATGAAACACTCGGGGTATTTCTTACCTGTCTTAGCCTAAGAAGATAGTTAGCCTGTTGATTCTGATGAGACATCTTCATTACTGTAGATTTGTATTAGACACCCCAGCGCTCGGCTCCACACCCCTGCCCGCTTCCTCAGTTAGTACTTTACCCCAGGCAAGACCCATACTACTTTAACTGCTTCATTAAAGATGGGAGAGGATCGAGTGGGAGGAATGTGGAGGATAGCCATGTATTAATTTTGCATCAGTGAATTAATCAATTCAAATATAAGTCAATTGATAAATTATTCAAATCTTTTTTGTCGCATTTGAGAGGAGTGCGCAGACGGAAAGGTGAGAACCATTTCGGATCGGATAATTAATATTAATAACTTTCTTTGAATGAAGTAAGAAAAATAGCTATCAATTCAATATCAAGTTTTTTTTAAACACCAGTATGATTAAGAGTGTTTGAGACAGACAATTCCCACGATGGTACAATTCTCTACAATTAAGAGCAAAGGGTTTGATTTCTCTTGTCCTCCTCGTCTCCCGGAACTCATTGTAATAGCTACCACCATGCAAATCTTGCAGCCTTTTTTATATCACTGCTTGACTGATAGAACTCTGAGAGAGATAAATAAATAAGAAGATGATGAGTCTCCCTTATCCACATCATAATAATAGATAATTAAAAAGCCAGTGCAAAATGCGTGCCCTCCACCTGCAACCCACCGCCGCCTTGCTGAGAAGAGCGTGTATTTGTTTACTGTATTTCCAGTTTTTCATAATTTCTCAGTGCAGTCCTTCATCTTTATTTTTTTCTGTTTGCTAGAAGGTGGTGCTCGGGAGAGTTATGGAGACAACCAAGATTTAAAGTAGTCCTGCACCTGACCCAAAGGAAAGCTCTGCTGGATACATTAACATGATAGCGATATGATTATGTCGGAATGGACATGAAGGGTTTCAATTATTTACAGGTGATGTGCCCGTTGAATTGGCAATGAAGTGGCTCGTAAATTACCCCCTCTGTCTAATCAAGCCTCCAGTGGAATAATGGAGCAAGTACTGCCAAGGAGGAAGCTCTCTCCCTCTCTCTCTCTCTCGCTCTCGCTCTCGCTCTCTCTTTCTTTCTCTCTTCAGAGTTTTGGGTATGGAGAGGGGGTTGGCTACTTTCACAGTAGGATGATGACACTCTCCAAATGACATTGGTTGAAAGGCAAGAAATGTGCCAGTGAGCGCAGGTTTAAAACCTCTCCACTTCATCACTGCTCAGTGCTTTACTGCGCTTTATGTCACCAGACAATGATACAGTGACAGCCAAGCATCAAAATGTGCAGCACCAGCACCTAATGTGCGCCTTGGTTTTGTGCCTGAAAGAGAGAGGGTATGAGACACACATATAGACACATTGAGAGAGAGAGAGAAAGAGAGATAAAGGAAGGAAGAGAGAGAGACACACAGAAAACCAGACAGGAAAATAGAGGGCTGCTGTAAAGGTTGGCATGGCTCCGCTCCAATGCAGCCTTCCCTACAGTAGCAACACTGTTCAGACAAAACACAGCCAGTCGCCCGTTGCTGGCTCCTTTCTACCATCATCTTCTGAGGCCTGTGGTGTGGTATTCTGCTCAGTTGACTGATAGCCTCTTTGATTAAAAGAAATCAAATGCCAAAGAGTTTAATAGCCTGTTTTAATGTGTCTCCAGTGAGTGTGTGAGATTTCTTGCATATCCTGCTGATATGCAGACCTGGCCAGATTGATGCAAACCTACCAGCTCTAACCACCAAGGAGAGTAGCACACCAGCAGGTACCAAGCCACCTGCCCACTTCCTCTGTCTTAAATGGAGACCACCATATTTACCTCAGTGCTGGCTGAGGTTTTTTTGTACCCCGACTCATTGTAACAATCACACAGAGGCTCTCAACTGTGTTGTGTAATGATATATTAAACTTATTTTAAGGAAACAAAGACAGGGATTTGCCGTCCCCACCCACCACCATCGCAATCCATAATCACCTTAGGCGGTTTACAGTAGAAAGAGGAGAGGGAGAGAAAAGAGAGCTAGAAATGACAGGAAGATGGAGAGGGAATGGGGAAGTGAGATAAAAGTGAAATGTAATGGAGAGAGAGTACCACCTACTGTTCTGGTGTCTTTTGGCACAGAGAATCATTTTTAGGGGAAGACAGGGTGGTCTCTTCTCAGCCAGAGCCTTAGCTCTCCTTCTCTCTCTGTCTCTCTCTCTCCCCGAAGAAGTGAATCTGGGGTGACTGCACCCACAATTAGGGCATGAGAGGATTAGTGGCGAGTGGGAAGGTGGTTGGGGGCTGTTTTTTGTTTGTGTGCTTACTATTGCCTGCAATGCATTGTAGATCTCTGATTTTTTTTTCAGTCCCCATGTTTTCAAAAATAGAAACATCACTAACAACAGAAACAAGCTAATGTGCAAGAGGAGAAGAGGGCAAAATAAAGTCCAATGTGTGCTGTGCTCCTGTGTGTGTTTGCAGCTTTGTGCATTGCTACTCTCTAACTTTTCCTGCCACCGCCTAACACGTCCTGGGAGCCTGTTTACTCTCTGTTCCCTTTCTAATGCCTTTACAGACTCCAAATCCCCAGCAACCTCCAAAATGTCTGAACATCCTCCATCTTTGCATCTATTTCAATTGCATTTCATTTTCATACAAACACAGAGCTCACAGGGGGAGACTAAGCATTAGGGTTATTATGAGTTTAAAGCACTTAAAAGCTTTTGCCCGTCCTGACACCAGGAGATGCAAGGGTCCAGAGGAGCAGGGAGGCATCACGCTTCAGTTTTTATAGAGAAGCAAGTCCCAGATGTGTGTGCTTGAGTGTTTATAAGTGTGTATGTATAGGTTTGTGTTCTGTATGCACATATATAAGCATGCAAGGACTGGCTTGTCTCCAGGAGCCTTGTGTCATGCCTGTAGCACTCCTTAGTGTGGCTTGTGGCAGACTGTATTAGCTCACTGCTCGGCAACAGTCAAATTCTGTATCATGGCATCTTAGGCTGACTCTTTATAGCTCTCTCCCTTAGGTCACACATGGAATTTAAGAGCTTTTCTGAGGCAAAGAGGTGTGACTCGCCCTGAGACTCCCCTTTCGCTCTTTCTCTGCATCTGTGTCTCTCTTCTCTCTCTCTCTCTCTTACTTATTTCTCCTCACTTTATTTCCCCCTGCTTTGCTGCTCCACTCAAGAGTCATGGGGCGCACACTCAGCGGTAAACCAATTTCATTTAGTATGTTTTCATATTTTTATCCAATCATGGCATGCTCAGAGGTTTCAAAAGCCACATGACGCTTTTATTGGGGCCTAATTAAGGATCTCTGATTTAATCCATGTAATTTAATAGAGATCATGGATGTGAGGCGTCTGCTTTGTGCATAGGGAAGTGAGGTTGATGCATTGCAACCCCTGCCTTCTACTGCAGCAGGTCAGGGTTAAAAGGATTTGCGTTAGGGCTAGTATGACTGTATGGTGTCCACACTCCACCTGTTGGGCAACTAGGGTACAGAGGCTGAAGGAATGGTTTCAGTAACTTTAGACTTACACCACGTGGCTTCTCTCACATGCACAAATGTTTTTAACTGACAGCCTGAGCTTCAGAACTCAAGCATTCAGGTGGTTTCACTGCCACCAGCAGATCAGTCTGTACCCAAAGCCATCCGCTCTGTAATTGCTTCTTGGCTTGCCCATTGTTCTCATTCATTTGCCTCCCCGCATACACAAAGTGGCTGAAGTACTTTCAATTGTTATTTTTGTTTTTCAGAGGTGTGTCTACATCATTGAATGATTGGTGCAGCCTGCCTCATTACAATTGTTCACAGTTACAGTCAACCCTCGAGACTGTCTCGAATTTTAGCTAAGTCTTGGATTGTGATCATTTCATTTGCTCTCACAGGAGGATTGAAACGCAAAGCTGAGCAGCATTTTCTAAACCTTCCAGTGAATGACTTGAATGAGAGTGAGAGAGAGAGAACTGTTTGGCATTGTTCTGTCCTTTTCAGTAGCCCTTCACAGCCCTCCAGCCAGCCAGTGTTGTGACGTAGTGTTGAGCAGAGAGAAAGCAGAAGAGCTGAGAACAGCCTGGGTCGGCTGGGGTGAGGGATCGCGTGCTGGGAGGCGTCTAGACAGTCAGGGATAACAGGCCAGACAGAGCGAGGGAAGGAGACTGGCAGAGGAGTCTGGGCCAGAGGGAGGCCATGTCGAGGGCATGGCTGGATAGGCACCTTATCTAAAATCACATCTAGTCGCTGTAGACTTCAGCTTCTGGACGCTAACGGTATTGACAGTTGACAGGGAGAGCGGCCACTTCCTGGCCGAACACACCATCACTCACTCCTGCTTCAATCAGTGACATCCCTCTCTGTTTCTTCCCTGACTGTCTGCCACTTGACTCCATGTGGTGACGCATGCAAAATGTAGCCAAACCACTTAACCAGTCAACCAGCAAATTTTAATTGTTATGTATCTGCAAGAACTCACATTGTTTCGTAAAACCAATGTATGGCAGTCATCCTAGATATGCACTCTCGCAGTCAGAGTTCCTGTCTGGCTCTCCCATGCTAAACTACATGGCTTTCTTCTGTAAAGTCACAAATTCATGGGATTTTTGACTTTTATACGAGGTAAGAGTTTTTTTTCCTTTCGTTTTTCTAGCTGATCTGTGGCAGATGAGGAAAAATGTGATGACTAATGTCTCTTATGTGTAGGACTTGGGCTCATCTCTCTACCACTCATTATGCCTGAGCCCTACGACAGTTTGGAGGGCGTCTGAGGCATTGCCACATTGGCCATATGCTTTCCGCTGCTCCTATCTGTCAGAATGTCAGGACGTGGCGGGGGTGCGCTTTTCTGCACCAACAGAGGAATGGAGCGCAGCACTACAGGAGGGCCTCATTACCTACACACCCCGCAAGAGAGACTCAGGGACGGGCAAGCAGACATACTGAGCATTGTGTTTAGAACCAGAGGGTGAGCCATTTAAAAGGCACTCAACCCATCCAACCGCCCCTTCCTTCCTGTAGCTCCATTATCACAGCATAAAATGTGACACAGTATTTTTCTAAGTAAATGCTTTAACAAAGTAATTGGCTTATTGATTCCCTCAACATTTTTAAATGAACTTTTGCCTTTGTATCTCCATCTGGCCAATCCCCTCTTACCCACAACCCCATACCTGTTTATCTGGATTTTGTGGCCCACACTCTCCTATGGAGCATCTAAACAAAGCCAAGATTGAAGATACATCACAGTTCTTGCTTTTGGGCTAACAAGTGTCTCTGCGTCTGTGATTTTCAAGCGTCACGAAGCCGTGTTTGCACTAGTCTAAACACCTGACACGTTTTCTTTTTAGGCTGTGCATAGATCATTTGGCTCGTAAGAGTCCACAGAGCAAAGTAATCCCAGTTGGGCATGGTAATTCACAATAGAAAGTGTTTGGGTCCCTCACAATTCTCAGCCCTCCATCACCATTGATCTATTCAATTTATATTGGCAGCCTGCTTTCAGATGGTCAAGGCAAAAATCAAACTTTTGCCCTTGACAATCTGTAATCTATACTGTCTGAATTAGGATGCATTAGTGATCTGGTCGCTTCTTACTAAGGTGGTTGAAATGCTCAGTGGAGGGAGGCTCCATTAGAAATCAGGGGAAACTTTAAGATTTTCTTTATGACTTTTCAAGGGAGACATTATTGTTCAAAAAGTTATCTCACTTGGGGCAAAGTCACTTCTCAGTCGACTAATGACTATCAAAGCAGCTCATCTAAATCTCTACTTTATTTTCAAGCTATTTTGCTATACTTTTCTGTGAAATTGCTCTAGCCTTTGAATGGGTTTATTTTCAATATGTATTCATGTAGAAAATGTCTATTTAAGATGGATGAAATGCTGTATTCTACTTCGACAAGATAGTTGGATGATCACAAATACCTCTATATTAATATATTTTGCATCCAGCTGCAATATTCTGTTATAATAACAACGTCATTATGGGCCTTGAGTATATCTATATATAAAATATTCATGGTGTTTAACATTGTCATATATTCATGGAGGGCGAAATGTTATAAATCTTAATATTTTGTACCATTTAGAAATAGAAATCGGAAGGTTTATACAAACTAGCTGCTCATCTGTATAATCACATATGCAACGACTTTGTGCCGCAATGGTGTGACTTATCACAGTGTTTGATGATATAGTTGTTACAAACTTTTCAACTGTTGTCAGAGGAGAATGCATACGTGCATACTGTTCAGTATTCGCTCTACGCTTCCAGAGATGACCACAGGTTCAGGAGGGATCAGGTCGGGATTGAGAAGGTGGGGCTCATTGCAGTGCCACACAACACAATCCCACGTCCCCTAATTAAATTGCCCACTCCCATGTAGCGTGGAAGCTAGCGGCTCGGCAGATGTAGCGCCATGTTAAACTTTATGTTGCTTGAAAATGGCTTCCGCTCCAAGTGCATTTGAGACAGAGATGGTTTGACTGTAAAATGATGGGTTTTATGGCACCGTTATCGGGGCGATATTCCTTAAAGATGCAGCGCTGCACACTGTGGCATTCTCCGTCTGCAGGAGGGAGCAAATTGATATGAACAGATCAACAGAACTATGCCCTTCTGGACGTCCTTGGCACCATACTTGGCCCTGAAATTGATTTCTCTCCATATCTCCTATGCCAAAAAACTCTCATTCAGAGATTTTATACTCCCACTGCTGACACATTTTGCTGAGGTTTGGAGAGGATGTGCTGTTGGAATGTCATTCATTTCCCCCCACATTTCTTTCCACACTTTTTAAGTAACCTAATAGTAAGGCAGTGTAATGATAGTAATGATAGTGGTGTTTGTCAGTTTTGTATATTTATAGGTACATGCATGTGTGAGAGCACTCTGAGTATGAATTGCCAGGAGCAGAGAGATTGCTTTTGATTTAATGGCTATTGTGCTTGACTTTGTGTGTGTTCCACTATACTGGTGTGTCCTTCCCTTGCCTCTGCTGTTGCGGGTAAACTCTTACTTACACACACAAACACACATCTTGTGCCTTGGCTATGCTCCATTAGGTGGGCTGTATCTTAAACAGGTGGCTGACGTCACTGCCTGGCTAGGGAATATAGGACGGGTTGTGTGTATGTGTTTGTGTGTGTCTCGGTTTGTGTTTCTCTGTTTTAGTCTCAATGTCCTTATTGTCTCTCTCATGGGACCCCCCCTCCACACTCCCTCTTCTCTGTATTTGTGCCCTGCTGGATTCTATTGATCACCCTGTGAAAGCTTGAATGTCTGAAGAAGAGGACACCGAGAGAGGGTATGAGAAAGGCACGGTGGAGAGTGGCATTTGTGTGCCAATATGTGTTTTTCAATGTATGTGTGTGTATGTTTGTCGGTGTGATTGGTGATCAAATAAAAATAGAAATAAGTATCTGTTGCCACGTTCCTTTGAGGTAGGAACTTCAGATCTTGCATTTATTAGTCTCATTGATGATTCACTAACATTGTTGCTATGGATACTTAAGCTTGTGTGAGCTACCTCTATGTGTTGCTCTTTTTTACAGAAGCTGTGAATTATTATTTAAAGCAAGGCCATATCATTCTTAAGTCCTATTTGGTAAACTTTAGCTTGTACCAAAGGCAAGCACTGTGTATGAGCACAAGAAACTGGAGAAACTACATGTGAAACTGCAGGCAAAAGGTCACCTACGTCATTGTTGTTAGAGATGGCGCACTACAGTTGAATTTTATAACTCAACAGCAATTTTGCTGTGTGTGGCTTTAAAAGATTGAAAAACTGATAGAAGTGTAAATTTGAGCAGTTGGCATGTCCATGCACAGGGAGGTGTGAATGGAGGTTGCCTCCCACAGAGACAGACTGCTACTGTTCAGACCCTCCCTCAGGGCCGCACCACCGTCAACTAAGCTTCTAGTAACACAACACAAGACAATGTTGGTCCTATCAACATGGTTGGATCGGTTGTTGTTGCCGTGGGAGGTTGGAATTCCTCACATAGATCCAATGGTTTCTTCTGCTGAAATCTGGCTAAACTCCTAAACCTTGAGGGTATTTTTTCTTTCACATAAAAGATAGAACACAAATACAGAAGCACCAGCATGAAGAATCTGGAAATTGTGTTGTCTGGGTGTGTTGTGATGACTCGATAAGACTTAATTAATTTTTTGTTTAAACTCCACCACAATGACTTCAAAGAGAAATGTCTGTAGAGAATGCAGTTTTTGCCTGTATTTGGTACACATATTCTATTATGTTCTATATACTGGCTACATACTGGCTCTGTAGACATGGGGTGCTTTTTCTGGCATTGTTTCAGACCAGACACCTCATAGAGGGCAAGGTCAACGGTAATCACTGCTTACATAATGAATTTGCATGATCATATGGGCCTTCCATCTTAATGATGCCAGTGGAAAATGCCATCTCATACTTTGCTTCAGAATATCCCATCAATGCACAAATGGCATCCTCTGTGGTGATTAAGAAAACCTTGACACATGGCTAATGTTTTTATCACGCTGTTCAAACCACTGGGTGACCATTTGTGTCTCGTTGATAGAGACGTTGACACCCTGGAAGGCGTTGTTCCCATCAAGAAAGAGATGCATTATGAGACAAAGGCAGTTGCTGAAAATTAGTATATTATCAGCATAGAATTTGCCTGGCTGATGAAGGGATGCTGGAACATAAATCATGACAGAAAGTTTACTTTGTCAGTAAAGAAACATCCACTCTTCTTTTTTTATTATGCCCATGTTTGTTATGTGTGACACACAAACTTCCTCCCAGGCTTTTTTAAGGCCACGCATTCTTTTCTGTCTCTTTTCTACTTTAAGCTCCAACAAATGGGGAATGAGGCATAAAACAAAGAGTTCTTTGAAGAGCAAAGTGAACCAACAGCCACATACAACGACTGGCTGGAGATGAATCCCATCGCATAGATTGCATGCTTTCAAGACAGGGGAGGGAAAAGCATCCCTAACAACAAAATGATATAAATTACCACTGTTATGGTCTATACGGTTCAATTTAATGTGCTTGTAATGATAAATTATTTTGGTTATGAATCTAGAGTGGACCTGAGTGCAGACGGAGCAGCAGGACTGTTAGAACAATTGCAGCTGTCTCCCAGGGCTGTGGCCATTAGTCAATAAATTAGAAAGTAATTAGTTTCTGCTTCTGTGGCTCTATTTGAAGCGCTTCACACAGGTGTAATGAAAATTTATTGGAGCTGTTGATCCGGAGGAGAAAAGAAAAGTAGAGGATTTGTAGCGTGTGATTGTAATGCAGGATTTCCATCTTCCTCTCTCCTTTTTTGCTTGCAGTGACAGGTAAAGTTAGCCATGATGACCAGTATTGTGAGAGTTGGCTTCGATGTTCTGAGCTTTGTCAGCACACCAATTAGCTAGCTGCTATAAATATTGCATGTGCGGATACTTAATAAGACTTCCTTTTTAGAATATTTTGAATTCATGACTTCAAATGATTTAACTTTAACACAAATGACAAGACTTCTGGTGAGAAGAGCTAAATGAACATGACCAAAATGTGTGCCCTCCTACTGAAATACAAACAATCAATCATAAATCCTATGGTTCCACAAAAGAGCAAACTTACAGGTGGAATATTCACATTGAACATATAGCATCATATAAAGTAAAATAGCATACAGAAAATTTCCGAGAGGACATGTTTTCTTTGATGTAATTTATGAATGTCTACGGTGCTCACAGAAGTCTATGAGGAAGACAGCTAGTTCCCTGGACTGTCTGTTTCATTATGATTCTGTGTGCTTTTTGGCCATCGGGCATCTTATCACCCTTTGTTCTTCATACAGCACACTAATTTTTTTTGGTGTCAGTTGACACACAGTCTGTGTCTTCTCACTCCTACATAAAAAGAGGGAGAACGTCAGACTTTAGCCATCACGTTTCCCTAATTGAACAGCTTCGCATTTCTCTTTCATTCCATTGTGTGAGGATCAAGGCAGTCACACAAAGCTTTTTGTTGCCAGACAACATCAGGGCTATTTGTTTTGTCTGGTGGAATGTAAGGTCAACAGGAGAGGAAGAACAGAAATTGGAAAGCACTGTGATGTCACTGAATCGCACGAAAGACAGAAAGAAAGAGGGAGCCGCCACGGCAGCATATGGGTAAAAAGAAAAATTAGAGGTGAAAGAGATGAGGCGGAGAGAGGAGGCAGTGAGGAGATGAAGAAACAAGCAGAGGCGTGAAGTTGTGAAGGCAGCAAGAGAGAGCGAGAGAGGAAGAACAGAAAGGAGAGGGAGTTGAGAGACAGGATGGACGGATGGATGAGGACAATGAGGCAGAGCGGTCCCAGCCCAGGCTATGGCTAATTAGAATAAAATTAGCTGGACCTTGGCAAAGGCTAGGGCGCACAGTAGGGCATGAAGATTGGGGAGGAGAGGTGGAGGAGGGGCAAAGGGGGAGAATATCCCGGTGATTAAAACCAAATGATTAGTGGTGTGCAAGGCAGAGGGCTAGAGCGCTGGGGTCACCTGAGCCTGCAGGGAGAGAGAAGGTCTAATAGTAATGAGACCAACCTTCCCGCCAACACTTCTTACCTTCCTTTTCTCTTGTTCGGACTCCATTTTTCTCTCCTAACCATTTTTCTCCGTCTCCCACTGCTCTTTATTTACACATTCTCCCTTGTTCTGTCTATCAGTGTGCTTTTCCCTGTCTGCGCCTCCTGCCTTCCTGTAGTAAACCCTATTACTATCTATTACTGTCTATTGCCTTCGGCCAAAGCGTGGACTAATGCTATTGTTGTGGGAGACAGTTTAGCTTTTTGTGATAAGCAAAGATTTATGAGTAGTTTGTTTATCTTTTTAATCATGAGTGTAGATCTGCAGATGTATGGTAATAGATGGATTGAGCTGCAACAAAAACTCAACACAATACTGGCATCTGTTGCAGATTCCTCAGTGCCCTGCTGCTTCAGTTTTCCTAATGAAGCTAGAATTCCTCTCATTCCTGTCTAAAGCAACAATCATCTGTCATATAAAGGAGTATTTTGGCCTTGTAATAACAGCTAGGATGGCAAAGACTATTTCATTTCCCACACTGGTGTCTCATAGAGTACAGGAGGCCAGATAACAATGTTGGTCGTAGAAAAACCCAGAAAGAAAAAGTGTTTGTCCAAGTGGGTTTTGATTTGCCGCACATGAGTAAGGTTGCTGTAACACACAGATCTGGTCTTGTAGGTGTGCTGTGTGCATATGTAAATTTTTTTTGGTGTATGTGTATGTCTACATCTGCGAGAATGTTAGTGTGTGTATCTATCAATAATGAGGTTGTCCTCTTGGCATGTTTAATGGCCAGAAGCATGCTAATGGCCTGAAGCAGCACTATTGATGCATTTACTCTTAAGGCATCAAAGCACAGCCTAGAAGGGTGGTTGGTTGTGTCCAGTTGTCTATTTGTCCTGCTCTCTAATGCTTTCTACACCCTCTCAAGCACCTTATTTACTACCCTCCTCCACCTTTCCCTAACTGGCTGCTCATGAGATCCAATGATTGGTCATCTGTTGGAACTAACCAAACAGTATTTTAAAACCAACTTCATTTATTCTACCCATTCTGACTTATTGTTTTACTTTAATAAAACAAAAAGTATAAGCAATACTCTATTCACGTCTTTTTAATCAGTCATTTGTCCTTGTTTTTAAATGATTTATTAATGTCCCCTTTTCAACATCTTACCATTCCGGCACCTGCACTTTTTCTGGCTCATCTTAGTATCTTGGCTAAATCTTGGGAGCCCCTTTCTCAACTTTGTACAATTAAGAAAAGCTTTGCAAGAAAGGACCAACCCCCCCCAACAGGAGGAGCAGCAGAGTAGTTATTCAGGCTCGCCCTGTGATGTCCTAGGTAGAGATATCATTGTGTCTTTTCCCAGGGAGGCAGCCAGGGTAATACCAATACACTGCAAATCAACAGGCAATCATGCAGAACATGCACAGAGCTCTGGTAGCCTGAGAGGAGACAAATCCAGCTCCTAGATGCTACTCCAAGCCCCAACTTGCCTTAATTACAAACCTTTGCTAGCTAAATTACATTTTCCTTACTATGGGCACACAATTTTCTGGCAAGTCAGTATTTTTCTTGCAAGACACTTTCAGCAAAGACCTGATGTTTCTCTTATCTTAAGTGTCCTCTGTTTCCCTGCTTCCCCTTTCCCTCCACCTCTCAAATCCATTTTTTTTGCTCTTTTCATCTATCTCTCCATCATACTTTCTGTCTCCATCTCAGTCTCAATCAGTTTATTTTGCCACTCTTCTGTGGCAGAGCAAAATTTCCTCTGCAGAGAGGTAGAGTACAGTAGTCCTGTCAGCCCTGGAGGACTGTTGGAGAACCGAAGACATGCAGAAGTCTGGTGGGTCTTTTCCACTCATACCCCTTTTCCACCAAGGCGGAGCTGGTGCTAGTTTGGAGCCAGAGCCTAGTTTTAAATCAGTTCTTTGTGTTTCCACAGCTGAAGCACCAGCTCAGAGCCAGGAAAAGTGGTTCTTAAGTAGCACGAACTCGTTGCTGGGCTAGAAGTAAGCACCGCTTACTGCAGAGGCTGGGGGCGGGGTTACCGTGACCGACAAGACAAACAGTTTTCACTTCTGCTTCTTACACCAACGCTTAATACATTTTTATTCAACTGCAATGTGATTGTTTATCAGCAGAGTTGATGCTAGGAGGGTAGCAACATGCTGAGGCTAAAGTTGACATGTTATTGTTAAAAATAAATGTCATGTACATACCGTTACTCCCGCCCGTAATCTCCGCCTGTACAAACTACGGCGAACATTAATAGCAACGCAACGGCCGCGATTGTCGATGGTGTTTGTGTTTGGTGCTGCCGGGAAAGATGTGGCGTATACAGAAACGTGAGACCTGGCTCTGTGTTGGATCTGTAGCCAGGGAAAAGACAAACCGGTTCTTAGAAGGCTCGTCATTTGAACCAACTCCGAACTGGCACTAGCACTGGCTCTGAACCAGCACCTGGTTCATTTTGGTGGAAAAGGGGTAACAGACCCCACTCATATGGTTGGCGTTGTGGGGTTGAAGCCCACAGAGAAAGAGCAATCACAGCCTTAACTTCAGGCCTGCAGCCATGGGGGACAGGGTTGGGCTGCAGTCAGACAGACAGACTTGAATAAAGAGATCTCTACAGGGTGGATTGTTTGGTGAGAATGTAATTCTGTGTGTGTTCCATTCTACAATGGCAAGAAACGCAGGCAGCTGCATGCACAGAGGGAGAGAGAGAAGGAGAGGGAGAGAGAAGTGACAAATAGACAGTGCACTATATGTGACCATTGTTTGAGTTGCCAAATTGCTCTGTTGTTGGCCAGCGATTATCTGTGCTACAGAACACCATGATGAGTTTTCAGTTTGGAGAACATTGGAGAGGAGGAAATAGAGAGCAAATAAAGGCCTTCCCTTTTGGCTACCTGTGATGACTTAGGCAAGCCAGGAGACTTATAGCACAGTCTGACACATAAGGCCTGGGGGCCTGTATCACTTTAAAACAAGAAAAGGAGAAACAGAGTAAAACTGCCAACGTCTGCTGCAGAGCCCCCAATGTATTGTACTGTATAACAGTGCCCCAGAATGGCCTCTGGTCGGAGGTGAGCGGTGGCATTTTCAGCTGGCCGTAGGGACAGTGGACAGGAGGCCTGGTCAAGTGGACGACAGCGAGGGTCACAGGGTCCCCTGGGGAGGAGATATCCCAAAGGGGGTGGGCAGATGGGGTCTGGAATGAGAGTGTTCTCAGACAGGTGGATGGCTGTCACCCTCATTTCGCCACCGCCAGCAAGCAGGTGGCTTCTCCCTCCTCCTCTTCCCCTCAGGGGTCACCTTCACATGGCACTGCGTCCCCCTGGGTCCCATCCCATCATATATACACTGTATGCACACACACTTGTGCTCACACACATACACCAATGGTTCTCATACTGTGCGACTCTCAGTCAACCCCAGCACCTGGGGACTGGGCGCGTAAACAGTCGCTCTCAAGGTTGAACCCAGGTGTTTCATTTCCATTAAGGCCCTCATCACATTCACAGCCTCCTCCCTCTGACTTTGGTCATAACACAGACGGAATAGTCATTAAATTTCAGATTACCTTCTCTTTGCCTTTGTAGATGTTGAGATGCACAGGGTCTATTTTAGATTTCTGTCTATGAAATAATTATCTCCCAACTCTCTGCCCCCGACATCTTCAAAAGAGGATGTTCCATTGATGATTTTTGCCCTACATCATAGTTTTGCTCTTGCCACGACTCTAAAACCCAATATAGCGTAATTAAACTAACAAAGTGACATCAATAAAGACAGAAGTGCTCTGTAATTACAGTCTGTGCTAGGACATCATAAGCAGACAGTGTCATCACCCTAACGAAGGAAATAAATCGATGGCAGACAGACAAAGCCCCGCTTTACGATCCCCTTCTCCTCTGACACACAAAGCCAACCATAAACACGAGTAAGGCAAGAGTTTAATGGCAATCTTAAAGTTGCAGAGGCCACTAGCTTGTCTTTACTGCTCCTGCCCAGCAATACAATGGGTGCCTTGACACTTTCAACACTCCCTTCCTCTCCTTCATTAGTTGTGCTTCTCTCTGTTTCTCCCCTCAGTTTGCCTTTTCCCTTCTCCTTCCCTCCTATATGGTGTCTGGTCTCCTCACCCTCCGGAGACACATGAGTGGCAGGCCTCCCCCGTTAATAACTGTGTATTCCAATTCTGACACAGTTGCACAAAAACAGAGACACATAGATAGACACACACACAAAAAATATAATATGTTGCAGGATTTAAGAATGGCATTCCCACATCGCCTCTTCCTGCAGAGCGCCGTGTGGACAGCAAGGCTAAATGTCAGGGAAACATATTTAATTCCACGTGCACACACACACATCCATACAGGCGCACTCAAATACCCAGCATAGACAAGACACCCCACACTGATAGTGTGTGGAGTGTAAGGCTAAATGTCAAGGGATGATGTAAATTCGCATGATTGCTTCCAGAAGTAGTTTATCACAATGCCAACGCTGGCCAGAGCAGTGTCTCATTGTCCCCCAAGAATTTTGCCGTGCAGGACAGTGAGGCTCCAGCAGGAGCAGCAGATCATGTTTGTGTGTGTGGGGGCGAGGGGGGTCCACTAAATATATAAAACCCACTGTCTCTCTCAACCCTTTTTTTTTTATCACGGCTGACCCAGTTTCCTGAGAAATACATAAAATAAATTCACAGAGGAAAAATATTCAGTAATGTACATAAATATTTCCCTACACTGTCTGTACTGTATATCACAGGTTCCAGCTGAGTATAGCTCTGGCTATTTTCAAGCCTGCCATATGCTAACATGAGGGAGTTACATGGACCAGTCTCAGAGACTTGGATCAGAAAAAGGGATTTGAGCCATGTTTTAGTTTTCTATAACATTCTTTACATATTCAACATTGTCTCAGGGCGACAGTAGTGGATCTCCCCCAGCCCCCTTTCCCCCTACGCATGATCTAATCAAAGAAAACTGAAGAATATGTTATTTGAAAGATGAGCAAATGATAAGTTGGAACGTTGTGTATACTACTGTATATACCACGTTGATAAATGGAACAGAGATTAAATTTCGTCTCCCTTTTCCAGGCCCTATATGCGGCACAGAGCCAGAAGCAAACTCTTTGCCATGCTGTGGCTGTTGCCTTGACTCCCTCCCTCCCCAATTCTCACAGCCTCCTTGCTGAGGTGACTGATGAGCAGACTCACTGGTGTGTCAAATATGGGGGAAATAGTCAATCAGCTAGGCAAGTGTGGCAAGTCTGCGTGCGGCTGTAGTTTGGAAATGCTGCTGCAGGAAGTGTGTAAAAGTCATGCTCTGTGCCAGACTGAGGATAAACATTTTATGGTTTTGGAATAGGAAGGTTACACCTCTTCCGTCCCCGGAAGGCATGGCTAGATGCTCATTGCATCTGTGTTTAGTCCACCCCAAGCTGTTTGGGATTTATTATGCTATGCCTACTATCATGCCAGCCATGCTTGAGTGTGTCTCTGTCTGTATATTTATGTGTGTGTGCTGTGTATGGTTTTTAAGAAACAAAAGGAGGAAGGGAAGAAAGGAAAGAGAGACTGTGTGTGTGTGTGTGTGGATCATTTATGGAGGAGAGGGTGTTGATGTGATTTAGTGTGTGGGAGCTCAATGGGCCACTGAACTTGGAAAATGAAAAGGCAGAGGTGGCCATGATTAGAGGTGTGCCGGGCTGACTACTTTATGAGTGTATTCAGATGTGTGTGTACATGTACATGTAGATGGCTGTGCGAGTCTGTAGCTGGACTGGGGTAGATAAATATAGCGGGGCACACACAGTCTATCATCTTGTTGGTGTGTATAACCAGGAGAAGCAGAGTTGACTTACTCTCTGCTTCGCTCAGTCATGCCGTGTGTGTTTGTGTGTGTGTGAGGTCCTGGCCCCAGCTGATGCATCAGAGACGGAGCGGAGTGATCTCAGACATGTGCCAGGGGCCAAGGTCAAGGGTCATCATATACAAATATACCCAGAGAAATTGAGTGCGAGTGAGCGTCGGGGCCTGTGGGACCACTTGACCAACACTCTCACCCATAACATCATATACTACCCACACCCTCTTAGTCTCATCTTTCCTTTCAGTCAGTCTACATTTATTTTTGTTCTCCTGTTTGCTTCCATTCTGCTATTGGAAACCAATTATGCACACATGTCAGAAGTAATGACATTTGAGAATGTAGTCGGTGTCATAGCATGCATGATGAGCCCAAAAAACAGTCTTGAGTATAACAATAGCAGTAGACAAGAGGAAAAATCACAATTCCAGGGATCATAAAGAAAAGATAAACAGTTTAGATTGATATCTTTTAAACCTCACAGTCCTTATGTCATTTAAGGTTTGTATTTATAGTCTCTTTGTGTTGACTTACAGACTTGAAGAAATAATTTAAGCCAGACCCTCCACTTGCACTATCTGTTCCATGAGGATTGTCCGTGTATTAGGACATGTTTGGATGGGCATCTTTCCGTTCATCGCCACAGTAAATGCAACAGATCTGTTTACTGTACTGTTTTAGGGTCAGTGGTTAACATATTAACTGGTTCCAGAGTTTAAACAGTGTCTACAGAAACAGCATGGTCTACTTTTAATTGTCAACAAGTAGACAGGGCTAGCCATCATGTTTTATGTTTTGTCTTTTTTCCCCTTTTACTTTTTTTAACCAGGATACAGTAGATTCACTGAGCCGGAATGCTCTTTTCTATGAATGCCCTGCTCCCCACTGACACAGTTGCACACATTCACAGCTGAAAGCTTCCCAATACAACTACAAGTCTGATCTTTTGGCCAGCTGACCAGCTCTAATCTGTTTTGTAGAAAGTTGGATCATACTGATTGTCCCACATACGCTGCTCTGTTGCAGCACTGCAAAGGCTAGTCAAAGCTCAGTTTCATAATCAGTAAATTAACTGATTGCAGAGCATCCACTGCATTTCTGAAAATATTTCCTGTGAGCATTACTTTTAATTGCCAAAAACTAATCAGGAATAATAACCAGTATGTATTATCATTTGATTTAACTGTTGCAGAAAAGAAATGCCATCATACTGGCATACATTTCTCATTGAATTACAGTACACCACTGCTTTATGCTTTTATGACACTTTTACTTTTTTCAAGCAAATTGCTTCTTATTATTTTTATGTTCTTTCTTTCTTGTGGACAATGCTCATTAGTCAACAGTAGTCCCTCGTCAGAGGTTTAAAAGGCATCTAAAAATAGAAATCAAACAACTCAGCTGATAAATCACTTCAGTTTTTTTGTTTGTCCATTGACTTTGCTGGGAAACATGACTTTCTATAGACTCACCTGAACCTGTCATTTTCCCTTCTATCTCATATTAAGACCATACACGACACAGTAGACTCCCCTCTGTTGATGCTCTGTATACTCAACATTCTGGCACAGGTTGTGTTTACGGAGGCGAATCACAGTGTGTCAGTGTTTGTGTAAAATCCCCGCACCACACACAGGGATCAGAGAAGAAAACGAACGCTACACTGTGAACTTCATCCCGGAATCCAATCCAAGCATTACTGCGGAGGTGGCTTGGACTCCAATATGTTTAGTGCTACCTCAAGACCGTATCAGCTCTGCAATGCAAGCAATGCCTGAAATTCGATTTGATCTGCATGGCCACCATCACTTGACTATGGCTGATGTCCATCCTTCTCCCTCTCACTCTCTATCTGTGCCTGAGCTGCCGCTGAGCCCTGGGCTCCAATTAATCCCATGATGCCTGTCTGTGGTTGGTATGGTGACCAGACAGGGCACAGAGAGAGCTGTGATTCCCAGGTGAAAGGTGGGATAGACTTTCTGATTCGCTCCAGCACACAGATAGAGTTACAGCTCAATTTAAAACTCTTGCCCTCACTGGTCTATCCTCATGACTAAAATAGGACCAAGGAATAGAAGGAAGAATAGCTTCTTCTTTTCTTTCTCTCTGTTTTCCTGTCTGTCTCTCCCTTTTGTCACTCCTTTTTTTATCACCCCCTCCTTTCGAGCCGACCCCACTCCCCTCCATCACTGTGATGATGTTTTTTTGTGACAGAAGGGACTCTAAGATATGCTTTATAGCTTGGTCAGCTTATAAAGCAGCACTTCTAACTCTGTAGCTCTGTCTCACTTTAAAAAGTGGAGTTTTTTGACCTCATTGGCTCTATCCGTCTCTCTTTTCACTTGTTCCTACTGCTTGTGCTTTGTTCTTTTACCTTTTTTGTGGACAAGGCAGGATTTGTGAATTAATCATAAGTGGTTCAATAGCTGGCCTTAGCTGTTCTCCATCACTGGGGGATCAATAGGGGAAGGTCAGTGGCACTGTGGTGGCTCTGGAGGAGAGACAAGGCGGGCCATGCCCAGGTAATCCATAAGCTTGGTCTGGCATGAGGCATGATGGGAGGAGAGCCTGTCCTTGCCCCACCCTGTCCCTGTCCTGGTCTCCAGAGAGACAGACAACTGCCGTCACCTCAGGTGGACGTCAAGGTCCCCATATCATCAAGGATGGTGCCCCACTTTTAAAGAATTTAAGTATAATATCTTTACTTCACAATACATGCTGTTTTGTACTGAATAATAATAATTTGCGCTGTTCATATAAACCTTTGCCAGTAGAGGCTCAAGGTTTCAAGGTTTTACAGTTTGTGGTCCGGTGTTAAAATCTACGTTTTGATCCTCTGTCTTTAACTTTTCTTCTTCTGACCTATGCTTGCTTTTTATTTCCATACTTTTATCTTAAATACTGTCAATGAAACAGGTTCACGGTACTTGTTGAATGTAGCATCAATAGGAAACCAGTAGAGAGAAATACAAATCTTTGATCCTCCACTCTGAGGTGGGCTCTTGAAAGTCCATGACCACATAATTAATTTGGTGGCTGAATACTCCTGCTTCTCGTTTTAATGGAAAGCAAGGTTGTTGTTACTAATAATCAAAACCTGACCTTTTCTCGCTGCAGTCTAGTTCAACTTAGATTTAATTGCATTAGTATTTTCTCACCATGGGAGAATGTAAGCTGCTAAAACAGCAACTCTACCCCATGACATAAAAAAGGATGTATGCAATTCCCTGCTGCCCATGCATTATTGAAAGTATAAAAGTATCCTCTTTACAAATTGTCATAATAAGGCAGTGCTAAACGTCTTAAGTCTACACATGCACGATGCACACAGCATGTAGTTGTCAGCAGGAGCTGGGCTATAGAGAAGCTTCATTCTGATAGCACCTTTATTTACAACGTACTGAGACACATCACGGATGATTTGTGAAGATTAGCAGAGAGGATGTGAGCTATGACTCATCATCTCTGTAGTCGCTATTTCCAAGTAAGCATATGCATCCTGACTAAAGGCTGAAAATAACATTCACCACAAATATGATGTGGAAGCCTTTTGAGCAAGCAGTTGAAAGTCATCAACATTTAATATGTTTAACCCAGTTAAACATATTATATGCCCTCACACACACACACTGCAATAGTGTGCATTTCAAGTGAATAAGAAATGTCTTCACAGCCAAAACCTTACAAGCGCTGAAATTCAAATTCTGTGTCACCTAAGCTGTACATCAAAGCTGCACGTTAGCCCTTACTGCTATGTGTGTATGTGTTGACACAGAGAATGGAGCGGTGTAACCAGTGTATGACATGGCTATTTGTAAATAACGTCCCAACCTCATCCACTGGCAGGAGCTGAGAGCTTTAAGTCTGAGTAGTGATGGCAGCCTCCCTGAAATGTGCATGAAACCGGCTTAGCGCTATCAGCGCAGCATCACCGCCAGTCACCAGCCTCCCTCTCATTCTGCCGGGCTGCTGTGGACCAGATAAGAGCAACACCACCCTCCTCCCCTACTGCTTCTATCCGCCTTATGTTGTCTCCCAACAATCCACCCACCCTCCCACACCAATTCACCCTTATCCTCTTTACAAGGTCTTATAGGGACAGAGACATTGATGTGTAGCTACAACCGTAATTTATATTCTTTGTAAATTGTCTGTGATTTTTTCATTGAGATAAGTGCGGGAGGAACATCTGTTTTGTGCTGGAGGGCAGTGGGCCGGGGCCTGAGCTCTGTGGCAGTCACCGGCAGTATAGATAGAGAGAAAGAGGAGAGGCACACGATCTGTCTCCCTATCCTGAATTACAACTCCAGGGGCCCAGCTACCCTCTCATCATTACTGTTGTATTTAGTTGAACACATTGGGTAAATAAACATCGTCCTCCATCTGTACAGCCTTGGAGATGCGTGATATCAAACTTAACTTTATGATTCAGTTGCTGTGACCGTTTTCTCTCTTAGTTATCTTTAATACTTTTTAAAGATGACCATGACCATTTATCAGACAGTCCAGAAGAGAGAGAAAAAAGATTAACATGTGCCAGGGAAACAGGGATGATGCGATTTAAAAGATATTTCAAAACTTGTACAAGCTGACTGACTCACCACAATGCCCCTTACTCCCTTAATTACCAAATATGATTAAGCATTCATGGTTGAGGGCTGACGCCACTTAGGACTAGAGTAGCAAGAACTGTGGGCATCACAGTGACTGGGCGCTGAGGCCTCATTGGCAGTCAAAGAGGTACACGACCTGCGGCGTCTCGACATACGAACACTAGTGGGGGAGTTGGAGGGCTTCAGAGCAGTGCAGACAATGAATCTCAATCCTGAGGCCGTGGCAGATTTACATTTAAAGTAGTTTTAGCAAACACCCCACTTCCTGATGCATTCTTTGGCAGGGCTGAAGGGAGCGGCTTATCTGCGAGTCATCAATTGCACGTGATGCTTCCAGATAGGAGCTCCCAATGCGGCGCCAGCACCTTTCTGCTCACACATCCAGCTCAAAGATGATGTGCCATCTAATAGAGCACCTTTGCTGGAAGTGTAATTACATTACACCTCTGCTCAGTGTCGACAGCCCCAGATTTGTGTGTGTGTTCGCATGCACACGTGTTTTAACACGTGACCTATGTTTGACCTGTGATTGAAAGAGCCAGTAATGACCAGCATCACTGTGTTATTGATGTTCTGTCACTCTTATTGCTATTAATGTTATCCTTAGATGGAGCAACAGGGTTACCAGAAACTTGGTGTGTATGCGTACATGTGCGCAGTGCATGTGTGTGAGTGCTCAGGGGCATATTTGTGCCTCATATTTATACTTAATAGGGTTGGTGTGTGTGACACCAAATATAGGCGTGGGTATGTATGTATGTGTGTGTGTGTGTAGATGTGTTTGGATGAGTAGTAGGTGTGAGTGTGGTTGTTGACACAGTGGGGTAAAGGCTGTGATGGCTGAAGGCTCTGATGGGTAATTGAGAACAGCAGGTGTCGCCTCCCTCCTGAGCCACTTCAGGCCCCAACCAGCTCACCCTCCGATCTTCAAAGCCTCTCCGGCCTAGCTCTCCTCTCCTCTCCTCTCCTCTCCTCTCCTCTCCTCTACTCTACTCTACTCTACTCTACTCTACTCTACTCTGCTCCTAGCTGCATTGCCAGATGAGCTTGCTGGGGAGAAAAACAGCATGTATGGTATTAATCAAACCCAGGGCATCATGGGGAATAGGGCATAGGGAGGGAGTCTAGAGCCCAGCTATTTCTGTTACACCGGTTCACCAAGACCGAAATATTTAAGTCTCTGTGACCCTTTTGACAATAATACATCCAGCAGCACAGAATTCTTACTATTACAAGCTGGAATGTCAATAATTAAAATGCTGTATGCATGTCCTGAGTACACTTGATACAACTGAATAGTTTTTAGTCCACTAATACAATAATAGCTTATTTCATGTATTATATGAAATATATTGAGGACATACTGTGATTATTTTTGTTTTCAGTTGTTTTGCTATTCTATGAATAGCTAATAGCTGCCAAGAACGTGTGTGCACTTTCACAATAAGCCTGTTTGTATTCTGTATGACTATAATGTTTATTCAAGTCAAAACATTTCAAAGTTCCTTCACTGTGTTTTCACATTTTAGGATTTTAGGATGATTCAGCACAGCTGTGGATTCTCCGCTGATCCCTGTTGGAACAGGAGAATCTCTCACACTCACGCAGATTTGTTTCTCTCTGCCTGTCGGTTTTCTCTTCTTCCTCCTTTTCCCTGTTAGTGCCTATAGGCCTTTAGACAGTGAAGCTGAGCCTGTGAGTGGTGTTTTGCCTGTCTGTGGGCCAGGGCTCCCCTGCTTTGGCTTTGTTACCCATGCTGAACACGTCACCAACCTCATAAACCCCCCCCCCCCCCACCCTCCCCTGACTTTTTCAAATGAACAAATCTGATTGAGCGAATGCCATTACCTGGGTAAATGAATGATTCCTAAAGGACTGGACAAGGCCTAACACCACCCAGAGGGTAAAGCTTATTATCGCTGCAAACTCCAAAGAGGAGAGAGGCGGCTGTGGCGCTTGTGTGCACTTTGTCAGAGGCCTGTATTTCCATATTAATCTGCCACATTTAGGCATCTGAGACAGAGGGCCTCCTGTCACGCTTCTTTGATAACAGAGCAGTTAGCTTTTTCCCCTCATGTATAAATATGTATAATTCTGATAAGATTAATTGAAGCGCCTAAGTATACAGTGGTAGGAGATGAGTGGGAGAGAGAGAGAGAGGGAGACAGCGAGAGGGAGAGGAGACACATTATGTTGCAGAAGCATGCATTTTAGACAGGCCTCTGTCTTAGACCTACTCTAGAGTGGGTACCTCGGCTCTCTCCTCTGGGTCCAAAGTGCTTTGAATTGAAAATAGCATCTACCTAACAGTCCCTCAAAAATAGCTGAGTGAATAAGTTTTTGCACAGAGCCGATAAATACGGCGTGGAGCCTCTGACACAGAAGCCTCACCCCAATTTCCAGTGCTCTGGAGGAGATCAGATAGCCCTGTGTCATTTGATTTTCTGCCTTATCTCATCTGCGCCCATCTTTTTGTCTCAAGCAGAGCTACATTTTAAGAAGCACACACTCCTTGTATCTTTTGAAGGACAAAACCCAGAATGATATCGAAACAAATAATAGGATCCCACTGTTAGGGTGGGCCATTCCGGTGTTTGATTGATACCAAGTGCTGATGTAGGCATGTCAAATGAGTGTCCTTCAAATGACATTTAAGATGCAAATCTGTAGAAGTACATGTTGAGAATGAATCAATCTGCAAAGTTCTTCGTTCATGACTGCCATTTATGACCACGCCTCCACGATGGGTGACATTACGGATGCTGTAAACTAGAACACAATTTATACTTCTTGTATATCCCATACAGCCATTGAGCAGTTCCACTTTTCAAACTGACCAATAAAAATGTCTGTTTAATAGTTGTTTTCTGCAAAGTATGCTGAGTGCTAAACAAGAGAGGGAAGCGAGCGAGGAGAAAGCAGCAGGAGAGAGGGAGGTGTGGGAGATTGGAGGTGAGGGATCCTGAGACAGATGAAACAAGAGGGAGAGAGAAAGCTGAAGAGGAGTTTGGAGCGAGGGAGGAGACAAAGACATTCCCTGGTGCACAGCTTGAGTTGACTGACGGCAAGAAGAGAGGGCTGTAGCGAGAGGAAGGGAGGAGGAAAGGGGAGAAGGGAGATCAGCAAGGAGTGAGCATGTCAGTGTGTGAGTGGCGTCTCTCATTAGAAGGTGCTGTCAGGGGCCACAGAGGGGGGACTGCAGGGACCCCACCTCCCCCTTCTCCTCCCTCTCCACTGGCCCCTGAGATCCGGCCGGGAAAATGATTGATGAGTGATACCAAGATAAACACGCGCCCTGGCCCCCAAAGGCAGCCCTGCAAAATGATGCATGCAATGTTATAAATAAACCTTGTGAATTTTTTATTTTTTTTTGTACAATAAACAACAAAACAATGCAAAACAACCGTTGGGTTTTCTTATTTTGAATATTGTTACAGAAGACACAAATCAACTCAGCTTTTGTTCTTTGCTTTGATGAGAGTTTTTCTAGTTATTTGTGTTTCTAGTTTCATATGTTTGTGTATTTTGTGTCTGCGTGTGTGTTGTGTCTATGCAGTCGAGCACAATGCTAACAAGGCTCACCAGCTGACTGGATGGTTAAGCCCCCCTCAACAGTTGCAATGCCTCCTCAGCAGCTTGGGCAGGCGGCTTTCCCACTCATTCACTGTGAGGCACCAAACACTGAGGCAAACCTGTTCTCATTTGGGAGAGCTCCAAATCATAGCAGCTGTGTATAGTGTGTGTGTGTGTGTGTGTGTGTGTGTGTGTGTATGGGAGGAGTGCAAAGGTGCGTGGGAAACTGATGTACAGTGTGGCATATGTATCGATTCATACTGATTATACATTGCCACTCCACAAAACAGACAAATACACACACACACAAAACTATGTTCAACTGCTCACTAATTGTTGAGTAAGTCATAAATGTTTTATGCTACACTTTCTGTTAATGTTTAACACTGAGTGCCAAATGCCTCTATTACAAATCGAAGTGGAAAGGCAGATTATCATCAAATAGTTACATTATATCATTATGAGCCTACAGGCTGTGGTCTGGTGGAGTGAGAATGAATTATGAATGGTGTGTGAGGGAGGATCTTCTCTTCCCCCTAGGGACTTCCAACACCACAACTCATTTAAGTTGGATGAATGAGAGATAAGGAAGGAAGCCACCCCCCACCCCCATGCTGCTTGCCTTACGCACTGGCCTTCATGTAATTTACTCTGTGAGGAGTGTCACTTTAGCTGCTTGCAGCACACACACTTCTCATTGGGAGAAATGTATGCTGAAGGGTGCTTTGTTCATTGTCAAACTGTGCATACCAATGCTGAAAAACACCATAAAGAAGTCTTGTCATCTAAGTCACTGGTGCATTTTCTGCCTGGCGCAGACTCGTGTCGGGCTTCTTTGTACATCTCTAAAATGAGTCCCCGAGCTGTGCTGCAGCTTTGCCTAAAAATTCTTCTCATCTCATCTTTTTCTCTTTTGCTCTCCCTCTCCCTGTCCTGTCTCCACGGATCCAGGCCGCAGAATGGGTCGATGATATTGTACAATAGGAAGAAGGTGAAGTACAGAAAGGATGGCTACTGCTGGAAGAAGAGGAAAGACGGGAAGACCACACGGGAGGATCACATGAAGTTGAAAGTACAGGGAGTTGAGGTGAGTGCGCTTACATCTTGTAAATCAGTTCGGATTTAGAGGGAGCGAACGGGGAAAGAGGCGGGTTGGGGGTGGGTATGGGGCGTGTGAGAGCCAACCTTCACCGTGACACAGACAAACACAGGTCTACAGTGAGCTCTCCCCTGGCTGTAATGGAGACAGTCACATGCTGCAGTCGGCCCATGTCTCCAAGGAGCCTTACCAAGAAACAATGCGGCACAACAATAGTTTTCCCTGGGAAGCCAGTGGAGTGGAACCGATTGTTTGTACCTTATTAAGGCTCTGGATGTTGCCTTTGCTCCAGAGAGCCTACATTAATCTTGCTGGCTCAAAGCAGAACTGTGGAGCTAGCGCTCCCTCACCTTACTCCAAGTCACTCCCCATACCAGCCGCTGCCATAAAAGGCCCAGTTGTATCTGTCCTTGGCTCACCCAGGCTCAATCTTGCTCGACCTGAGGTGGCAATGCAGTGTTGGCACCCTGGCTGATTTATCAGCAGTCCCATATATGCATCCAGGCCAGTCTCAGCCCCAGAGTCCTTCACTTCCTTTGCTTTCAATAGAGCTGAAGTTTGGATTCTGGTTCCTTTCACATCTTTAGCCACACTCACAGGAGTTGAGAAAGAGCAGAGGTAATGATGTGAGGGTGGGAGGTTTTGGTCTCCCATTCGTGTACACACACACAAACACACACACACAATTCAAGCACATGTACACAAAACCACACACCTCAGGGAGTGGTGCTATGAGACTGTGTCACACAGTGTGACAAAGACAAAGCTCACGAATTCTCCCAACAAGGGCTCTGCTCTCTGTTTGTACTCCTTCAGATATTTGTCACTCCAAGAAAATGGCCTCTTCGTTTGCCTAGCCAGCTCAGTGTCATCGTTGGTTCTGCATTGGTCTGATAATCTTTGGGAGTATGAACCTTTTGGACTGTTAAATATTTTTCCAGTTTCTCTCACTGGTTTAGTCAGCCAACTTGCACTGATACGGTTAAATTAACATGTGAATGGAGTGCATGTACAGTAATGTTTAGTGTGTAGGCTCAGACCTTGTCTATCCCCTACAGAATGCACATAAACCTGTACAGACAGGGATTGGGAAGTGATTCTGACCTTTGTGGTCTGGTTTCTTACATAAAATCATTTCTTACTCAAATCATTTTTCACTCCGCATATGCATTGAGTCCATTGAGCTCAAGTGGCAATTGTGTTAACAGCAATATAGAAGTACATTACGATGCGGTTCCAACCACAGTTGATAGGAAAACCTCAAACTAAAACAAAGTATATAATTCTGGTTTCAACAACAGTAGTCGTAGTTGTCAATTTCATTTGTGTTTTGGGGTGAGTTTACCTTTACTGGCAGGTCTTTTAGGCTGTCACACTAAGCTGTGTTGGTGGCCCTTTGACCAGCTCAGCTCTACACAGGTTCCACCCCTAATACACATTTGTGGATTTCCTGCCTCCAGTAATAAATAAAAATGGCATCATGACTGACCTCTTAGGTCTGTCCTCAAAGTGTCCCTCTAAGAAGAAGCCTGGGACATTGGCCTATGATATGGTAGGAGTATTAGCTGGCTCATCTATAGTAAACATGGCTTTTACAGTTATTACAATAACCAGCTGTTTTCACCAAACCAGTCCTAAAGCATGCATAAACAATATGAATAAACATATGTCTAAAGCAGAACATTTACTAGAAAGAAAGTGGCGACAGATGTCAGTTGAAAATGTCCCCACATCTACCTTACTTCTGCTGTCTGCTATATCATCGAGGCCCATTTCAACACAGGCAGATGCACTGCGCCCCAACAGAGGACTGTGCTGCATGCCACTGTCCTACTTTCCAGCATCAATGCTGGTCAATGCTCCAGAAAAGCAGCCGTTTTTTCTTTGGAGCCACTCTCTCAACTGGCACATCACAGCTACTGTATCTTTGGTACTTCTCTTGTCCAGTGATAGCGCATGTTCTTCTGTGGTCTTGTAGCTGTCACAATGGACGAGGAGAAATGATACTGTTACAGTATAAATATATCCAGACCTCTGGGACCAACAGTCCCTGCTTTTAAAAATAATATTAAACAAAGTGATTTCCTGGCAAGCCATGACTGAAGATTTTGGCTCTTGAGGTAAGGATTCACGTGAAATAACACACAAAAGACTCTTCAGGGCAGCCCTCCAGAGTGTTTGAAGAAGGAGCTTTTCTTTACATACCAGTCGACTCTTGACATGAACATTGAGTAATGCACTGGTGACTATTACAGTATTTGTCCATCAGTAGCAATAGGCAGTCAGAGGTTGAGAAGTAGTTAGCGAATCTCTAAACCTGTAGTGTGCAGTGTACAACAACACAAGATAATGGGTGTGCTAAAGCGAAATCATCATCATGAGTCACACACATAAAGACTGATGGCTGTTCACTGAGCTGTCGGCAGTAACTTGGAACAAAGTGTAACTCTCCATCCTTTGATTTTGCTCTGCGAGCTCCCATATGTTGTAACCAGTCTAATTTACCAGAGCTAATTGCTGTGTGAGCAGGAGAGCCAGTGCACAGTGTCAAGGTGAGCTTAGTCGAGAGAGAACACTGGGAGAAACTGACTCAGGGCTGCAAAACCACATGGGAGCTCATAGAAATTGGGCTATAATTGCTATTTCACGTACTGTATATAAAAATGCATGCATTGTCGGTGCAAAGTTACATTACTGAGGCTGTGTTTGGTTGTTTTTGTTCACACATTTACATCTTGCAGCCTTGGAAGACCTGAGTCAAGTCCTGTAAACACCACACCCCTCAAGACTGACAGATAGAGGTGATCCATCACTGCTGTAATCAGCCTATGATGGGATCCATGACCCATCATGCACAGTCATGTTTACTGTAAGCACAATTGACTTTGCCTTCTGTACAGTGGAAGTATGAGACCTCAGGAGAGGATAAAGAGATATCTATTTCTGCTTACTACTCTGTTTAGGAGGAGAAAAGGAAGATCCATTTAAATACATAATTCATATCATACTTTCTCAGGGCAGAACACAAACAGTTGACATAACTTGTGCATAACCTCACTCGTTTTACAGGAGTGTCTTTACATCACTCATGCTGTGCTGTGGCTGCTCTGATTCCCCAGCCATCCAGTGCTTAATAGAGGCTCTGTGGTTATTACATGGGCCAGGTTTAGTGCACAGAGAGGACAACTGTTGTGGGTGGTTCAAGCTAGTGATGTTCAGTGGCTCCAGCGATGGAGAGGCTGTGAGTCCGGGAGTGAGGGGCCTTCTGGGGCCTGCAAGAGGCAGCCTAGCGTGGCAGGAGTGGATGTCAATGTGTGCTGCTGCTGTCCCGTCTGCTCCACAGTGCTGGCTCAGCAGCCCGTGTAAACCAAGGCTCTACTCTCTTTCTCCCTCCCTCTCTCTATCTCTATCTTTTTCTCTCTTTGTGTCTCTTTCTCTCCTCCGCCCTCATTCTCTCTGTCTCACAGTTTTTTTAATTCTTTCACTAGGTTTTTCATTGCCCTGGTCTAGTCCCAGCTCTCATCCTCCTTACTGCCCTTTCTCTCCTCCCCCCACCACCCTCCATGTCCACAGTCCGGACAGACAGAACCTTGAGTTGGGCGGTAATGCTCCCTGTTCCCTAAAATTGGAGCGCAGGGCATGTTGCGGCATTAGCGCTTAACAGGCCGTGAAATAGCAGCCTGCCTTCCTGACGTCTCCCCCATCACTCCAGGTGAGCTGGCCAGACGGCTGGATAAATGAGCAAGCAGCAACCCCCAGCAACCAGCATGCATTTGGGGCACCTGAGGAGAGATGTCCATCAGTGATTATCTCACCACACCCTACCCTTACCAAGCTCAAGTTGTTCACCAGCTCCTGGCCATGGCTAAACTTTCAAGGGGGTCCTTGCAACTATACAGGATGTCCAGTGGATGTCTGTCAGTCAGGATCCTCGGTTACACCAAGTTTTGATTGGCTTTATTCTCCCACAGAGTGATGTCATCTTAATTCAGGCTGTAGTATGCATAGCTCTAGCATCCCCTGGCTTCTTGCTGTGAAATAGCAAAGACCTCAAACCCATCTGCTTTGACATACTCCAACTGATCTCCATTCTGCTTCTTGTCAAGCTTCTACCCCAATGCTACCACCTCTTCTTATCTGTTTAGCTGTTAATGTTGGCTCAACCCCTCATCTCCTCTACTCCTCCACCCCTTCAATCCTTTCTCCCCATTATTCCTAAGCTTTAATAAACTCCCTCAAACGCAGATCGATTTTCTCTTAAGTGAAGGTGGCAGTGCCTCTGACTTATTTCATTACCACAGGCTAATTATACCGATTGAAATGAGCTTCTTCTTCTTAAGGTGTGCTGTGCTGCTCTGTGCCCCCACGCTCCCCAGACTTTAATGCCAATACAGTTCTCTAACAATTCCCTAACTCCCATTCAGGCCTCAGCTCCACCCCACTATCCTTTCACCCAACCCTCTCACCCTCCACCACCTAAATAATCAGCTGCTGTGTCTTTAGCTCCCGTAACTTGTCATTTCATGTTGGATCCACCCTAATGTGTGATTTCAACTGTGCAACTGTGCAATGAAGGAAGGTAATGGAGCATGCTGGTGGCTCAATCGCCTCTGTTCATTGATAATAATGAAGACAAATGTCAAAACATTAGTTGCTAATGTTGTAATGGAGTGGATGCTAGTGGATGCACGCTGGATGCTACACTGCATTGGCTTTCAATATTACATGACCTTCAACATTTAACTCCTCTTTTTACTAATAGTCTAGCCCTTCCTTTTGCAGCAAATCAAACATTTAAGTAGTTTTGTCCATCCAAGCACATATATACCTGAATTAAAATTATTCCTGAGGCACAACTTTGTACTTGTACCTTTTTGTCTGCTAGTTAAAACATAGCATTAAAAAAAAACAAGTTATAGTAAGTTGGTAAGTTATAATCAAACTAGCTCCATATCTGTGAAATAGTGTTGCTTTGGGTGGCTGTGTGTGTTTTCAGAAGCAGTGTTAGCACTGATTTACAGATGCAGTGGCTGATATCACCAGATTGTGAGGCCAGATGTGAGAGGGCACTACATAAACCCCTGTTTCTGAGAGGAGGTGTCACTGCGCATGCTTTCCCTCCTGCCCCTGCTCCAAGTCAACTGTGAAATTAAGATAAGATTACTGATACAGGCCATGCCCAAAGCAAAAAAAAGTTTTGTATTTTCCATTTTTATTCAAACTTATAGGCTGTCTTTTAGACAACAGTCAGCTGTCTGCTCTGTAAAGACAGTAAATCGATTATTGTTTCCATTGTCTTCTTTCTTCTCCTGGAGCCTGCTTTGTTATTCACTTTTTTCCCCCCTCGCCTTGGAGCTCACAGCTTGCTCTTCCTTTTTGAATTACCTGATTGTAGAGGAGTTAAGACCATTCTGTGTGTGATATTTTAAAGAACGGTTACCATAACTTCTAACCTTCCTCGCTCACAGACAGTAGATTAATTGTCAATGATTGGCTCCGTAGGCACAGGACGTATATGATTTAGTTATTACAGGTTTTCCTATTTATTCATGCAAATATAAGGCAAACATCAACTTGGGGAGAGAGAATAGCAAACGCTTCATGGTATAATAATGAACAAATCACAGTGTACACAAATAAAATTATTACTAAGGCCTTTATTAGAAATTGCAGCATTTAGCTTTCGATGTTGCCATGCATGGGTGGTAGGTGATGGAGCCGAATATCCATTTTAGTTATTGTGTGATTTTATTTTATTTTATCCAGCATAGTAGATTAAAGCAGTGATCCTCTCCCCAGCATAATGGCTTAATGGGGGTTGTTATGTTGTTATTAGCGACTGAACCAAATCCTTCCCACATGAACGCCTTACCCCCAGCATTGGGAGCATCCACTTTACCCATGGTTTTCCTTAAGACCACATTAATTAGTTTTCCTCTTCCACTTCTTACAATTACCGAATCACTCAGCAGCAGTTAAGCTCTCAGTCTGCCTTTCATGCTGACCCCGCTATCACCATTTCATTCCAGCAGCTGGATTTGAGGGACTAAATTTGGAAAGCTTGCTGTCGGGAGCGGATGTATAACTGGTCTGTCAAAATGCTGTGCAGTATTGACAGCTTCCGTAATTTAATTTACCACTTGTTGCCACATTTTGCAGTGTTGTCATGCTGAGACATCGCCACAGGGGTCCCCTTCTTTATTGTGGACGGGAAGGAGGAAATGTCCCATAGACTTCAACCTGAGAAAAATTTTAATTTACTGCAAAACTTGAGGACTTTGATTTTCATTTAAAGACTGGCTTTGGGGTTCAAATCCAGTCCTTGGTCCTTTGCTGAATGTCATCCCCTCACACTCGCTCCCCCTTTCCTGTCTGTCTTTGACTGCACTATCAATTAAAGGAAAAAAGTCCCAAACAAATAATTTAAGACAAATAAAAATACTGGCTTTGTCGAGGCTCCCCGCTGCAGCTCCCCACCTCCCTCCTGGGTTCCAGTGAAAAAGGAAGAACTGTCCAGCAGCTACACACACCTTCATTGCTCGTGGGGTAAAAACCAATTCAGAAGAATAATTGAGCACAGTAAAATGAGGGAGTGGAGATGACTTGAAGCTATGACTGTTTTCGTTTTTTGGTGACACTCACAGTTCTTCGCATGTCACTCATTATCCTTATTAATACTGTTGGTGCACCAAATCAAGTGAGTTTGCGAGTGTTTGATATATGTAACCCCCATGAGAGTAGTAGAGCAGAACCAACACCAGATATGCAAAGTAGGGGCAAGAGGTTTGTAGAAAGGGTGAAGAAAACAGAGCACTGCAGGCAGTGAGCAGGTTTTGCATTGACTCTGTGGTTTGCTCTTAGTGTGTGAATTCTCCTTTTGTTTGGTCTCGTGAGCAAAACACAGATCCCTGGGCAACCCAGGGCCTGGGTTTTATGTTAATGAGCAACTTTCACCAAGGCATCTGCCTACTACTGTTTCTCAGATCCAGGCCAGAATATTCTTCAGAGATTTATACTGCTCAGAAAACATCACCAACAAGCAATACCAGTGTGCAGTGTTATGTACTGAAAGGCCCACTCTGGTCTAGACCTCAAATCATTGCTGGATTCAGTTGATTCACTTGAATTTAAAGGTAGGAGTTCAAAGGAAAGCAAGTAGTTTCAGCATCATCTCACGCTCACCTCCCTTATGTCAGGGGGCAAGTTCTTTGCCAAATCTCAGTTTAATGATCTACAGCTTTTGGCTGATTCACACATTTCTGGGGCATTTCTGTCTACAGGTCAGGACCAAAGGGTCACCTGAGGTCTGAGTATTGAGCAGAATCAAAGAGTGGTTTTCTATTCTTGAAAACCTGTAAAAACCTTTATATAGATTGCTTGAAATGCCTTGGATATCTCTTCAGGATATGCCTTTTACTGAATCTGCAAGTTTCCCTTTCTCCCTATCTGTCTTTGTTCCCTTTCCTCTCCCGCGCTCTCTCTCTCTCTTTCTTACCTCCATCTGCTTCTTCCCTTTGAAAAAGCAGCTTTCTCCAATGGTCTCTGTTAATATGAGGCCATTCGTGTAGTGAAGGCAGACCCCTATGTCAAGAGCAGTGGTTTTCTTCGAATGCTGTAAGGCCTTGGCAGAACCATTTCATCTTTCCCCTGCTGGTTCTGGAACACTTGGTTCTTTTAATAATATCTTTCAGATAGGGAGCGCAACACGGTGTTTAGGATACTACTATACACAGAGGGGCAAGGGCTTTGAGTAGGAATCACCCAGTGACATTATCTCCCCATTACTCAAAAAGGCAGTACAGCTGGCCCCACAATTCCACAGGAGCTTTTCTGCCTCATCTGCAAAAATATTAGTTTTTTGACGTTTTGCAGTGAGATGAATTTGTTATACTCAAGCGTCTCACTCATTGGCTACCTTTATCTTTCTTTTTGCTTGGTTATTTATTCTGCTGGCTACTGCACATGGTCTATGTATTATTAACCAGCAACACAGAGGTTTAGATGTAATTTGCTGCTGTGTTACATTTAATAACTGCAAAATCAAAATGTAGCATTGCTCCAACATTCACTCTTCAAAGGAGGTATAATGAGTGGAGCTGTAAAGTTCAAAGAGAATGGTTAAGTGTTTGTATAGAATTATACAGGGTGAGCAACTGTGCTTTCCTCAGAGTGATATTGAAAGGTTTGATATTTTACATGAAAGGGTGCTAAAGAGGAGTTTAACACAGGAAACAGGTTTAACCCTTCTGCTTTAGGCAACAGGGGAAATACTAATGCAGATAAAAGCCCCTCATTAATGGTCTTGTCTGGTAAGTTTTGTTAGTCATAACTTTGTGTCTTCCTGCCTTCTATTTCTCTTCTTCCCATCACCTCTTCTTGTATTTGTATTGCATTCTACATGTCTCTTATTCCATTCCTGGCTGATACATCAGTATTAACCTCGTTCTTTTCACAGTAATCTGAATAGATGTTCACTTCTGTGTCCTGTGCACCTCATGCATCTTTGTCCCTCGTTTTTTCTTTCATTTCTGTTCATTTTCAACGCTGTTTTTTGGGGGGGTTGTCGTTTTTATATTTACTTCTTGTTGATAGTGCTGAAATGAAAGGCAGCAACCGACTTTTGTGGATTTCTATTGCACATTTAAATGTAGAGAGACAATGAGTCATTTGTGCGCCCAAGGGGGTGCTAAGCTTGTTCTGCATTGTGTGTCGACACTGGTCCCCTGTTAATGTCACTGTCACTAAATAATGATGCATGCATGCATACTCACACACACAAGTTATTGCATCTATGTAGATTTGTTTAGTTTCACTGACAGAATTTCAAGGGAAAAGAATCTTGGTACTGCATGTATGCCACATATGGGAGTGAATTTCCACACAGAACGCACACATAAGCAGATATAGTAAAACCTCATTTCATATATGGAGCCTGTTGTTGCTAGAAAATTACGTTTAACAATACCAAAAAAAAATCCCCTATGTGATTGATGAAAATGGGAGAGATAAAAATGAATCAAAAAGACTGTAGACTGTGGAAAATAAGACTGATGAAAAGGAGAGGAGGGAGCAAGAGAGGCTTAGAAGGTGGATGGATGGTAAGGGAGGAGGGAGGGAGGGCGAGGCGAGTGTTGAGCGGAGAGGAGAGAGAAAGCCGGAATGAACGATATATAGCCCCTGGCA
The DNA here is from genome assembly GCA_011952105.1 of Coreoperca whiteheadi. Classification (NCBI taxonomy): domain Eukaryota; kingdom Metazoa; phylum Chordata; class Actinopteri; order Centrarchiformes; family Sinipercidae; genus Coreoperca; species Coreoperca whiteheadi. The sequence continues at coordinate 23,274,803 of CM022479.1, forward strand.
AACAGAAAACAATTGTTACACTGCCTCCCATAACCCACTTCAACCTTAAACAGCAGATTTTTTTCACTCAATTAATTTCTACACATTGGAGCAGGGGCCTTGGCTGAAGCTGGGCTTTTATGTGCTCCTGCTGCTGCAAGGCCTATACACATCTCTCTCTCCTCTCTCTATGTCTCTGGGTTTCTTTTTTTTCTTCACAAAATGAACATTCTGCATTGGAATGGACTGGAACACTTTGAGAGATGAATCCCTGAATAAACAGGGAAATATTATATATTGTAAAAATAGCACATACACAAACAATTTCATTCTCTAGCAGGACAAGAAATGCCTTTTAACCTAATCAGTTTGATCCAAGGCAGCCATGTAGAGCTTCTTGCAAACTTTGAAGTATGCAGTTATACATTTAGCTGAATTTATTCCTGTATACAGTTCTTCAGTGATTTCCGTCATGCACTACATGAAAAGCTTATAGAAAGCAAGATGTCAACACAGTCAACTTTAAATGTTGATTCAAATGATAAAATCCTAGATGTTAAAGATTTACAGAAACACCCCCTAATGGAAAATCAAGATTTTCATACAAAAGACTAATAAGAGTAATAACTGTAATGAAAAATAATGATAGTAATAATAATAATGATCACACACAGAAGAAAACCGGGCTATGGTGGCCCTATGTGGACAGCAGGTTGACTTGCCTCAGGGAAGAGAGAGGGAGAGCAGGCAGAGACAGATGGACAGATAGATAGGGGAGGGCATGACTGAGCTGTGTCTGTGTGTGGTGAGTGAGGGCCAGTCGGAACAACATGAATCATGGCTCCAGTTGAGAGAGGAGGAGATCAGATCAATAATGGCCCAGAGGAGGGAGAAGAGCAAGAGAGAGAGAAAGAGGATGAAGGGAGGACACAGGAGGTGTTCATCACTGGACCACCCTGACTCCCAGCATGCTTACCTTTTTTTTTCTTTCTCAGGCTGTACAGTTAATGTATTGAGGGAAGTGCTGGTTCATTTTCTTGGTGAAAACTGAAACATTGGTTGATACAGACAATGTGCTAATGTGTAAGCATGACTTATTGATTATTCAAATGAATTCATGTAGAGGCTATTCATGGTTGTCCTTTGCAAAGAAATGTAAGGATACCATGGTACTCGTTTCATTTAGCAAAGCTTTGACCTACACTTAATCTAATGAGACACTCTTGAAGTTCATTTCAAAATATTATAGTCAAGTTTTGAGTGTGCAGTTTTATCAGTTGATAGGAAAGCACTAAACGATTAATTCATCTCGCTTTACTCTTGAAGCCACAAAGCTTGTTTGATTGTGCATGTGCAAATTTAGTTACTTGTGTGTACATGTAAAAAGTGTGTGTCTTTTTTTTTCTAGTGCAGGGAGAGTGTAAAGGCTCAGCAGTGGTCATTTCTCATTAAGTGACCAGAGTGCCTAGAGTAAAGGCCTGTTTTTACAGAATACGTGTGTGTGCCAAGAGCAGCTACAGAGTTAAGGGCCAGTGTCGGAGTGGCTGTCTGGATGTTTAAGCATGCTACACACACGAGTGTAAAATGGTCAGGCTCTCCTCTCCACCATTGTACTGTAGAACAGGCAAGCAATTTTTCTCATCCCTCCATTTTTATATAATTTGGTCGATAAAGGTGAAGGACGTTTCATCGCTATTTCTCCCTCCCGACTCCCTCATCCTCGTGTGCTCTCCTCTGTCTCAGAGTGAAATCCCGAGATAAAGCTCGGCGGCGCTCCATGTTTAATGGAGCTTAATCCCACAGATTTGAGATACGGAGCTGTGAGGTAATTCCCTCATGCCCATCTTCACTAACGGAATGGTCATGTGACCACTAATTCTGCCCCTTTGCTAGACACAGACAGACAGGTGGACAAATGGACAAAAAAAAGAACATAACTCTGCCAAGGACAAATGTGTTTGCTTTTTTAAACAATTTATCAGGAAAAGGGTTGTGCTTTTTCTCAGGATCACAGAATTCTCACCATCTCATCTGTTGTAAAACCAGTTATTTTCTGCCATACTTTCCCTTTAACTGTGCCTCAGTAAAATGTGGTCATGTTTACTTTGGCTGGTCAGTCAACCTCCCTCTTGATGGGGGATTTATATTAATCTGCAGCAGAGAGACGAATATGAGCCAAAGTGACGAGTTTGGAGAGTCATAACTGAAAGCTTAGTGTCCACAGACAGGACTCCGGCCACAGCATCACGTCAGGATGCTTGGAGAGAGTTAAGAGGGGTTGGCTGGTTTCAGACTATTTGGAGACGCCATGTGCTGGGAAGTATTATACCCACCAACAATCCTCCTTAAGTGATGAGCTGACACTAAGCAATTTACTATTCACCCTGCCAGTGAAAATATTTTCAATCCGAGTGCATAAAGCTCCCATGGCAGGCAATACGCCAAGCCCTCTTCTTCTATCTGACACTTTTTTTTTTTCAGAATAGCCACTGTGTGGTTCAATTTGCCCTAGGACATGCTTGTCAGACCCGCTTGACATGAGCTCTGTTGTCAATGTGTAAAACAGTCCACATGAATGATTGCAGAGCAGCAGTGGTTGTTGGTGGCATTGAGTAGGGTTTGAGAGAAAGGAAATGGGAATGTTACCAAGTATACCTGTTTTTAAATATACACTTAAAAACGATGTTGAAAGCAAAAATGTGGAAACAAGCTGTTCCACTTATTTAATCAGTATTAGTGTGACGATACTGTGGACTACATGCAACTGCCCACAGATTTCCTTGTCTGCACTTATTCCACCTTTTCTCCCTTTTCCTATTGTTTTCTTCACTTCTGTCCTTACCGCCCTCTACAATGTTCTCCTATCATCTCCTCCCCTCCTTTCTTTGTTGCCTCTCAGGTATAAGACACCTAATTGTCACAGGAGTAGAGGCAAACTGCCTAGTGAAAAACACACAAACACTGTAGTTATTGTCCAAAACAAAAACAGCAGGCTTGAGCACTCAGAAAAGCCACATACACACAGGCATCAGGGTGTCAGTGTACAGGGGCAGAAGCTGAGTGTTCGAAGCTGTGTTTGTGGTTGTTTATGTGTGTGCGAGTGTATGTTTTTGGCAGGTGAGGGGGCACATCATCCTTTATAGGTGCACTCTTTCTGGCACTGTCACTTGAAAGTCTCAATCGCTTGCCATTCTGGGCCCCAACCACTGCCAACGCAGCCGATCCACCTCTGCCAAGGTCCTCTTCATCCCTCTGCTACTGCTCTTCTCTCTCCTTCTTTGCATAATTACCCAGGTAATTGTGGAGTAATTGACTGCATCACCTGCTCCTAGGAAGCTCTGGCATTGTTTAATAAACAGCTGGAATGTGCGCCACATGTTGTTGGAGAGCAAGAGGAAGAACATATTGGGGCAGAAAAGGAGGGCTGGAGATTGGGAAAGAAGGTAGGAGGAGGACTGAAAAGAGTTGGGTGGTGGTGTCTGAAAAGGAGGCGGTCAGAGTATACACATGCTAATTTCCCAAACACAGACACACAGATATAACATTCTCTAGGCAAGTGCTGAACTTGTTACGCAAGGTGAACATATTATTGCCTGTGGAAAGATTAGTGTGGGAGAGGGTAATGAGAGTGGGAGATGGATAGATTTATAGACAGGGAAGAGAAGAGGCAACACAAAGTAAGTGAGAGAAAGTTTGAGGCATGAGAGAATGAGATAGATAGATAGATGGAAGGGGGAGCGAGAAAGGAGAGAGGGGTGAAGCGAGCCTCTCAGGGCTAATGACATTAAGGAGGTCTGATGAATCGACACCCGCTGAGTGTTATTGACGTCCCCTGAGCCTGCCCAGGCAGAGCCAGCCTCCCAGCCCGGGTATTGGCTAGCCCTGCTCCTCAATTAGACTGCCTGATTAGATTCCCTCGGTTGTGCCCTCTCATGGGGTGAGCAGGGTGGCATGATGGATGTGATGGGCAGGATTATCCAAGGGGGGTGTCACCCGTGCCCCGCCTGGGGGGCACCAGACGATGGGTTTGACCAGTCGTCGCAGGGGCATGTAGGCGGAGGGCAGGGGGTGCGGCTCGAGTCTCTTATTGAGGCTGTCAATCATTGCCGCTTACAAGATAGAGGCTGTGTCTCTGCACAGAGATGCACAGGAGTAATTACTATTCCATCTCACTTGGCATCTAGATATATGAGGCTGTTCACAACCAATGACCTCATGTGGCAACCCTTCACCATCTTTGAAATTGTTTCAAAATGCTCAATTTACATATCCTGTCCTTCATTCACTAATCCTTTGAAAGAGAGACTCAAAATGTAACTTTGCTTAGATACTGCAGATTCTGTGATTTTAATTTAGTATGCTTTTCATTTACCAGAGTAAATGTAAAAACTGCTAAATTCTTCAGAGTTTAGTTTTGCTATCATCTGTGTTCCTACATTAGTCCCTAATGTTGTAAGACTTGGGCTAGGATATGTCCTTAACCCTATTCTCTCCAATTTCTAGTAGTGACAGTTTCTTACAACCATTCATCAACATCTTGGCTCTTGTGGTGCAAAAAATGGGGCAAGTCAGGTAAGTGTCCCAATTCAGCAGTTTTGAAAGGCAGTAACTAATGATATCTCAGGAACGGGGGCTGCTGCTGTTTCCCAGGGAACTTTCCTTCCTGTTCCATTGTGTGTTTGTGTGGCTGGATAGCTAGCTAATGGCCTGTCTCTGATGAATTAGGGGGTCTGACACCCTGCAAACACACTCTCCCAAGGTCAGAGCAGCCCACAGATTACCATATCCGGGGGCTTTAACAATCTAACACAGCCTCAAGTCAGTCGGATGACAATTGAGTCAAGCACACAAGAAGATAAGGGAGTTCGAGGATGGGGGGGGGGGGGCTAGCTCCAAAGGAAGAAATTGCTTTTAAAGTGGAGAAAACCTGCAGTGATCTCTGCCTCTGATGTCCCCAACAGTGGCTGTGATGCCAAGTGTCCATTTGTGCATGCCTCTGAGTTAAGGCGCTCTTGCAGTCGTTCACTCGACAATGTTATCCCTTTTCTTTATTGAAAGCTGGTATTCAACCCTCCAGTCTGTGTTAAAGAGACCTTTTGCACCCAGCAAAGTGCTTAGTGAATGTGCTCTGCTGAAGCACTTCCATATTTCTTCACAATAGCACCAAGTTGTTTCCGAATACAGCATAGTATTATGTTCCATTAAGCAGCGTAACATATTTTATACATTGATGTGAAAGTGACTGTGGTCAATGTGTCAGCCTTGTTGTCACAAAGAAGTAGATACAATAATCAGAGAGAGGAGAAGTTGTAGGCAATAGGAACATTTAGATTAACACAACCAAATATATGCACAAACATGGACTCATATCTAAACCAAAAATACAGGCATGCATGTTCAGAGAAGCAAATTGTAACACATAAGGGCATACACACATCCACCCATACACTTGCCAAATGTGTCTGCAGGGAGCTGGCTAAAATGTCAAGCTATGTGCATGGCTGCCTCCTGTCGACGCCCCTCTCCTTATTTCACAGCAGCACCTGGTGGTGACAAAGAGCACAGAGGAAAGAGACTCCCCAGGAAAGGAGAGGAGAGGAGAGGAGAGGAGAGGAGAGGAGAGGAGTCCACCCATTCCCTAGACAACAGACCCTCTCTGTCCCATCGTGTTCTACTTGCCTGTCAATCCAACTCAGGGCTGCTTAATTTCACTTTGAATTGACGATGTTCAAGCCCCTTCCAAAGTTTGAGGGATTTTAGACGTAGTACCAAAGCCAAGGTGCATAATGAATGAAAAGCCCCTTCCCAAATTGATTTCAAACTAAATCAAACCCTGGTATTCAATTATCTGCCAGAGCTGCCACTGAGGAACTTTAAAGTTGTATAGGCAGAGGAAAAGAGAAGGAGGGGAGAAAGTGAGGAGAGGGAAAGAGGACGGTCGGAGCAGAATGCAAATGACTCCATCCCTGCGCGGTGTCAGAACAGGTGGCCCAGTGGTAGCGCTGGGGCTGATGAATGAGCTGTTGAAGTGGAGCCCATTGCTACCTCTAGCTAGTGGCAGCTCCAATTCTGCCTAGTTAAGCATTTGGCCTCCTCTGCCAGGAAGGCTTAATTGAAGAAATCATCACAGGGACCGGGACAGATCTGGTGTTACTGGGACCAAATTGTCTGTCTGCCCAACCAGACTGTAACATCATAATAGTGTGATACTATCCATCCAATGATCACAAGAAAAGTGTTTCATTACACAATACCAGACCAGGACCAGATTCCTTTTAATTAAGTTGCACCGATTGTGAATTGCTTCAATTCAGTCATAAGTTAAAGGATAATGCTGGTTGAATTTTTATTTCCCCTGTTGCCAGTCTTACCCATTAAAAGTCTAAACCCACCAATGTATTTGCTACAGTCAGAAGCTACTACTTTATGATCTGTTTATGTAGATTACTGGCTCCCACTGTTGTTTAAAAAAATCCATTAAAAACAGCTCGCAGAGACGTACTGCTGCTTTAACTAATGTCATGCATCATGTTGAACAGCACGTGTATTGCTGGTTTTCCTAACATGCTTTTATTATTCAGGTAATTACTGTTTTAGTATTATTTAATACAATATTACACCTGCATGAGGAAGACAAAATGTCCTGTTCTTTTGTGACATTTGTTCTGGGGTTTTTTTCACCCTTTGTAATATTTAATTCATTATAACATAGCCTGTTGGACATTATTCACACCAGACAAGCAGACCATGAGGCAGGGAGCAGAAGGAACGCACCTCGGTTGGTTCATCTTAGCAGAGACCAGCGACTTTTTGTATCAGAGAGCTAGGGTAATTATTGGTAAATTACAAAAACCTGTCCTGTCAGCGATATCAAGCAGAAACCAATCAAGTCATTGACACCGCAATTCCGGTTAAAAAAACAAGTAGCCTTTGGCCCCCTGCCGCACCTGCGCACAGTGTGTCAAATGTTTGGCCTAACTAATGCACGACTGAATGCAATTATAATGTACTATCTCTGAAATTAGGCCTGCCATGGTGTTAATTACATAATTACTGAAGATGTCAGCTCTATGCGGGAGGGTGGAGTGTCAGTGGAGAGAGTGGCGCACACAGGGAAGGAAGTTGCTTTGCTTTCAGGGATGAACTATAGACGCTTCTTTGATTCATGATGCTGGCTTTGTGGAAAATATCGCCTTTGCCAAGTTAATTTTGAAAAGGCCAGCATATTTGGGCAGAGACAATCAGCCTGACCTTTCTGAGAACAACCCTAGTTTTCACTCTTTCACCTCCTTTTTTGTGATTTCTTTTTTTCCTTTCCTTTCCTTTCTTTCGTTTTTTCCTTTTCTTTCTTCCAGTCTCTCTTTCTCTCCACTCTCTGTTCGGTGGGGCTAACATACACGTCCTTGACAGCAGCATCAGCTAATAGAGACCGCCATTGTTTATCAACACAGCCCACTGATGAAGCGGCCTTCCCGTTTCTGTTGGAATATTTGTACAAATTTATTGGAGGCTGCCTCTATTAGATGCAGGCCTTTGCTAGGAAACAAGTATGCTTCTAGTGTAGACAGACAGTTGTATTCTCCTGCTTGTGTACTTCACTAATCAAAGCAACGCAGATGACATTGCTGTTGTTCTGTGTGCAGTTACTGTATATCATGCAGATGATTGGAATATCAATTCATTCCACACTTGCAGCCTCATGGCTAATTTGCAATGGCTGTATATCAAATGTGTCATGAGAATGGGGAGCCATATTTCCCTTACAGTGAATATGGAACAGAATTTGTCATTCAATGTGTACCTCTGCCTGGTGCCATTTGGTATGGAAACTAAGGCTTCGTGTGCATGTGTGTGTAAAAGTGAGAGAGAAAGAGTGGAAGTAAGTATTAATGTATTTATATTGAGCGTGTTTGTCACTGGGATCTGGGACTGCAGACAGACAGAGTATGGTGGGGCCAGGGCATCCCAAACTAGATGCAGATGAGGAGCCATGCTGAATAATCATGTACCATCACCGCTCCTCCACAGACAGGAAGGCTCTCCATCACAGCTGTTTCAGCCCAGACAAAACCCCACCACTGCCCTTCCTATCCCTCCATCCCCCATCTCTCTCCCCGTCCACCTGTCCCATGTCAGTACTGCCAGCCGAGCAAACTCTGACGAGACTTATCTAGGAACTGAAAATAGTTTACCTCCTCCCTGTTCTGTGTTACACCTCCACCCACTGCCTCTTGCCTCGGTAGTCTGCTGTTTTCACAGGAAATTAGCCAGACGTCCCCTGAGGTGGATCTCGTGCATAGCAAGATGTCTGCCTGTCAAGGTGTTTTACGGCTCCTGCATTCATTTGCCGCTCAGTGTCTCTCTCACTCCCTTTGCCCCTTCTACTGCCTCTCCATCTGACCCCTGCAACTGCGCTATCTCAAAAGTGAGTTTAGAGCCCCTGTCTAAACCACAGAGTGTGAGGAATGTTTTTTCCTTTTTTATATCTAAAACAAGTATTTTTTTACACCATGGAAATCAGCAAGTACTGTATGTCTTAGAGATTATTTGTTCATTAAGATACCAGCTCAATCAGTTGTTTCTTCCATCCCATTGTCACTCTAAACAGCTCTCTGTGACTGTGAGGAAGATTACAATATTAGGGTGCTGCCTTTAATCCCCACCAGTATTTTGAGTGTTATGCTCTAACCCTTGCCATAAAGGGCCTGACATCACTCTCGAGAGGAATAATTGCTCTGCCTTAAGCTGGTCTAGCGCAGTCGCTGGCCGCACCATGGGTATCAGAACTTAACAACTCTTTGACCTGAGGCACTGTATTTATCACACCTTGTTTTATGACCCCATAAAACAGTCCCTTGATGAATTTGATAGGCTTATGAAAATATTTCCATGCAGACGGGCTGTAACAGTTTCAGAGACCTGTACAGTAACTTTCTCCATCACCATGTTCTGCCTGAGGCCAACCTGTAAACTAGTGGCAACGCATGCCATTCTTGTTTTGCAAATTTTTGTGCACTCCCAGACGAAGAACGGTATGATGAACAAATGTGAAGCCAAGTAGTGACAGAGTGACTGATCAGGAGACTGGCCCTTTTACACAAGAGATGTTTGAAAAAATTAAATTAAACAATGCCATTGGAAGCTTATGGAAATTATGCATTTGCTTTTTAAAGTTTAGTCATGCAGTGCTGGTTCCACAAACCACTTATTTTGTGCAACTCTTACTTCGACTGTCTCGTGTTCATACTGGTGTGCCCATTTTCCAAATGGTTATAGGTGACCTCTCCTATCATCACTTCAGGCTTTTAAGGACAGTAGTGGAGTGTGTCAATTAAATGGGTCAGATAGTGGCCCATATTTGCCCCTCTACATGAGAACAGAAGGTGGACGTCAGTCACAGTGGGGGTGCGCAGGGAGAAGCAGCACCTCTCGGGATCTGTCCCCAGTAAAGAATCGCTGAAACAGGAAATTCAGTGGCCCAAGACTTCTGCAACACAAAGGACTGTCCTGCTCTGGCACTCAGGGGACGCAGTCAGCAAAGTGCCTCTTACAGCCAAGTCCAGAGCACTGGATTCATTGTGTGTCTTTTGAGCTCTTAGAGGCTCTGCCCCGCTTTAGCTTTTTTTTTATTTTTTGTTCAACTCTTGCAGACACTTGAGAGGTGCCAATGAAGGATGACAACCATTTGTGGATTACTGACACAGCATCTTAGAATCGTCCATTAAAGACTCATCATTGGCTTTTTAAAAAAAAAACAGGCTGTTGTCTTGTTTTGATGCAGTGGACAAAGGACTCTTTGTTACAATGACCAATTCAGGACTGTGACATCAAGGCTTTTAAGATGTTATGATCTCCAATTTATAGTGACGTCTGATAATGGGAAAGTGTTTTCTATGGAAGCTAGTGTGGTACCCTAACAGGAGGGATTTTAAGGCAGCTGTATGATGTTATGTGGTTTAGTGGAGGACAGGTAGATCACACTGCTGGGATAAATAAGCCTTCTCTGCAGCACTACACCTCCCCAGTTCAAGGATACAGGCTACCATCACTAATCCACTGAATGAGCGCGTTGACCACTCGGCCTTGCTCTTCAATGCATTTACTCTGCATTGTCAGGCAAAGGGAGAAAGAGACATTCACAGAAGAGTAGCGTCACATGCACACATGCTGATACATGTGCAACACATAATCCAATGACAAACGCACAATACTTATTTGACAAGGCACATTTGAAGTCTGACTGCCAGAGCAAGGGGGGAAAGCGAGGGGGGCATTGGAATCTCCCGTGAGCTTACACCTCCTTATACTGTTGGTTGGCCCATGAAATATTAACAGTGGCTGCCTCCCCTCTGAATAAGCCAATAGAGTAGTAAAGGGTGAGGTCTGCCTCACACAGTGTTTAATGCATGCCCCTTAGGGCCTCAGCTTGGTCTGAAAAATAGGGCCTTTTCTCTAGCTCTTACCCTCACTCGTGTCTTCCTTCTTTCTTTTACTTTGTCTTTCTGATTTTCTTTTTCCTTCTTTATTTCTGTCTGGCTTTTTCATTTCTTGGCCCTAATGTCTTTTCTCAATCTTTAAAGCTTTCTCTTTTCTTTCCTCATCTCCTAGAAGGAGAGAGAAAGACAGAAAGCAAGAGAGAGTGTAGGAGAGAAAGAAGAGAGATGGTGAGTGATGGGATTCAGTGGGCTTAATGTTATCAGATGGCCAGTGCGTTGGCTCCTTCGCCTCAGCCTGTTGTCTGTCCTCTAGCTGTGTTTTTCACCATTTGCTGAGAGGAAATGGTTGTTCTATGGCGATCTCTGTTTTATGAGGCATGCAGGCGCTTTCTCATCTGTTCCTTGTTTTTCACCCACCACCACCACCACAATATTTCCCTCCCACGGCAGAACAGCAGACCACCCTTTACAAGGTGACTATAACAAAAACAGCAGAAAGCATGAATAAATTAAGCAGATGCTTAGATATCTCCTTTTTAATGGTGGATTTTGGAAACTTGTACAGTTTGTGATCTCCCCTATTTCACGTCGAACAGAACCTTCAAAGCCAACATATTGCTCAAATGGACCAAGAAATGTTGTGGCATATCTTTTTTTGGGAAGTCTGACAGTGGCAGTAACATAACCTAGGTGCTTCCCCGTTTCCATCCAACCCACATGAATTTGCACACCAGTTATTTCTTAATCCACAGCCATCTGGCTGTAGATGATTGAGTGGCTTTCTAGAGCGTCTTTCAGTACGTTCACTTGGCACCACGGAGTACAAAAAAACCATTCCAATTTAATTAAACTGAAAGAATATCATTAGGGTTCTTAATGATGATTAATGTCAAAATAATAATAACATTTATGAAGTATTAGGGTATTAGAGTTCTACTTGGATGTGAAATTATTCTTTCAGTTCAGGTACAGGACATAGTTATAACAAATAGCAACCCTCATTACTCATATCATTGGCTCCTTGGTTAGAGATTCAGACTGATCGGGAATCCATTTTATCTCCAAATTTACTCTCCACTGGATTCTTTCTTCTTCGTAAACTATAGAACATTCGGCGATCCACTCAGCCCTGAAAGCCGCTGACAACAAGCTCTTTGTACTTTTCTTCCTGTTGACTTATTTTCTTACTTTCCTCCCCCTGTGTTAAAACAAATGGCCACTGCAGGAAGCAAAAAGAAAAAAAAGAGCTGAAAAGTTGACATTTAGCTTAAATGGAGGTGGAATGGGCCGCAGGGATGCTGCTATAACGATGCAGGGAGAGACTAGGGCTTCTTCTTTCTTCCCATCCCACTAAAACAAGATTTATGACCTCACGAATGCCATCATATTTTAGCAGCTGATGTACACTGTGGGTGGTTTATCTGGGATTGAGGGCTTTGCTGTTGAGCCCATCACTGTGGGGCTTCTACGACTTACAGTGCCAGCATGCAACAAGAGGTAACAAAAAGGACGCTGTGTTGTTGGTCTGTGATATCTCTTATTAGTCTACCACCTTTTTTCCCACAAATATGACAATTTTAGAAGTTTCTTGTTTTTTTTAATCCATTTTGCAAAGAACATCTCAAACAAAAGAACAGACAAAATGAAGGGTGGGGGGGTGAACGAACAAAATAACAACCTAAAAGTCAACTTCTCTGTTAAATTCCTCCTCACACATTGTCCATTTTTCTGGAGGAGCGTTAGGAGTCATAGAGCATTGAATGAGATATCTTATATTCATCTATGCCCCCTGCTTTGCGTGTCATTGCTATACCCTCTTGCTCTTCCCTCGCCGCTTTCCTCTGGCAGTGTAATTGACAGGCTTCAGCAGTTAAGCCCTCCAACAGCTCTTTCTTCATTTGGAGACACTTTGTCGGTTTTAATCAGGGCTTTAATTGGCAGGCTGGCAGTGGGTGAGTGGCACCAGGGGCCGGGGCATAGAGGCAACACTGACTTTCCTGAGACACTATTCGTACTTTTTATTTCTGTTTTTTTCTCACCCCCCACTCCCATCTCCCTACCCCCACGCCACCCCCCTTCTTTCCTTCAAAGTTTCTTTCTGTCTTCCTGTCCTTCTCTCTCTGGCTTCCTTCTCAAATTCACAAATTCACAAATATTAAGTCATAAATCAATATGTTTATCCTTATACTCTGTGTTTTCATTGTATATCTTTGTACTATCTGTTAACTTACAGAAACACTCAACATGCTGTTACACATAGATTAAAAGAGTGTGCTGATGGTATTACTGATATAACAGACCTAACCACAGGGAATACCATAGGAATAATCCTAACCATAACACATTGCATTCTCCCTTTCATCAGCTGTTCGTGTGTGTGTATGTGAACAGTGACTGGGGGTCCTGTGGGCTCTTCGGTATTGTGTTTGAACTGGGCTGCTTTGTATAGCTGATTTTCCAGTCCTGTATTGTGTTTGAACTGGGCCGCTTTGTGTGGCTGATTTTTCAGTCCTATATGGCAGCTCGTATGACAGGCCAGTATGTGCCGTGCTCCTGCCAGTGTTGCTGAATCTAGGACACCAGGACTCTTGTCTGTGATTCTCCCTCCTGCTGAGGTGTTAGTAATGCCAGGGGACAAGCTAGAGCGGATTGAAAAAGAGTGAAAAATAGGTGGTGGGAGGTAGAGGGAGATAGAGAGAAGTATAGATAGGCTGAAGAAAGAGAATATGTCCCAGAATTCTTTGTCAGGATCTTTTGTTGACAGCTGAAGCCCTGCTTTTGAACCTGGCACAGCAAAGCCTTGAATTGTCTGTCATTCTGATGACATGACAGTTATTGTCAGTATTGCCTGCGCTAAAGCATGCCTGTCTGCTAGTTTAGCTGTGTCTTGCTGTGTATAGACTTTGTGTATTTGTGCATCTGTGTCGAAGTACAAGCACTGCCTGAAAAAAAAAACCTCCCTATAATCAACAAGCATCCTGTGTATTTGCCAGGCCAATTAAGAGTCATTCATTTGCTAATGAAGGCCCTGTCGAGGTCTAAACTGCTCCTAGGGGCATGCAGACATGCAGTCAGCACACACGCAGCCCTCAGCAAAGCTCAGTGCCACCAACATAGTCATCAGTCTGTGCCCGCTGCTGTGTGCGCGTCTTGCGTTGCCCACTCAGCACATCTCACCAGCAGCCCCTAAACACTAAAAAGTATAATTGAATTCATTATTTCCTGTTTTATGACTTGTTCCACTGTGGTTTTAATTTGTCCTGTAAAAGATGAGGCAGGCAGGCAGTTCTTCTGCCTTGAATTCCCTCCAGTTCCCCTCTCCCAGTCTCCCTTGTTCTGCTACCGAGCTTGGGATTTTATGAGGCGGGGGTCTCCTGTGTCGTGGGAGCCGTCTCTACTGCTAATCAACTCCTCAAGGTTGATACCTCCGTGCCATGCAGGAGGAGGTAGAGATGTGCTGCCAAATCGTGCGCCTAGCTACCTCTTTAATGGGCTAACTGCTTGACCTTCGCTATGACTCCATTCTAACTCCACTCTGAAGAGATGGCCCATCTGTGTATTGATTTAGTCATGAGAATATAATCTGAAAACATTTCTGTCAATATTTCCTCCCTGCCTTCAGCTTCCTGGGGAGAGATGATGTTCAGCACCAGTGCAAGGTTATCAACAGCATCTTTGTGTTCATTGGAGACATACTGTATTTTTTTTGTGATAAGAAGCCTTTATTTTATACTTTCTTAGACACAGAGTTGGCAGAGCAGTTGTGCAGTCAGTGCCTCTAGGCTCTTCACTTTGGCCCCAATGACTGAAGATGACTGCTTTGCTGCCAGCAAACGCTGCCTTACCTGTTCCCCTGACTCCACAGACTTTCTCCACCCCCCTCCTTCCATCCTTTTCTACCTATTTTCTTGTGTCCATACATCAATCCCTTCATCATTTGTTGCTTTGCAGTATGCTCAAGGTCTCTGCTGGGTAGGTTAGAGATATGGGAGGGCAGACCACTCAAACTCTGACCACAACCGATTCAAAGCAATGCTGGTCGGGCCGAGCACACCACGCTATACTGTTATCAAAGAACAGAAAAGAGCTTTGTGCTGACATTTTCTGCAACCTTGACAATTCAGTGGTTGTCAGCTAATATGACTTTGTATGACCTTGAGTATGAATGAGATCTTACCTTATTCATTCATTGTTAAATTTGTCATCAACATGGATGGGTATTGCGTCTTCAGTCAAGGGGATTTCTTTGCTTTTCACAGTCATTACTAATGCTTTTAAAAGCTTTATTTCTGACTGTGGCCACAGTTTGCTTTTATCATGAGGGTGGACACTGGTACCAAGCTATCCAAAGGCGTTTTGACTCTATAGCAATGAAACAAATGTGGTTTGTGTTTTACCATTGGTGAGATGTAACAGTTTAATTTCATGGTGTCAACATAGAATTGGAATATAATATATAATAGATCATAAAGCATTATGGCACTTATACAGAGAGGAACAGCGCTGTAAATCGGCAGAGTGCACTTCTGGCTCAGATGCAGTCAGATCTATTGTGCATTTTTAGTACGTATGTGTTTAGTGGTTGAGTTGAGCGTCAGTGATGACGATAATGATAATAACAGGCAATGTACCATGTATTCATCTGTTTGTTTTAAGAACTCAATTTGGCAGAGATGCCCAGTGAGACATTTTGAAATGCATGAGAAACACCGTATGAGCGAAGAACAAGAAAAGATCTTATGCAATTTGGGAATGTAGGCCACCTTTTTGGTATAGGGGTAAATGTAGGTCTGCCTTTGTTCCTGCTGTGTGTGGGTCGAGTTCTGATGATGTCATGTGCCGTTGTTTCTATAGCAGGATCCACTGTGGGCGGCTGGGCCTGGCACAGAGGTACAGGGGGATTTGGTAAGTGTCGTGATTTCACTGAGATCCAGCAAAGCCCTGAGATAAGCGATGTGTCAGAGCACAAAGTGACAAAAAAAGATAGAAAGAATTTTAAGGAAAAAAAGAAATACAAATGTGGCCTATTGCTATACAAACAGAAAGCACCTCATTGCATCACTGAGAAAAATACCATGGTGGTGTTTGTTGTTTCTAAATCAGAGCTGCACTGGGTGACACTACCTTGTGCTTTTAAGTGTGGGGTTAATGCGTTGTGTGACGTGTAAGCACTGTCAGCACCTGCCTTTAGGTCCTTAGTACTGTTGGACGGAGTGTATTAAAAGACAGTAAAACAAAAAATAAGACAAGCTGCATGCAATGTGCATTTGAGTAGCTTTGGGAGGAGGGAGGTGTTTTGAACACATGCCTGGCACGTACGACTCAGCCGAGCAAAAGAGCTTTGTATCCTCCTCACCAGGGGAAATAAAGAGAAGGTGAGACAAAAAAACTTTTCCATTGCTCCAGGCTACTGTTACCTGGCAGCCGCCAAGGAATTTAAAATATCATTCTGCTGCTGCATATATTCTAGATCTCTAGAATAGACACACGCTCTCCTCACAAAAATGCTCTTTCTCACACACACACAAGGCACACATACACACAGCATGTCAAACCTTCAGGAATACACTACAGAGTGGAGAGAGAGAGGGAGACTCCTACCAGGCCTCAGGCAGCAAGAGGTGGTGGCTTTTGTTTTGGACGTTGTTTCTGTGTACGTCGAAAAAATGATGATGTTAGTTTCTCACTGTCACCACGGCTGCTTCTTTGACTCCCAGCCATTTGCATAGGCAGCGTTATTCTACCAGGAAATATGGGGCAGCTTTAAGAAAACTCCACTTTGGCGAGGCGGGCAGAGGAAAGGCGGGTGGAGGAGAGTAAGTGATAGTGATAGACGGTGTGATATAAATAGAAGTGGTGATGGCAGGATAATGCATGGCTCTTTCTGCCGGGCCGAGGTTCAGGCCTGTCAGTGAGACGAGGAAGAAGGGAGGAGGAGAGGGAGAAAGAGAGAGAGAGAGCGAGGAAGGGGGAGAACAGGGGAAAAGAGGTCCGGGTGTCTTTTCCAGGTCACTGTGGGCTCCTGGAGGTGCAGGAAGAACCCTTGATTAATTATGATCATTATTATCATCATCTTGGCCAGGGGCATTAATCACGGCCATGTCAGAGGACCGGACAGGAGGCAGGGGGAGAGTGGGAGGGGGAGTAGGCCTCACAGTGGACATAAGATTGTTGGCATGTTAGACAGATCCCTATTCCACTGCCCCTCACATGTGTCAGTGCTCAACATCCATATGTCCACTGTCAGCCCAGCATCTATCAAGGGTAGGCCTTTTGTCAATCCGGCCAGCTCCCACTGCAACGAAACAAACCTGACTAAACACACGGTGATCAATGATGGCTCTTTACTTGAAGTACATGCCAATAAAGCCAGCCAAGTATGAATTGACTGCAGCTAACTTGACAGCCAGTCGGCTATTCGGCAGAAAACATTGTTTGTCAGGACATCCGTTGTTAAACTGTAATGAGTGGTTATGACGAGTTGTGTTAGTGTCAGCACACTGGGATCTGCAATAAAGCAGTTCGTCTCAGATCAGTGTGAGGTTCAAGTACTGTCCCCACAAATCATTTTCAAATAGTCACACAAGCTTAGATGCTCCTCAAGATACTTACCTCTGTATTGATCATTTTTAAGTAAAGGCCATAAACATGTTTAAAAAAAAAAAAAATGCAACTACGTAGCTCCTTTGACTGTTTTTGTTTTTGTTTTTTGCATAATGATAATACCTAAGCTTTTTAACAGTTTTCCCTTGTTTGTCTGACAAAAACACAGGTGACTAAGTGACTATCTTTTATATATTGTCAAATATGCACAGATTTGTTGTTTCCCATCATGTCTTCCTTGTCACTGTTTTGTCTGTCACGTCAATGTTTTAAAGGGAAAGTGCCACAGCATATAAAAGTTAGTGTATAAAGATATAAATATAGTATAAAATATGATATAAAAACAACAATTTATTTACATGTTGCCCCTTCACCGTCTTTTGCTTTGTTGCATTTTACTCTCTTGCTCATTTTACTACATCTGACTTTTCTCTTGGCGTCTATTTTTCACCTTCACATCTCCCATACCCTCTCTGTGTGTTACACACCTAATGATGGACAGCTCCACGCAGCCATGACAACCATGAGCTAGGATGTGTTCGTCGCCAGCCAGCCTGCGATGCTGGGCACTCCACTCTGTCGAGACGTCTCTCTGACTTTTATGAATACATGTACACAGCTCAGAGCGGCGGTGGATTTGTCTTTATAAGTCTGTGTGACACGTCCGCAGCGGCCCCACTTCATTTATTCCACTTGCGTAGATTAAGGCTGGCATTACAAGTAAGGTCACACCATGCATCAATGTTACCTCGACACCACAGCGCTGCTGAGCGTGCTCAGGCGTTGCCATTACTCCACCCCAGCTTCTCCATGGGAAATTTCCATCAGTTTCTTGTTTTTGCATCTTCCTCTTTTCCCAGTTTCCCTGATCCTCAGCCGCTCTCATTCTTCCCCATCGCAGTGTGTTGCTGTGAGGCTAGGACAGGTGTAAACACTGCTCCAGGAACAGCTCTGAGCCTCACACTGTGTCAGAACAGGTGCGCTTCTGGACAGGAGGTGTGAGACAGGTGTTAGATGAAGCCTCGGCTCACGAGTGTAACTGTCAAAATGTCTGTGTTCCCCCTTCTGTGATGACATGTTAATCCCTAACACTTGGTCTCCACTGGGAGCTTCTACACTTAGTCAGTCTGATAATAAACAGGAAGTGAAGGAACATCCTTTACTGACACCTGAAAGCTAATTAGATTTTTGGCTACTCCATCCTACTGTGCACCCCAAACCCTCTAGCTGAGCCATTTCGTTTCTTGTCATATTTTCTGCCTCAGTCAAAACCCTTAAAGGGACAGTTCACCCCAAAATCAAAATACATATTTTTCCTCTTACCTGTTTTTCCATGTAGATTGTTTTCGTGTGAGTTGCCAAGTTTTGCCAAGTCCCTTTAATGTTACTATACCTGCATGATAAGACTGTGTTTAAAATAGGTTATCTCCAGCTAAAAACGCATCCCTGCTTAGGTTTCTCATAAGGGGAGAAGTTTGACTTTGCAAATGGAGCTTGTTGGTGGTTGGTGGGCTGAGGTCCTCTTAACCTTAAACCGGCCTCTTTTAGCACAGGGACTCAGGGACAGCATCAGGGACGGTCATTTGTCCTTGCAGGTCTGGGTCCTTGTGAGGCAGAGAAGAGCTCTTAGCTGTGTTGGTATTTATATCAGCGTGCTCCTTGTCTGTCCAGGACTTTACACGGGCTCCCTTAGCCTCTTAAGTAGGGAATATCTCCTTGAAAAATAAACTTGACAAAGGAGTGTGACAGTCCTCAGGGCTACTCTTTGCCTGCTTTCAGCGCTGTCTTGACTATGGGGTAAATATAAAGGTCTGTGGAAAAAAAGTTGTTTGAAGTGCATGGCAGTTTGATGTGTGTTTTCTGCTGTTTACTATATCTGGTGTTGATTTGTGGTTGGATTTTTTGGCATACTGTATGTGTGTCAGCCGCCAGGGTCTCTGCCTGTTCTGCCTGTTGTCTTGTATGAGTCTCCATCACAAGCCTGAGGTTGTGTTTTTTTTTTTGCAGGCTGTTGGGAGGATTTATTCGTCTTTTACTACATCGCTGAAACAGACTCGTAACTCATGAATGAACTCCATTCCACTCCAACGCTCTGGCTTGCTGCGCTTCAAGCTCCATCCTTAGCATCTTATAGCCGTCAATCAGGCTAATCTGCTCCCTCTCACGTAGCCACAAAAGGCTTTGGCTTTTCTTATTGACATCAAAGAATGGCAGGCCTACCCTCTAACCGTACTCCCGAGCACTGAGTTGTCCGAACAACATCTGCTCAATCTAACACCGGCCCCAAATAAGGGTCAGAAACAATATTGCTGTTTTTCAAGAGCAAAGCATATAGACCAGATATGATTTCTGCAATTTAGGGGGTTTTTTGTCGGCGGCTGTGTTTTATAAACAGTAACTGATATGTTATCATTGTTCAATAAAATACATCTTATACACAGCACTTCCATTTTAGTGTAGTTCAAAAATTTTTTTCACTATTATGGTTGACTTGCTTTTGAATGTTCACAAAGAATGATTGCTTCATATTTTACAGGCTCTATTGATTGTGTTGTCACCAAGCATTTTCTTTTGGTAGTCACTCAGGTGATAACATTTCTCCATTGCCAGCCTTTTGTGTTGTGATGGTGCAAGTCTATAGGAAGTGAGGGCCATCACTGTCACCCCGGCATATCTAAAAATGACACATGGATGACTGCATCATGTAAAAGTGACATTTGAAGTGACACAGACATGTTACATTACCAATGCAATGTTTGCAGCATTGAGGTGACCTCCTCTGCTCTCATCCCAGCTTTTATCCTGCCTGCCTCACCTTTGCCAAACGCCAGAGCTGTTTGTCATGGATGATTTGGTAATAAAATGAGAAAGGTGTTGAGTCAGCGACAGGAGTCTCCGTTCCACCTGGCCTTCTGTCATCCCTTTCCCCTTACAAGCACACACACACACACACACACACACACACACACATTCACGCATGCACGTGCACAAGTGGACTCACACACTGTCTCTCAAACTCTTATGCACATATCCACAAGCCCACGGTCCGTGCATGTGTCTTGCTCTCTTTCGTACTTACAAGATTGCATACAGGCAACACACACAATACAAAGGTGTAGAGCGATTGTAAGCATAAAATGGATGCATACGTTATGCTATCTTACCCTCTCCTTTTCTCAATCCCTTGTTCTTTTTCCTAACCTACCTGATACCAGATGTTTCATCTTCCCTCACGTAAAGTTGGCCCCAAAGACATTTTGTGGTGCTGATTACAGCATACATAAATTTGCTGTTAAACACTTTTTTACACCCAAGTTATGGTGTGTTACATGCTATGCATTGTACTGATGTCTTTGGTGAATGCAGAAATATGAACATATTCATATCAAAAGTCACAGTGCAGTATAACACTTTAAGCATTTATCATAGCTCACTTGATTTGGCTGGGTCAAATGACTCAGTAAGCCAAATAATTGGTCTAATGAAGTGCAAAAAGGAGTCTGTCAGAGTCCTTTTTCTGTACCAGATACACATTAGTTCACCCTACTGTAGCTACCATTACTTACTGACTGAGAGGAAAGTATGGTAATGGAGAACACGAGCTTGATGGTCTCTCGGGAGCTTCAGCTGACACGAGAGGGCTGCTCAGTGGTGCTCTGCCAACTTGAATACTTATAGCAGTGAAATTTCATTGCGCATGAATGGTTTGAGTGATGCAGTTACTATGCATGAACTTTGTATGGAGTATAGGCATCATGTGCTGCTTCCTAGATGACAGGCTTTGGTCAATTTAAAACTGGAATAAAAGGTACTTCTGAATGATATGAGATTACTGTTAATCTTGTGTTATTCAAAAAAACTTTTTTTTTTTTGTTTCCTGGGGTGGGTTTATGCAAAGTGGTGACCCAACAATGTTTTGGCTTCACTTGTGTAGCAGAATATTGAGTGCCTTATGATAATCCGTGGCACCAATGTAGTGGTTGAGGATCATACATTATGCAGACTTTATGATATAAAGCACTTTAGTAGGACACTCTGTGGACCTAACCACCCTCTGTTCCTCACACATCCCTCATGGACACACACACATGCAAGTAGACACACATGCATTCTGATTTTATCCAAGAGCGCAGAGCGAGTAAACAAGAGTTACCAAGCAGCAGCTCCTCAGATGAATATTGTATACACCTAGTCTGGCTAAGTGTTGTTGTTTATGTCAGGGACAGTGTTTATGGTGCTTGGTGGGCCTCTTAGTGCAGTTAAGTTTCTACAGCATCCCACTATGGCCATCAATTTCAGTACAAGATCGTCTAGGTTTGTGTTTTTTCTCCCCCCCTGTCCTCCCGCTCTCTTCTTCTCCTCCCTTCTTCCGTGCTCGGCTGGTGTTGCCTGCCTTCTCCCTCGTCTCCGCTTGCCCATCTCACCTTCCTTCCTTCCAGATGGCGCATTTCACAACCTGCTAGGCACGATCAATCAAGCCCAGATGCAGACTGGGCTATTAAGGTCAGTAATGATCGGCCTTTGAGCGTTATGGGCCCGGCTCCTGTTGTAAAGCCATGCATCAAACTCTGTTCCAGCACTCAGCTCGCCTGCCCTTAACAAGCCAGCTTAAAATATCGGCCGGAGGATACAAAATGAAAAGGGTACAACCTTATCTCTCCAAAGACAGGCCGCTGTAGCCCCAAGGTGTAATAAAACTACAGAACTTGGCTGTCGCCTGGAGTCATCTCTTTTATAAGCAATATCTTTCAAAGATCAGCTAAGCGGTGGGCTATGGGTGCTGGGTTGAGAGATGTAATGCATCACACCATATTCCCCTGAACAGGAAAAAGCTGTGCTCACTATTCAAGCCTTTTCAGGGGAGCTAGGTTCTTCCATCCTTGCCTCATACCCCACATGGGATTTAGATTTAATTGTGTGAGAAGCCCAGGGTTTGAGGGGGGATTTGACAGGGTCCTGAACCCTGCCCCCTCAGCCTTCTCTGACCAGGTACAAATGCATAAAGAGGAGCTGAACTAAATCAAACACCAGGAAGAGGGACACCTAGAGGTCCTGGAGGACAGCTGCTCTTCAGTATGGGGCTGGGTCATCAGGCCATCATCTAACGGTTGCTTTAAATCCTCCTTATTGAGTTACCTTCCCATCAGCCTTGTATTTAAACCTGAAAAAAGCCAAGTTTGGAGAGTTTCAATCCAAATAATGATTCAATTCGGATCCATGGCGTGCCAAGAGCCAGCAAAACCAACTGAGACTGCAGCCACAGAAGATGGAGGGTCGTGGGAAATTGTGTGCTTATTGGATGATGGATGCTCACAGGAGGGAACACCTGTTATTTATGTGGTCATCGCATCCCTAGACCATATCTCCAATCCAACCAACAACATTTACTAATATTGTTTTTTTGCAAAGAGACTTCATGTGCTCAGAGGAGATAATAAATCTTGTATGGGTTATGCTATACAGGCTGCAGCTGCTGTCCATAATTTTACTATGACATACATTGTATATTTGGATGTCAGACAGGGTTGTTATTGAATGAGGTCTCTTCAGTGGCCACACAGAAGGCACTGACCAATATCGCATACACCAATGATAAGTCACTGATGCAATAAATAGGCATTTAGAGCTAATGCTAAGATGGAGCTAAATTAGTGCATGAATAGAAGCAGACAGGACATTCAGAACAAAAGATGGCTTTTACCCAGCGTTCATCATTAACTGTATAACATAAAAGCAGACCCAGGCTCCTCCCTGTGCCTAGATGCTTTGACTGTACAGTAGCTGTGGTTTACTTATTCCACCCATCTGTTTTCACAGGTAATTACAGTTTTTGAGCCTGGTTTAGAATGGAATTTCATTCCCTTTCAGCTTTGCATAACCCATTTTCACAGGAACTGGAACAAAAACAAAGACTGGCTCAGACTCCGTGACTGTGCCAATGAAAATCTGCTTTTTGTTCAGAGCAAAGGATGGGCCTTATAAAGAGCCATAATATTCTGGACTAAAGCACCAGTCACCCTAGCCTGGCACTGTGTGTTATGATATGAGAGCACTGCATGTGTTGTCAGCATGTGTGGAACATGATGTCTTCCTGTGTATCTGTGGATGGGGTGTCTGGGTGTTCTGTGGTTGGCTGACGATGCCACGCAGCCCTTTCCATGATTGGCCAGTGGCCTTGATGTCACCCCAGCCACGACACAACAGGCTGGGAGTCCAGGTCAGCCCAGCCAGTCAGTCTGGAACCTTTGCACAGGCCCATAAAAAACACAGAAGCACAGAGCAGAAAATTGAAAGCATCACGGAGGTGCCTTGCTTGTGCTGGGGAGGAAGATAAAAGTCTTTGGCCAGGGTTGGAAGCATCTTAGCTGGAGATGCATGCTGGGGGCTGTAGGATTTAATAACCTAAGACCAGGGGTTGTGGGGCTGGAAGCACACAGTGGCAGAGCACAGTAATAGTTTACAGTTGTATGACAGTAAACTGCAAACCCCTATGATTAACAATATAGCTGTAAGGCATGACATGGTAGTGGTGTCTGTATCTGTTTTACTATTCTATGTATTATAGATAGACTTGGCGAACTGTGTCTTGTCATTCACTGTCTTAGATATGAGACTAGTTGTCCTGTTATGGCCTGTCATGAGCCTGTCTCCCAGGATCAAATAATGCTTGCCCAGAGAGACACCGAGTGTTTGTAGTACTGCGTGTGTGACATTTGGATGAAGTCATCACAGCTCCTGTTTGATCACCACAGCCCCTTTGTGGACGTCACTGTGACTAAAGTTGTCATTGAAGGCAGAGGCAACATGATTTATCCTCAGAGCCACTCCTTACTGCCACTTTTGGCATTCTGTTATAACATCACGAGGCAATAAGCTGATGGATTTTCTCCAATTTGGTCAAAGCCTAAGCCCTCTTCCTTCCCTGCAAATTATTCTCTTGCATGCTGTGCTGTCCACCACTCTCTCCCTCAAACCTCTGTATTACCAATGCCTGTTATTCTTCCATTTTTAACTGCTTGTACTCATAAAGCCGTTGTGGGTTTTATCAGCGGAATAAAAGCTGAATGTTAGCCTTAGTGCACTGGGCCATTCCTTCAACTCACAGCCTGACAAATGAGTTGTGACCTTGAGTAATATTTGCCCATTATTCAGAGGCACCAGAGCAGTTATTAAAAATAGCCCCTTATTTCACAACATGGTGGAAGAGGTGGTGGAGTTGGCAGAGATGCGTGTAGGTATATACAGCATGTATATACATATGTATTGTTATTTCCTTTTTTTGGAAATATGCTGTATGTAGATAAAGATACAAGGGATAAATTGAATTTTGGCTTAATATATCAGTTCAGCAGAGCTTCTGGTTCACTGCAGGAATTACACAGTAACCACAATAGCAGTAAATAATAATACTTAATTTATAATACATTTATATACTTTTGTATCATTTACTTACAGCTTGGTGTTACTGTATATCAGCCAAGACAGGTGTTTCCACATATCCAGTAACAAACCTACCAGGCATAGTTCCCTATTAACCATCAACCATGTTAATATGCACTTCTACCACTATACCCATAGCCTCTCTATCTGATGATGATGTTGCTCCGAGTTGATAAAGTGCGCTGCCATATGACAAAATGTGAACTCATTTGTAGAACCGGAGTTTATTTTTTCACCTGATTTTGATTCAGGTTTAAGTCTTTATACAAGACAATATTAGTTACAGTGACATTTTAGCCATCTTATTTTGCGAGTTTTAGTCTAGTTTTAGTTGATGAAAAACCAAAGAAATAAAAAAAAAGGCTAGTTTTAAGGCTAAACTAAGATAATTAGTCAAGTCATTAATTTATTAACAAAAAAAAAGGCTTATACTGGAATTGGCAGGCAAAAGCAACTCACAACAAGTAAGCAATTCAAAACAGAAAAACAAGTCCAGGCAAAATCCAAAATCCACAGACAGATAAGGTTCAAGGGAAACAAAGAATCCGGAACCCACTGGTACAAGACGCCAGGGTGCTTGACAGAGATACAACAACAAACTGACAACTGACCAAAGGAAGGACACAGACTTAAATACACTAGGTGAGGGAGTAAACAAGACGCAGGTGAAAACCATCAAAGCAATTAAAGACGGGAAGCAAAGGTAAAGGACACATGAGGGAAGGAGACAATTTCAAAATGAAACAAGAAAATCACTGAACATAAACCCAAAACCATGACAGATAAACTAATGACATCGTCAAGGTTATTTTCTCAGACTTTATAAAGCTCCTTCCAGAGCCACATATACATGACATATACTGTACAAATATTTTCAAAGGCTGAGCAGTACACCTAATTAAAAGTAAACTAATCTTCATATATACAATGTGTATAATGCCACTTGAATTCATTTCTGTCAAACTGTCAAGAAAACCACCCAAATAGTTTTACTTGTGACGAAAAGAATTTCTAGGATGAAATGTGACATTTAATAATACAGTGATATCCAGAAAGATGAATCATTCATATGAGGGTACATGAAAACACATTGATCTTTAAAGCGGGTTTGATCAGTATTTTTAACAATGTAATTTAATTGTGATTACATGTAATGACAATGTGAAAACAATGTGACAGTATGACAGTAGTGATGAACCTACAGAGAATTATCATCTGCAGCTCCTCTCTGCCTTACCATCCATTTGTCCATCTTTCATTATATTGTTTAGTTTTCATTTATTGAAAAAAAATCTGCAATTTGTCATAGATTTTGATTGAAAAGGAACATTTTACTTGGTTATTGTATTCTCATGGTGGAAACGTTGTTGACAACCACATTTTTTGTCATAGTTCTCGTTGACGAAATTAAAACTGCCAGAGACTTCTGGCAGCAGGGTTGATCCAGCTTGGACTTACCCACTGTAAGTCTGGATCCAGCCCTGGACTTAGTCTGAGAGCCTCTGGCAGTATTACGGGTTCCAAAACCCTTATGCTTCCCCCATCCTTTCCTTCCATTCTACGACTCTGTCCCCTTCGCCTTTCAGCCCACTGAGGGCCGTTTAGCTTCCCAGGGGCCAGCGCATGACTGCATGGGTGCTCCGTTGAAAGGCATGATGAGTAATAAGTGGAAATGGCAGTGATCCGGGTCATGGCTCTCGCTGCTCCTGCTCCTCCAGCTCACAAATGCCAGTGGATGAAGATGGATCCATCCCTGGTTTGACCCCAGTAAGGGCTCTTGCTGTCACACCATGTCTGTCCCTCTCGTTATCTCTCATTCCCGCTCTCTCATTCTGACCCCAAAATACCACCTTGCTCTCTCTCCAACTTTCGCCTTGTAACCTTACATATCTCCTTCTTATGACGTATCCTCTCTTGTCCCTAACCCTTCTTTCACTTTTCTTTAACAGTTCCACATACCTTCCCTGTCCTCTTTGTGGTTTCACTCTCTCCATCTCCTGTGTTCTTTTACCAATGCAGGCACAGTTTCCTCTCAGTCTCCCTTTCCCTCACCCATGCTTTTTCTCTTTCTCTTTCTGTTACTTTTCTGCTACTTTTATTCTATAACCCTCCTCACCCTTCCCACTCCCTGACCCACTCCCCCCTCTCTCTCTGAGCTGGGTGTGCAGGCAGCTCCTGAGTGGCAAGGTGACATTGTGTGTCATATCAGCATTCCACGGCAGTCCCCTTTCTCTCCAGAGAGTAATTATTTCTTTCAGAGTGAAAGGTTCAATTTGCTATAAAAGAACAAGAGCCTCAGGTATAGAGGGAGTGAGGGTGGGTGCGTGAGGAGGGGAAGGAAGGAGAATGGAAGTGATAGGGTGGCAGAGACAGAGGGAGAAAAGTGGGGGAGAAAGGGGACGAAGGCTGGGAATGGAACAGAATGAGAGGGTGGGACTAAGAGGCAATGAGGAAGGTGGGAAAAAATTGTGAGTGAGGGAGGACAAGCCAAAAGTTCCCTCTATGTACTGGACACACTGTTCTCAGAGGAGAGCTTGTGTGTGTGGTGGGGGAAATGTTAGTGAGGCGCTAGACATACTTGGTGACGTCATAGCCCCTTTGTGTCCCTCTCAGATTGTGTCACCTAGTGGGGACTGAGTGTGGCTCAAACCACAGCCTGGCAGAGACACAGAGGCCAGAGAGCAGAGTAGTGTCCAGAAACAGAAACTGAGTAGAGGTAGAAAGCACTGACTGTAGCTATTTGGGCCTTGTTGCTGCCCCCTGGACATGTATATTTGTATTTCTCTGTGCTGGTATTTTCAGCCTTTTACATTTTAAAAAATGGAGCTGCTCAAAACATAAAATTTATGCTGGAGAGCCCCTAACGGATGCATTTTAGGGGGTGTGGGTGCGGGCACTGAGGTATTTGTAGGTAAGCTGTCTCATTTCCATTCCATGTATATTCCCTTTCCACTTCTCCACACCCCCCACACGCGTGCTGCCGCTCCCTCTATCTCGCCCTGCCGGTGAATCCTGCTTTCCCACAGTCACCTGCTGTAAATTGTTCCAGTCTCTCTGGTGCAGGAGTGTTTTTTCACCCCAGTGTCTTCCTGTTGGAGTGTCTCTCACCACTGGGATTAAGGAGCCTCTCCAGACAGGCTGAGGCGCTTATTTAAAGCAGCAGGCTTGTCACCAGGACTATTTTAAGTGGGAACTTGAAAGCAATTGCTGCCACGTTCCAGCACGATGTTGGCTATGAGTTATTATGCACTGCTTCAGTGGCGAGGAGCAGTGGAACCAAAAAAGCTTACCCTGTTACGTTCTGACTGTAGTCCATAGATGAATAGAAGAATGAGGGAATGGAGGATGGGGAAGAAGACTTTAACTCAAATGTTGCCATTTGTTAGTCTTTGTAATATGGCCTTTAGAAGATTTCTGTTATAATTTAATGATTATTCCTTTCAGCCAGTATCTGTCAAGCCAATTGCCTTGGGGACAATAAGATGAATTAAAAATTGGTTCACTGATCATTTAATTTTATGAATTCTTAAAAAGAATTACACTGATTGGTCATAAGTGCCATGCCTCAGGCCAGAATCCTCTATATCATATCCAAAAAATGTCTTATGTTCATATTGAATATTGTCCCTTCTCCAGCAAATGACATACACAGGCTTTCCTCTGAGGTGTGTACCCAGCTTTGCCTGCTGAATATTTGGAGTCAGTCCCATCAACAGAAGCAGCAGAGAATCTTTCTGGGCGAAAGAGCTGCTGGATGCAGCTGGGTCTTGCTCTGTTGACTGAAGCGATTTTAATGTTTTATTGATTTTTTGATTTATTTTTTTTCTGCTCCAGCCTCCATACACACACTCTCACTCTATCTTCGTCATGACGAACAGCCAAACAGGCAACCACCCTTCTGCAGGCTATGGTGCTGGTCCCCATGTATCCTCATCCGGCCTTGCAAGAACAACAGGGCAGAACAAGAGTGCTAACAATGATAGTTGCAGGTGTTTGATTTTGACTCACCTCCAGTTTTGCTGAATGATTAATGGTTTTCCCCTATGTTACAACAGTTTTCTGAAACAGACCTATCCTGACCACTTAGTAGCCTTTTATCTCCCATTCTGCGTGAAATCGAAAAGTAGAATTAGCAAGAAAAACAAAACAACACAAAGAAACAAAGACCGAATGACAAAAAGGGGAGATAAAACACATTTTCATACACCCTCCCAGAGGTGTCCGTTAAATTGGGATGGAGGGAGGGGAAAGGGGAGAGAAGAGGGTAAGGAGTAGAGGGCAAGAACAGAGAGTGTTTAAAAGAGGGAGCTAAAGCAGCATCAGACTCCATTGGATACAGGCTGTTGTTCTTTTCTCACAGGCATTAGAGCAAACCACACCGCTTCATCTCTCCTACACACATGCATCAACATCTCCAAGGCTGTATAAATCAAACCACTCTTGTTACTGAACCAGCATATCCTGCCCACCACGAACAATTACCACCCCACCCCTTGCTCAGATAACAAAGCATCCTATCTTAATAAGCATCCACCATGGGGAGCTAATGGTCTCTCCGCTCCTTTTAATTTTATTCATACCTAACTATGAGATATTAATAATGAATGCAGAGTAAACAACAGTTTAAGATGCCGGCCACGCCATTGTGGACTAATTGGCTCATTAAATGTAACATTAGGTGGGAGAGGGGCTCTTGATTGGGAGCTGTAGGCCCCAGTCAATGCTAACACTCAGAGATCATTGATCTTTACCCAGCCTGCACTGCTCTGATTAAAGCGCAATAAAGATGGGGCTTGTTCCCCCCGGCTCCATAACACTGCCACGATTCCCTGAAAGTGCCTCAGACGCTGCCCAAACGCAGACTGACTGCCATGCGTGCCATCGTGCAGCAATAGGACCACACTGACACAGTTTTGGCCGCGGCCCCCAGAGTAGCAGAGGTGCTAAATGGTCTGAGGAAGAGATCGATGAGAAAGGGACTGGCTCCGTCCGTCAGATCCTAAGCACCCAGAATTTCACTTCACTGCCCAAGTCCTGACGTGACGTGTGCACAATTGCTGTTGTGGGTGTTTCAGCCAGGTTCATCTCTGATGTTTCTGCAGGGGTCTCTAAAGTGCCTCTGGCCAGTACTTTGCTTCCCCTTTAAAAATTGAAGAAGCCCAAAATAAATAGGGGAGAGGATCCTAGGATTCAACCCTACTTCACTCTGCCAGGCATGGGGACTTTCATAGTACGGTACTGCTGCATTTGTAACTAGCAAATAGCCATTATTCTTGTTTGTGCTAGCTAATGAATTGTACACGTGCACAGATGTTTATATAGTATGTGCTGTAAGCATTCCCTGAACTATCAGTATGTACTGGAAGAGGTCAAATATGACAGTAAACAAAGCAGACTTCTCTGTGTGCATAACTCTTAGACCTTTCCAGGGTGATCTGGTGGTGATTGGGATTAGGGGACAGAAGTGCTCCTTGCAGCCCAGTGGCATCTGGCCTGAGCAGGCTAGCAGCCCAGTTGACTGCCTCTACTGACCAGCTATAGAGAGCAGTTTTATAGCAGTGTTCTGGCCTGGGCATTGACTCCAGGTCTAATAAACATCCAATATGTTATCCCACCCTCACACAACAAGGAGAGATGATACTCTGTAAAAACACAACAAGCCCACAGATTGGCCTGCAATAAAAACCTTTTTACACACTATGTGAACCTGTAAAGGCCCTGCATGGCATGGGCAAACAGACCCTGACCAGTTGTATAGGGACTTCAGGTGTTACTGGTAAGATAGACACCTATTACAACACCTCCCTGAAAGGGAACAGTGTTACAATTCAAAACAGATTTAAGTGAGCATTATTGTGGTACTGCTAAATTATATTATTACCCATCATAATATAGATCATGCCAAAGGGCAGCATTTTCTTGTGTGCAGAGTAAAATAAATAAAACAGCAGTGAAAAGACCATTGTCCTGTATGCTCTCTGGTGTGAAGTGTTTTTTTCTCTCCTACAACACAAGGTCAATATGCTCTTATGTTAAACATAATGATTCATATAGGCCTTTCATCTTCCTGGTGGTGGTGAAAAAGGCTCTCAGTTCTGTAAATGCAGAAAGACGACAACATCTGGTTAAGGAAAACGCCTTGTTGTATGTCTCCTATTATTGTCAGTGCTGCTTAAAATGTTGTGATTTACTGATTGTGGCATTTCACATTGGGAAGGCCATGACTTTACATGCATCAATTTGACTACACTGTGGGTATCTTTTTTTAAATGTGGAAAGTGGATTTTTCCT
The DNA here is from genome assembly GCA_011952105.1 of Coreoperca whiteheadi. Lineage (NCBI taxonomy): Eukaryota > Metazoa > Chordata > Actinopteri > Centrarchiformes > Sinipercidae > Coreoperca > Coreoperca whiteheadi. Next base: position 23,305,552 of record CM022479.1, read on the forward strand.
CAGGGATTAGAATGATATTATTTCCCTGTTGCCTTGGATGTTCATTTTGATAAATATGCTAAAAGCCCAGCACTTGAAAATAAACATCTTTCCTTCTTTAAATGGCTAATCCCTTTGACTTGCCGCTGCCACGTCCATGTTCACACCCAACAGCCATTACAATGAGCAGAGTATGGGGAGCAGCATAGCAAGAAATCAAACCATGATAACGAGTGCCTCCAGCCTGTTTTAAGGCATGGGCTGATATCTTCTGTGCACAGTCCTCCTCCTTCCCATCTCTCCTCAACACCCTCATCTGCCTCCCTCTTCCTGCTTCGAGCATGCCTTTGCTGCACCCTTCCTCTGCCCTCCACTGCCCCACCTTCCTGATCTCATCTGGAGACGGAGCAGGTGCTATGGAGAGATAGAGGATGGCTGAGAAAGGCATCTCCAACCAGGCTAATGACGCCTACTCCTTTCTCAACTCACTATGCTGAAACAGTTTCTCTGCAGCAGCCAGGCTGAAGCCAGATGAGAGCAGGAAACATCACAGAAGTCGAGGGAGACTAGAGATGGTCTCCTGCAGAAGAGATTGTTTCGAGTGTATGCACTCACATAACAAGATGCTCGTCCTCACATCCGAATATGTATACACTAGATGCATGTGTGTGTATGCACTTTCTCAAAATATTCATATCTCCCAACTCATCAACTTTCAGAGATGCCAACACAGGATCCTGTCCTGTCACACACACCTTACCCCTGCAGGGGAGTTATACGTGTATATATATGGTACAATTATATCACACTATATACAGTATCACTCCCACTGAATAAATGCTGTCATTTTTTTTTCTCATTCTCTCCCTCACTCAGACACTAATGGACACCAAACATACACACTGTACCACACTGTACTGGGGAAGGGCAGCATTTTCCATTGACCTCTGTGTCACCAGACTGTGATATTCAGCCAAGGTCAGCAGTCATCAGCAGGAGGCCTGGGGAGGGAGAGGCAGTTGAAAAGTTCAAACAGCATGCACATAAACACACACAGATGTACAGTACATACACATGCACTCACATACACAAAGCAGCAGAGAGGATAATGGGCTGTGCTCTGAATCAGGGACAGGTCACAGCAAGTGACTGTCAAAGAACACACCCTGTGACTCACACTCTTGATAAGTGAGCAGAACACATTCACACACACACACACACACACAATAATAAGACAAAATCTAATATGATTTGCAGTTACACTATAGAGTTCTGTAGTTCAATATTGAAACATACACACTGAAACTATGAATGTGAAATATTTAAATTACTGTGCTTGCTGTGTGCATCAGTTTTACAAGACTGAGTTAGAAGAACTTTGCATACTTTTCCAGTATTGTGAACACACACATAGATACACACATTCCCACACCGAATGAGAGACAAAAGGGGATGGCGGGATTAACGGATCAGTTCTCAATTTCCCCCAGCCGCCCAGCAGTAATCAGATCATCTTGCACCTGACGTGAGGCCTGAATTCCATTAGGCTTTATTAGCAGTAATTATCCCCTGCTTCCACCCCATGCTGTTCTCTCACTCCCTATCCTCTATTTTTCCTCCGGATCCTGACATTGCCCTCTCCTTCCTCCATCCTCTTTACTCTTCCCCCATTTTTGCCTGTGGTTCTCCACTCACACCCTCACTGAGTTTCATGCCACCCCTAAATTGTCTAGATAGCTCATTCATGGCTTGTACTACTCATGTCTCTGTCTGGCTCGTTTTGGCCATTGCCCACATGTAAACCCAGGCATTCCCGCTGAAGGTCACTCTGACATGCAAACAGACACACGCATTCACACTTCCATTCATGCACACGCACATACACATTTTGCTTTTACTCTTAGTAGACCTATGACTGAAAAAGACACTTCAGTTGCTCTCGAAAACACTGAGGGATGCATCAGACAATAGCCCCTCTTTTTTTTATTGAACACTTTTTGCAGCGGGCCCAGAGATGAGATGGACAATTGTGGGCTCTTTTAGATAGCGTTTCTCACTCAAGCAGGAAGGAGCATGAGGACTACAGAAAAGGCAAAATCCTCCTGGGAGCAGCTTTTTACTCCCAGTTTGTGTTCATTTGTCCCCCCGCTCCCCACGGCTGCCTTTGGGAGCGAGTCAGCACTTGTTTTATTGGCCGTTACTGTTTGTCAGGGAGCAAATCGGTTTTTACTCACAGGTGCGAGTGGAGGACAAGTGTGAGTGTTCCATTACTTTTTGTATCAGATTGGTATTATCTGGGTGCGAACGGGTTTGTCCGTCTCTCTCTGTGCTGGTGCAGGACTGTGCGTGAACAGAGGGTGTGTGAATTTGTTAAAAAGCAAGAAATATATTTTTCTATTTACTTGTTTTTACATGAGGAAATTAGTATATGTGTATATATGAGGTGTAGCAAAGTAGATGATGGAGCTGATTCCCTCTGTGCTGTTTATTATCACATTTTGTGTAATTATATAATTACTGCTAATCACCCACCTGAGGTGGCAGTGCTCTGCGGCAACACACTATTACAGAACAAACACAGCGACCTCAGCACATCTCACACTCATTAACACACTTCTCCCTCCCTCATTCTCTTTCCCGCTTTCCCTCTCTCTATCACTCTCTTGCTCCTTTTCTCTATGCTCATTATCTCTTGTCTTTATTTACATGCATGAAAACACACATGCATGTGCCTGTGCGCACTCTCTAATGTAATGAGGATCCCAATCAACCGTAATGAGATGAATAGCATTTCAGCGGCAGATAGGGGAAATTTATAGAGAGAAAATCTTCCCAGCAGGTATGTTTCTGATGTGAAACGGAAACAAGAAGAAAGCATCTCCAAATCACATCTGATGTTCCATCCTTTCGACAGGCAGTTGAGAGAATGGGGTAATAGTGTAGCATTGCCATATACTGCACATTACTTAACTGAATGTGCCAGTCTCCAAATGAGAGAGAATGAAGGGGGGTGTGGTGAGAGCTATTCAGAGGCAAAAGACAAATCTCACATTTCAGACTCCATTTCAAAGAACATGAAATCCAATATACCATACCAATCTAGTGCACACTGTCATTGCTTATGCCAGTAATAGCAATCAGAGATATTGTATTCACTCCCCTCAGCCTCCCGGTGTCAATTTATGTTTATGTTTGCCAGTAAATATATTAAATGTCATTTAAGCCTTTTCAAGAAGTTGATTGTTTTGCTTTTTTTTGTGCCGTCTGGTTCTCGCTGTTTGTCATCCTGCAGATCTTGACACAGGCTTTTATTAATCTGCAGGCTGGATGGAAACTCTCACTAGCGCTCCCCAACGCCCCACTGTCATCTGGTTGTGTAAATCTCCCGACTAAATTAAATTTTACCCTCAGCAATGGGCACAAATTGAAAAGACACATAGACAAGTCTAGGTATTGTATTTACACTGGTTGAAAGTTGAAAATTGAGTGACATTTGAGTCGTGCATTAGTGTGGACACCCTCTGGACTGCAATAGCCGCCCCCTTCCCTCCCTTGATTTTGAACTACAGTATGTGAAAAGAATCCAGCAGGAGAGGAAAGGAATTTTGTGGATGAGGCAATCATCCACACACTGACAGACACACACACAGAAACAAACTGTGTGCTGCAGTTGCTAGGGCGCCCACTGAGAGGCATTATGCTTGCTGACGGATGGCACAGAGAGACCCCAAACATCTCGCCCACATAATGAGACAGGGCAGGAGCATTGGGGCCTCGTGAGAAAGAGGGGGGTCGGTGGTGGGAGGAGCCACTGGAACATGTCAGTTCTCATGTAGCCCACAGAGGACGTGCTGGACCCCTCTGTCACCAAGTGTATCTGAAGGATGGCAGCTGCAGACAGAGGCGGAGATGCACAGCTCAACTGGCTCATATCTGGCAGGCAGAATGAATCTATCACAAGGCAGAGACAGACAACATAGCCCAACCATGTTCATCAGATGGAAAAGGAACTTTAATTAAGTCTGTGTGTGCCTATAGTGTGTGTGTGTTGATAAGAGAGCATCTCTCAGCTCTCCCTGACAGATAACAACCAGCATTAAACTTAAAGAAGACTTGAGACAGAGAATCTAGTTTGCGCAGTTTTTTTCCAATCTCCTCCCAGATTCCCCTTTACGAACTCTGTAGCACTGCAATTCTACCCACTCTAAAAATGCAGTCACAGCACTTTACAGGCCTCACGAAGCCTATTACTGTACAGCACAACTAGTGCTTGAGGCCTGTTTGTAGGTACTATATACACAGATGTATGGCCATCTTCATTCTCATCAAGTATCACTTAGGGATACACCTTGTTTTAGCTAATGGGTTGTAGCAATTGCTCTTGAACTGTGGCATCTTTAGAGTAACTTCTAGCTCTAGGAGGAGAGTGACTCCATTACTGTCATCATCAGCTAGAGGAGGAGTCATCTAAAACTATGGCTGCAGTATTCATCATGGGTCATGAAATCCGCAGCTGGGCAAATGTTATTCCGAGTCTCTTGACTAAAGACCAGACTCGCCCTCTCTCCCTCTCTTTCTGTGTCTTTTTCAGTCTCTGTCTTGCTGACCTCTAGATCTCTCTCCAGTGTCTGTGTCTGCGTTCCCTTTGAAAAAGCAAGGGGAGGTGTGCACACAGAGATGACGGGGACTCCAGCCCAATCTCATTTACGCAGGGAGAGGGCAGAGTGCCACCAGGAACCTCCACTCGGTTCCACCTGAGGGGCCCCTGCTATGGAAGAAGGATATGCAGCTTTGCATGCAAATCGCTGCCGGGAGCCATCCGCCAGCCACCTTACACAGGGGCACAGAAACACTGGCACCTGATTAACATGAAGGGTATTTGAACTCTGCTCTGCAAACATGTGTTAAAGACTGTGACTTTCTCTCTGAGTCTTGTATCCATCACATGTGATCTGGCGCCTGGGAACATAGAGATGACATTCCCTGACATTTCCATGCAATCCATGTGTCATAAAGCTGACATAAAGGTTGACATACAGCTTACTTGACGATGGATTGGCTGTCATAAACATTGATGGCACTACATAACAAATGATGCTAAATTTTCATGGCACTGTCGTGACATTGAACAATGTCGTCTCTGCAATCGAATCTGGAGCTCATTTTCCAAGCGCTGACCTAAATCTTAGTAATGTCACTTCGACCAACATGTTATGATTGAATGACTCCGTGATCGTACGCTATTTGTCATAAGAAGTCATTATACAGCGTAAATATCATAATCAAACTGTTATTTGTGAAGCCGTTATCCATGCATTGAGGTCTGAGGAAATCAACATCTTTCACTGTCATCAGGATCCAATTCCCTTGCATAACTGCACACTGTATTTTACTTTGAAGTGTCAAAGACACAATGCTCTTTTTGGCTTTCAAAAATAAATGTATTCTGTGGTGTAGCTTGTATGTTAAAACAGCACTTTTGCAATTCCTTTTAATAACCGTTTTGACATACAGACATCAGAAAACACACCTGTACATTCAGTTCAGTCAGGACTACGTTCGTCAAAGACGTTATCTGATCTGCATTAAGTTTTATTTGGTGGTACAGCTCGGTTCTGGGACCTCCCTGCCCTTCCACATACCTATGTGGAAAGCCATGAAGCGAGGAGAGCACACCTCCCCACCCTTTCATGTGTATACATGGAAAGCCTAAGGCAGGGAGAGCAGCAGCAGTGACAACAGTCAGATACAGCATGAAAAGAAGGAGCTGGGGTGGAGGTGGGTTGCAAAGCGGCTTGCAGAGGAAGCAGCATAGGTAGGCCGGCTGAAGCAGCTTAAATAAGGCGCCTAGTATGAGATTGCCAATGCATGCAAAGAAGTGAATCAGCTGAGCCGTCAGCTGATGTGGGCGGGCTTGAGATGGCTGATGTCAGCTGATGTAGCTGGCCTTGTGAGTTGAGCTTGACGTTGTAGCCTGCCTAAACTAACACTATGCTCAATTTTTGTGCAAATAGCCTCTGTAATAGCTGTATATGAGTGACAAAGACAACATTAGACACCTTAAAATTAGAAAATGAAGCAGTTTTGTATGCCCTCCTTCTGTTTGCTCAGGTGTGTGTTTGTGCATGTGCATACGTGTATGTGTGTATACGTGTATTCGTGTCTCCAGTCTAGGCCAGATGCTTAGGGCGAGCCAAGGAGATTGGTCCTGCCCTCATCCGTATGCATGGCTAGGCCTCCTCTAGAACTCTTTTGTTTTTAATGATAACTGGTCCCATGCATTGTTTACTAAGATGACAGGTCTATTTTCCTCTGATTTATAGCTCTGTGGCATTCAAGGAGATACTGTACTTATTACTTTAAATGCAGTATGCAAAAACAAGTCAAAGAGACAGGCAGAAGGAGGGAGGAGGGAGGCGTGTGGACATAGAGGGTCATTGTTCCCCTTCTGCTCCAGACCGAGCAGCTGTTTGTTGAGGTCTAGACAGAGAGCTGAGAGCTGATCACCTTAGGAGGTCACCGCTGCTTTCAGCACCCACTCACTTGGCTGCCAGGGCTTCAGAATGGAGGTGTTGGCATTGTCAGATTACCCTGTCAACTACATCTTTATATTTTGTTTTGTGTATTTGGGCAAGTGGCCGGGCTTCGTCTCTGGATCCTTATATACACAGTCAGGGGGAAACTCCCTCTGGTGGTAGAACACCAGTGTCACACGCCTAAATGTGGTGATAAAACATCCCTCTAACTAACCTTAACCCTTCCCTTCCCCAATTCTACTTGGCAGAAAACTGTGAAAACACTGTACTAGATTTATTTTTGAGTAGTATGCAGGTGGGAAGGTGGTGGTGACGAGAGAGGTAAAGAGGACGTAAAGGGATAGAGAAGGAGATGGGGTGTCATTGTTTTGACGGATTTAGTTACAGTTGCACAGGAATCAATTATTCAGCAGAGACATGCATGGTCGCAGGATTAATGGCACATGCAGCAGATAAATCAACCATTGGTCTCGAACCTCTCTGGGAGAGGGGGAAAAGTACAAGACAAACATAGAAACGCGTTTGACGTCGGCATTTTATATCCATCCTTTACCATTAGTAACCTTGAGATTTCAAGAGAGAATGAGGACAGAGAGCACATCAAGCCACAAATAACCATCCAGATTTGGGGATATAATGTCAAAAAATGAACACATTATATCATCTTGAATGCCGATTTGGCTCCGAAGGACAGAAGTATCTCTCTCCTCAGACTGTGGAAGGATATGAAAAAGGAGGGCTGTAGTTGCTGTTGAGAGATTGAAACGATGCTATATATTACAACCTCTGGAGACCTGTCGGCACTCCAACTTACAACCCCCCCACCACCATCCCTGTGTCTGTCTCTGTCCCTCTCTCGTGCTCTCTCTCTCTCATTCTCACTTTGACTTTGCTCTGGGTCTTTTTCCCTTTCTGCTTTACTGTTATATTTCTCATCAGACCCCCTTTGTGTATTCATACAGTGCGTCTATACATGTTCTGTTCTGTCTGGCTGTACTTGTATTTGTATGTGTGTGCGCATCTCTCAGCCTGATTGAATTTGCTACACTCAGGCCCCTTCCCCCTCCTCCATCCTTGGCTGTCCAGATTGTACCTGTTTGGTACTTGAGGTAAGTTTTAGCCCATGTATCTGTGTGCGCCTATAATTCCCTTCCTCTATTTGTCTGCCTCCTTTATCTGTTTGTCTCCTTTATCTGTCTGCTCTCTAGCTGCTGCCCCAACCCAAAACAGCCCTCATGGCCTTCCTTCTCCTACAGTGGAAATCACATACCCTGGTCAGGCTCCCATCTTCAAACACCAAGCTTTGCCCAGCCAGAATGTCAAATCATTTCAGTCTCAGTCCCATTTTTCTTTCTCCTTGTGTTTGTTTCTATGGGCCTCTCATTCTCGTGCTGTCTTTCTCTTGATATTTCTCTATTTCTGTGTGCATCGCGTCCTCATGCATATAAATTGACTGCATTTAATGTATTTTCTCAGTTTTTCTGTCCTCTCAGTTTTTATCTTTATATGTAGCACTAGTGCACCGCTGTGTCCAGAAGTGTTTCTGTGAAGCCAAAGCTAACCTTTGCCTTCCAGATTAGGGTAATCGCAATTAATTAGGAGTGGAGGGAGTATGGAGGACTTTGACCATATCAAAGCAGCAACAGGACCCGGAGAGACAGTTTGAATATGAGCAATGTTGGAGGAGGGAAGGAGGGGGGGGGGGCAGTGAGGCAGCCATGGTGGAAGTGGGAGGATCAAAGCAGAGGATGGTGGCAGAGTGCTGTCCCCTGCTGTGCAGTTCAGATAAAGACAGGTTAGCGCCACAGGTCTCCTCAGTGAGAGGGAGCCAGGCACGAGGCCAGGGGAGATGCATGAACAAGCCAGCTTACAAACATCTCATAATAACTCAGGCAGAAGAAGCCCTCTGAATTAAAGTGTCACTTTTCATTTGCTTTCCTTTCCCTCTTTTTGGCTCACTGGCTGATTTTTCCCTCTCTCTTGTCTGCCTACCCCACCCCCATAACCAACCACCCCCCTTCCTTCTCCTCATCACAATCTGAACATAACATGGACTCCTTCAGTTGTGTTCCCCACTGTCTTCATCATAGGGCTGCCCGGGGGCTCTCAGGCTCCTCCATCTGCCTGCTGTGGTTCTGCGGCTCTCCCTGTCTTTCTTTGCTTGTCTCTCTGTCTGTTTGTGGCAATCCCCGTCTCTCCAAATCTGTCTTTTGTGTGTTTGGCTTTGTGTCTGTCTGCAGGGCTTTAAGTCTCCCCAAACACGTACAGTCAGTATGGGCATTGGCAAAGTTAAAGTTTTTTGGCTATACGCTCATCTACAGTGGAATACAGACATATTAATATTCCTCAAAGGACATGTCGCCTTGGGTCAACACTTAGTGAAACCATGGCAGCAGCAAACAAGGAATAAAGTTAGCTTGGCACTCCAGCAACATTTTGTCAATACTGTATGTGCCTCATCTCACCTCACCAAGTCAGTCTGGTTATCTATGTAGCTGACAGCTCCAGAACACACTTTTGTTTTCAGTGTGATGCTGTTGACCTTTTATAAGCCCTGATAGGCCCAAACTCAAGAGTATGTGTGTTAACAGAGAAACAGCTCAACAGCCAGGCTTACTATTATTATTTTTTATATGCGGTTTGTTGATATGTTTTTGAAGTTGAGCTCTGAACAGGGGATATGACATAGGAGGCAAAATATACAGTCTGGGTGAGCTTGCTGCTGTTTCCATAGTACCTCCATTATTGATGTCATTACTGTCATTGTTCTCAATCCTACTAATCCCCGCGCTGAGCCTGGCTGTCCAAATTGGGTGCGCTGGGTGCTGTCGAGGCTGAGGAGGGGTGAGGAGAGTGGGGATAGAAGCGAAGTGCACAGAAGCTGATGAAGGTTGTTGCCATGCATCTTCCTCGCAGCGTTGGGGGTGGATGGGGCAGCTATCAGTCTTTAATTGGGCACTGTGGGCCACAATAAAGAGATCTCGGAGTATGGAGAAATAAAATGAGAGAAAGATACAGAGCTATATATGGAAGGCCAAAGAGTTCGGTGAACCTAGTGCACTTTAATGCACTGCGTATTGGCAGGTGTCGCTATGCCTAATTTCACGCCTCTGTGAGCGAATGTGAACCCAGAAGATCACCACTTCCAGGTCCCCTCTCTTTCTCCCTCTCCCTTTCTCTATTTCAGTCCCTGCTTTAATGTATAGTCGGTCACAGTGATGTGGTTGTCCTTTCACGTTGACTGTGTGATTTGGCCTGTACAGAACGTGGTTCCCCTGCAAGTACATACCTGTAAGCTCCGTGGCAGGCTAAATGTGCAGCATAAGCAGTAAATAGAGGCATTGTGACACAAGCACAAGGTCCCGCCTCTTCCATCTGTCACATCCAGGCCATATGATGAGGAATGTTTGCTCTTTTGCGTCTGTCAGTAATCCGGCCTGTTGGACTTTAGGCCAGTGGGTAGAGATGACAATTGGGGGGCGGAGGGGGGTAAGCCAATGGTGTTTGTGTGTTTGTGTGTGTGACTCAGTGGGACTTTCAGAGTTTGACATTGGGGCATCCTGTAGCAGCAAAAACAGAAACAAGTTCTGATCCTTGATGCCCTGCCCGGCTCTTATATGACCCTCTATTGCTCCACAAACCTCCCCTCCCATCCTCACCCTTCCTCTCTCCTTCTCACGCGTCCTTTACCCTCCTCTCCCCTCATCACTGTTCTTCCCTCCTCACCCCTCCTCACCCTTTCTCGCCCCTCCTTCCTGTAGTCTGTGTTTGTGTTGGGAAGATTAAGCTGCTCTGACAAAGCTGTGTTTACAAATATGCAGGCAGAGAAACAGGCCAAGCGACGCTGAATAGGAATAGAATACAAATTGCTTTTTTATCTCTCTTAGGGCCAGGGCGAGAGAAAATGTGTTTGCGATTGTTGCTCCTCCGCCTGTGAAGGATAAAGCCTCAGTACTGGGTTTGGGCTCCCTGTTAGCATTCATTCTATCCTCTCCTCTCTCTGTCTCTCTCTCTCTGTGTCTCTCTCTGTCCTCCCACTCCCTTTTCTTCCCCCCATGCTCTTTCTCCTCTTTGTCTGCTCCACACTCTCTCTCTTTCCCCCTGGCGGGAATTTTTTTCTTGCTGTTTCCTTGGTAATCATATCTCCTCTCCTCTCCTCTCCTGTCCTCTCCTCTCTTCTTTCCTCCTTAACTCTCTCATGTCTCCCTGATGTGTGCTCCTCTCTCCTCTATACGTGCACTACTCCCTCTGCCATCATCTCGTTCCCCCAATAATTTTCTCCATCCCTCTCCCCCCTTCATGTTTCCATAGAAGCTGAATATCTCTCTCTGTTGCTCAGTCTCTCTCCCCTTTTCCATCCATCCATCCTTTTTTCTCTCCTCTGCTCAGTTGGACTTGTCATGATTTACAGTCTCTCTCAGCTCTTCCTTGCTCACACCGGAGATATTGGAAATTTGGAGTGCCTATAGATCACGGCAGGGGGAGAAGCCATGGGCCTCAGCTAATCAGCCCTAACAGAAGTGTGGAGCATTACAAATCTGAGCTCTCTCTTACAATTAGGCAGCATGTCTGCCTGGCATAACCCACGGCAGGGAGGCTGAGTCTGTGATGTCATCTTCAGCAGGTCTCTGTGTGTGTCTGTGTGTGTTTTAGGGGGAAACAGTGGGTTGGATGGTTTGCTCTCATTAATGCAGAGGACGGGCTCCTTTTCTCCACACAGTGGCACTTTTATCCTTACCTCGGCTAACACAAGGGAAGGTTAATGGGCGGTCATACAGACTCAAACAATTGCCATCTATGTTTATTAAGCAGCAGCAGTCTCACCATGTGATGCTTTTATTAATTCATAATTTAATTTGGAGTACTGGACATGCCTTGAAGACCGGATGGGAGCCCAGCTTTTGAGGACAATGACAAGGGGAAAGAACAAAAAAAACGATTTTTACCTAGTACATACTGTAGCTACATCTGTACCTCTGTACCCCTCCATCCCTATTTCCATCCAAGTGAATTCATATCAATGTTATGTGTTGATATCCCTTTGGCCGTTCTCCAGCACTTTTGGTTTGACTAAGCGCGATGGAGACACCTGGCACGGAAAAGTATTCATAGACTCAGCTGTTTCCCACCCACCAAATATGACAGCTTAAACATGACCTCTGGCCTCGTGTCTTTAAACTGTGGCACGATAAACTGATTGGTGTATCCGTTACTCCATATTTTAATGGAATGAAGTGCCTGTCGTGGTTGATAGCCCCGGGCTTGTAATGCAAACAGATGCCCATTACTGTTTTTGCTGCAAGACATTTTTTACATGTCTATTCTAGACAGGCAATCTAGAGGTCAGCTCAAAGGTTAGCTGATAAGGAAGCGGCGTCTTGAGATAATGACTGGTTTCCATTTGCCATTTTACCTTTTACACATAGCATCCATTTGTAACTTGTCATCCCTCACATTAGTATAACTTGTTGATCTCCTCACATAGACTTTTAACTAAAGCTTTTTTGCTTTATCAAGACGCAGTGAGTTCAAACACAAATTTGCAAGACAGCCTTTTAGTATTTCAAAAACAAAGACTTGACTTGAGATAATTTAATCTGTAGTGCATCTCCAAAGTAAGGCCACTTTCTTACTGTACGTGTCAAGCAAAGTCAGTCGAGGAAAAATAATAAAAATGAAAGCCTGAGTGAGCGAAAGTGGAAAGAGAACGTTTGTTACCATTGCTGTTTAGGCCTCTGCTCATTGTGTGGGTCCTATTGAAACACAGTTTGACTTTTGAGAAGCTGTCAGAAGTGCTACAAGGTTTACTGAGCTTTGCTTTGTTGACAGGCATCAATGTGTTGACTGCTGGTGTATGCTGGGGTCAAGGCAAGCCCGCTATTTGCTCTTTATGAAGTGTAAAAAAACAGCCTGATATATTCACTCATCCAACCATTTCACCTTTCTATTTGTAGTGTTTTCAACATTCTTGTTAGGCTTACTTAAAGTGAATAGGCCTTTATGCAGTGCTAAATTCTAAACATATGCAGCTACAGTAACAGAAATCTGGTTAAGGTTTGTTTATGTGATGTGATTATGTGTGTATATATACCTTATATCCATTGACACAGGATCCTGTTAATTGAAATATTATAGGATGCATGAATATCTGATAATGAGTCTGATTTGTCTATGCAGACACAGATAGTTAAGTCTATAAAGCCAATACATTTATATTTATGGCCTGCATCCATCTTTTTAACTAGGCTGGCTATTTATAGCTTGTGATATCAAGGAATCAGTTAACAAAAGGCAAAACTATACATGTGATATAAACACACAAGTATGGATGCATTAGTCTCTTAGTGTCTCTTATTTATTTTTTATTTTTTTGCCAGGCTTTGTCATAATGATGTTGGGATGATGATGAATTTTACATGTGGACTGGCTGTGACCTCATCCTGCTGAGTTTTTATGCAGTTTGTGTCAGTGTGTGTCAGTGCACTTATGGTTGTGTGAATTATGCATATTTGTGTGCTAGTGTTTGTCTTGCACATGTACAATCACACACAAGTAAAACCGCATTTGTATGTGCACTATTGTTATTTGCAGGTGTGTCTTGGCAGTGTGCAGTTGTGTTTGTGCCTGTGTGTGTTGGCACTGTTGTGTAATAGTGTGTTTGTTGGTGTGTGGTGGCATGCTGTAGGCCCCATGCCACCCTTCCATCCCATTAGCTGAGCCCAGCCCCCGCCTGTGTCTGCTTTAACCTTGGCCAGCGGGCTGGAGGAGAGGGAGAGTAATTCTAGCCTTAAAAACCTGCTGATTAAAGCTAGTTTGGTGGAATTCGATTCCACTTAATGCCTTTGGCCATGAGCCCAGCTGGCTAGCATTAGCATCAACAGACACCATGTCTTCAGTCAGGGAGATAGACGTGCATGGGCATGTGCATGAGCTTCCTCTGGCACGTGCAAAAGTGTGGCTGAAAACCCCAAATTCCCTCTTCTAACTCTATTCTTCTTCTCTGTCCTCTGTCCCTCATTCCCCTCTCATTTCTCCCTCTGCCCAATATGTAACTCCTATACCCAACTAAACATCACCACAGTTCTCCTCCCTAAAATGTCATTCCTCTCTTTTGTCTTGAATGTGTTCTTGTCTTCCTTAGCTTCAGGAATGAGGGCTGAGAGAGTCAGGGCTTTTGGTATGGCAGGCAGTCAGGGGTTTGACTCAAACTGCCTCAGCCCTGTTATTGTTTTCCTCTTGAATTTGATGTATAGCTGTGTTTACGCGTCCAGCGTGGCTAATTAATTCTCCTCTTCAGGGCCTGTTTATCAACTGTTTGTGTTTATTTTACAATGAGTATGCTATTTTTAGAGCTGGTCATTTCCATAACACATGCATTTTTCCAGAGAATCATTGGTATTGCTTTGTTGAGGAATTTTGGTTTGTTTTTAATTTTTTTCCTTCAGCTCGGGTACAACCTGCCAATTCATTTTGTAGCTCGCTCAGTTTTGACTGATTTAGAGGCTGCAGCTGGTCCAACGGAGAGAACCGGGGAGATAAATCTAAGCCTCTTTTGATTTATTATGTATAATGTCTCATCAACCATTGCTTAAGTCTTCAGATGCACTGAAGAATTATACTGTTACAACTTTACAATTTGCTGCTTATTTAAAGGGGAATGAAGAAGGATCTTAATAGAGAAAGCAGTTGCTGGGATAAAAGCCACACTCATTTTGCCAGTAACATACATGAGCTGTGCATTTCTCTGAATCTAAAATGCAAGAGAGATACTGTGTATTAAGGGCATTCTGGGCATAGTGCCACCCTACCAGACACTACAGATAATTTGATTCCCACTGAAAGATTGGGAGAGAGAAGAGCAGCGCGGCTGACTGTAAAGACAGTGGGTGAAATGCAGAGCAGTACAGTATCAGTCAAAAATGAGCTCATCCCCCAAACTGGAAGTGGCACTTTTCAGCCGTAAGTCATCTAATCACGTCTGTATAGAGCCAGAAATCGTTGGTTGATCAATAGTCATCATGGATGCTGTCAATGGCCAGGGTAGCTTGAATCTTGCATGGTTCATGAATCTCTATTGAATATGGATTTTGCATTCCCTCCACGGATGGGGTTTGATAGTACTGCCTGATTGGCTGCTGCGTGAGCTCTATTTATGCTGCTGTGCCCCAGGCTGAATCACCTGCCCCAGGCATCCATGTGAACAGACATATGCAAACATGCACACAAACAGAAGTACACACACACAAAATGATACATTCCCTCTAATGAAGTGGTGAGCCAGAAGTGACTTTACCAAGTGGATGGACCATGTCAACAGCTGTATATAGTGTGAAGCAAGTCACTCAATACAGCGAGAGCTGAAAAATGTATTTGAGATCCAACTGTACATTATATATATCCAGAGTGATGATATGTGTGAATAAATGGTGGATAAGGAAACATTAGAGGACACACGAGACATACATTAGTCAATGGTAAAACTATCCTTGAAAGAGTTGGCTGGATGATAGATGGACAGTCGGAGCTGGACAGTGAGACTGTCGTTTTAAAAATCAGTAAGAGAGTTTTTAACAAAATTCCAGGCATGTTTTCCATACATGCACATGTTTCTGTGTATGAGCAATCCCAATTGGACTGACAATCCAACAGACAGGCAAATGTGTGTTAGCCAGTGACAGTAAGACGTTTGCATCACGGCAGGAAAACAGCAAATTGCCAACATAAATAAGGTGCCACGCTCTGATTAGGACTGTCTTCACACATCATTATGGTCTAATGAGAGAGTTTCCCCTCTCTCTCAGTCTCACTATATCTGCGTGTGTGCTCTGCCAGTTTTGCCTCCATGGACTTTGCATTTTAGTAACCCATCTCTAGCTGTGCCTGACACCTGTCAGGCATGATGGATGAAAGTAAGTGAGGTGTCGCTGGGGCAACAGGCAGGCCAGGGGCAGCGGTGGCCTCCAAAGGCAGGACAGGTAACCAGTTGTGGTTCTGCCTTTTTATCTGAAGGCTTTATTTAGGCCGAACTGTTTATCACTGGGCTGTCTGGCCTGCTTGCCCTGTGTGAACTGCGATCCTGCTCCCCTCAGGACCACTTTAACACCCCAAGGGGGGGGCGTGTTCAGGCCAGGCAATAATACCCTCTCATTGGGCCAAGGCAGAGTTTCATCGCCTTGGCTGCTTGCTTGAGTGACAACACCAAATGAATTTGCTGCATCAGTGTCTGACTTTGGAGGACACATGTCGCTGTAACTCTTTTTTTCCTACTGTCTGCAGTGACAGCGCATGAATACATTATGGACATGCTGCTTGTGAATACTCCTATAAACTATTGTGCATCATTGTTCTATTGTGTCTCATTTGCACCCTCAACACAACAGGAAACCAAGAATACATTCACGTGTGTGTGTGAATATGCACACCTACAGTATGTTTTTGTTTCACTGTTTTTGTGTCAGTGCGCAAAAGCTCCTCAAAATTACACACTAGGAAACTGCACTTTTTATGAGAGGATAGTGTATGTGTGTATAATTATGGTTTAATTGCTTGCCCTGTGATGTGCTGTCATCTGTCACAGCCCAAAGACAGCAAATAATGGTTCTGCTGCCGTCACTTTGTCACCCAGACGCTCAGCATGCAGAGAGCAGCAGAAACACCAGTAACTGATATGCGTCTTGAATTACTGATAAGCGCTCGAGTATGATGAGCTTTGTGTATGTGGGCGTGCTTGTGCTCTCAAAAGTATCTTGGCTGGCCTTTCTATCTTGGTCTATTGTGATTGTCTGCGTATGTGTGCATTAGGGTGTGTGCGTGAGCGTAACAATATGTGTCTGTCTGTGCTTCTGTGAATATTTCTGTGTTTATGATTGGGTGTAGTTTTGTGCTTCCGAACTCATTGTCTAATTATTTTTGTGTGTGTGTGTGTGTGTGTGTGTGTGTGTGTGTGTGTGTGTGTGTGAGTGAGTGGGTGGGAGTGTGGTGGGAGGGTGAGGGAGCAAAAGCTTATGTGTGTGTGCAAATGTGTTTGATCCCTACTGTATATCGGCACTGACAGGTGCAACAGTTGTGTTATGCTTTAAGCTGCTTGTTTGTCTGGCGCGCTGCTTTGTGTGGCTGAGAAATGGAATAAACAGAGGGAGAGGAAAGCAGCCTGGGGGCTACTGTAATTTATTCACTCCCCATTCGCCCTAGTCACAGAGGCCCGTTGCACTGGCCCTCCTGTCAATCCTGAGGAGCATGCCATAGTCTCATCCAACTGCACACAGCCACACAACAGTCACCTCTCAGTGGGCCAAGTGCTTTAGGCAAGAGCAGTATTAACCATGATATATCAATAAACTCTCCGTAATCAGAATTAACAAGACAGCAAGTTTATTTAGCACACAAGCAGCATTAAAAAAAAGTCTACCATTTTCTGCGTGCAGTGAAAATGAATACAGAGTTGTAGATGTACCAGTGTTGGTGTCGGAAAATAAAGTTGAATATTGAATGGTAGCATCTCTGTTTGTAAGCACCTTTCACCAACATATTGCAACACATGACTGCAGTGAAATGCATAAACAGTTTAATGCCTTATAGACCAATGTGCCGTATTGCATCACAACTGCCTAATCCCTGAAAAGAGCACAAAGTACAGTTTATGACATAAATACTTACAATACAGCAGTAGAAATGTGTGAGCTGCTAGCAGTTGTGGTTGACTGTAGTAATGTGATGTTCAATGCGCTGTGGGAGTGGGAGGAAGTGTCTGTCTGTTGCCAGCGTGCCAGCGTGGAGTAATGGATGGCAGAGCTATGGGAGTGGGAGGAGGCATACATCCTATTTCAGACAGCTGTAATGGATGAGAGTACAGCAAAAAATAAGAACAGGAGGAAGTCTGCATGCCTTCACTATCTCAAACTCTCACACACAGAGATCGGTATTATTGAAATCAGTTCACAATAGATGTGATTGGAACAATGGAACACCTGGAGAAACATTAGAGACTTACGTGACTTTTGATGTTTGTGAATTGCTCATAGGATGTCTGTATATGTGTGAATGTGTTGGCGACACAGCAACACGCGCATGTTTGTGCATCTGTGTAATGTGTTTGTTTTTTGTAGCCATGTAATGTGTCTCTCACCATGTGCCCAGTCTGTGTAGCTGTGCAGTGGTACTCTGGTATAATTAATCAGACGGTTTGATGTTGGCAAATGAGTGTTTATACAAACCGACTTCCTCTGCAGGCCCTGCTCCTTTTTAACTAGGTTTTAGTTAAACAAAACAAGCACATAAAACACTTTAAGGCACCTATTTATCACATGGTCTTCCCAGCAATGTAGCCCAACGTCCCCATGCCCCACCACCCTCCCTCCCTCCCTCCCGCTTCCCTTCCCCCACTTCTGCCCCCTTCCCTACCGGCTACCTATTCACGTCTACAGTGTCCAAGGAAACCCGCATTAACTTATTGAACACACAGCTGCCGAATAATGAAGCGCCAGTCTGTGTGTGTGCTCTCTGACTAACAGTGTATGTATCACCCCAGCTGCGATTTCCCCAGATTTCTAAACAGTTATACCAAAGTGGATTGGAATGAAGCTCAACCCTCCCGACCTGCTTGTTTGATTTATTCCTGTAAGAGCCAAGCTTCCTGTCTTAAGAGCAATCCACCCTACCCTCACCTTTCACAAATATTGTAGCGCACAAAATCACAGCCTATTTCCTAGCTTGTGAGGGCTGAGGGAGAGAGTGCTGTAGACTCTTGTTGTTGCTGTAAACAAGCAAAAGCAGGCTGGCCATCCCTCTGGGTCACCTGGGAGCTTGGGCTGTGGGTCTCCCAGAGAAGGATTGAGGAGGGGAGAGGACTGGAGGAGGATAAGTGCTGCCTTGCTCCTGTTCTTGCTCGCTGGACGGTGCTTTGCTGCTTTTGCCTCTGCTGCTGGCTGGTGAAAAATGTCTCCTGGCCCCTCTGCCAGATACTAGGAGGCGTTATCAGGCCTGCCTAGCTCTCTCCAAAGTAACGAGCCCCCAGGCACAGTATTATCTGTTTACGATAAGGATATTAATAACACTGTGCTTTAGTTATGTGCTGTGGTGCCCTGCGGGGTGGGGGTGGGGGAGGGGGGTAAGGAGCACCTGAATCATTCTGTCAGGGGCTTTCTCCCAGCAGGACTGGATAAGAGTAGAAGAGGGGGAAGGAAAGAAAGGAAGGAGTCATATGGTGACAGTGCTGAGGTGTTCACCAGTTAACCCCATCCACTTTCTCTTTTCAGCTTTGTTTCCAAGAACAATAGCTTGACCATCTGCTAGCAGTTCCATATGGGAGTTACCATAAGGAGGGAAGAGGTCAGGGCTTCAAAGGTCACAGACAGGTCAGCCTATTGTCTGTACTTTACTGTAGTGTAATGTCCTTTCTTTCTGTCCCTCTTTATCTCTTCCTCTACTGTCTCCAGTGTTTGTATGGCTGCTACGTACACTCCTCCATCATCCCCACCTTCCACCGTAGGTGCTACTGGCTGCTCCAGGTAAGAACTCCTCTTCTCCTCCTCTACAGTTCACCACACTTTAGTTTCACTCTCAAACTCTCCCAGCCTATCCACAAGAACTTGAATGAGTTGCATGATATCAGTTTCCATTTAACCGAAGCATTTTCCTTTCACAGCCGGCAGGCAGACATCAACCTATCCCCCCGCCACCTCCCTCTCTCACTTCTCTTTTCTCTCCACAGCCTCCATTTCCCTTATCTTTCCCAGTCATTCTCTTTTCTGATGGCATTGCCCATACACGGCGTCCAGCACGAGGACGGTATCTCAGTCTGCTAAAAGCTTTGCCATCTCCCCTGTCTAACAGCTGCAGTGATGGGCAGTAAAAGCATGATGGAAGACGTTCTCCGTACAGTATAGTGTGCTTACAGTGGGTCGTCAAGTCCGCAGGATGAGAGTGGTTGTAAATAGTACTCCTTTGATCACCTCCCCAATACATCTCATCATTCTCATTTAGCATGGCAGGCATTATTGCTGGAAGGTGCCTGATATGTACAACCATTCACACAAACAATTTTAAGGGATCATAAAGCACGCACACACAGGATGAGGGTGTGTGTAGCTGCTGCTATTTTTGTCTGTCTGTTTATCAATGTATCTATATATCTGTAGTTCTATGTCTTACATATATTCTAGTATAAAATGTTTGGAGAGAAAGCATCTTTAGGATAAATGCACTTTGGCTACTATGCCGCTAGTTCAATTTCTCTTAGGTTGTATTTTCTGAAGACAAGAATTATCGAGTCACAGCATCCCTGCTGTACTGAATAGACCCAGAAGACAAATTCATCTGTAGTCTAACCAACCCCCCTGACAATGTCTGTTAGCAAAAGGGGAGAGCAGACCGGTTGGGAAAAGACAAAAGGGAAAAACTGGCCTCAACAATGCTTAAATACTAATCAAAATAATTAGAGTGTTCCCACAGCAAACAAAAGCTTTCAAACAACAACTGTTTATTTCTCTCGCTCTGCCTGTTGGCTCTGTGTGTGTCACAGGCAGGAATAACAACACTAGCAGGCAAAAAGCATGTCTCTTCCTGTCTCTTCTGAGTTCAGTCAACAAAGCCACTGAGGTTATTTTCACTTAAATATATTTTCCAAATGATTAGAGGTACGGTATATTATTCAAAAGTTTAAGAAATGAAAGTAAGAAAAACAATTAAATAATGACATATGGAATTTATCATTCTGATTCTGGAAATAACACAAGCCACAGTGGTATATGTTCAGACTTGGGAAATGATTAGAGGAAGCGCTTTTACTTTTTGGTGATGCTGCATATTCTCTTTAATCTGCCTCCATTTGCTGACTGTCAGGGAATTCTTTCTGTCATTTTGTGGTGGTATTAGGAGCTTCTTTAAAGGACAGGTTCACATTTCAGGTCTATCCTAATACAAAATTGACATTCCCATATATACGTTGAAAGAGTTACTGGCTGCTGTAATCATTCCTATTGTCCATATTGGCCAATGATGGTGGACAAATCCACAGTACTTGTTATATGTAAAAAATGCATTCCAAACTTCAGTCATTCACAAATGTATCTGAAAAAGTTACAGTCTTTCTGGTATGAAATTCTGTCTTTGTTTTTCCACAGTTTTTCCTTGCTGAGCTGCAGTGTAGTAATAGTAACACAAAGAGGGAATTTCATACTGAAGACTGTACATTTGGAAGTTACCCACCTGATTTGACAAATTCAGATTGATAAAATCCATTTTAGCACAGAAGATAGACTATGGATTCTGTCTCCTATAACTTACTTTGGAATTGCGATAGCAAAGGATCTCTTCTTCGCCAGTATGGGGAGGAAAAATGTTTTGAGCAGCCGACAAGTCTTTCATCTTACATAAGGGCATGTGGGTATTGTTTTAAGACAGATTTAAAAACAAAAAGTCCGGACACACTCAGACATTCAGAAACAGGTGTACACTGCACAGAGAGCGAATAACACAGAGAGCTGGGGTCACAAGGTGTCACTCGTTTTTTAAAACTACAGACTTCATTTTCACCCTCTCTCTCTGCCAGTTCCTGGATACACGCACATAAACACTCATCAAACTTTGAGGAGTTCACTGACTCAACTTTTCTTGCCGGTTACTGCAGAGCATCAGCTAACAACAACTGGTTAGTGAATCCTTGGCCCTCAAATCTCCTCTCACACTGCTCAGCAGATCTCCTTACATGACTCACAAGACCCTGGTGTGAAGCTAATAACACATCCACTCATTCAAAAAAAATTTACCTTCTGCCGAGCAACAAAAAACATTTATTTACAAGGGTTTTCTTTGGCACTGAGCATTCCTAGAGCTCCAGATTTACATCTCTTTTCAGGCGGTTTATTGCAGACCATCTGTGCTGTTGCAGGAAACCACAGTCAAGATCACACCAGAGGTAAAAGATTACACCACTTCAGTCCATATCCCTGCAGATGCAGATATACCTTCAGCACCTCTGTCTTTTCAAGGCATTTTAAGTTAGACAGCTGACAGTCAGCCCTAGTTACAACAGTCTCTCTCTCTCATTCTATCTCTCTTTTTCCACATTTCTCCAGTCTCTGAATCCTCTGTCCCCGACTCCCTGTGTACCATTTGCTGTGTCCATATGAGATTTGCAGGCAGCAGTCTGTCAACAGCAGAGCAGCAAGGAGACTGGAACTCCCAGAGCGGCAACAGGGAAAGGTCACCAGTGAGTGAAAAATGTAAATATTCAGCCATCCAGCGGCCACAGTCACGGAGAGACAGGGATGAAAATAACTCCTATTACACAGCACCGACAGGGAGGGAACACAGAGGACAGAGAGGGTAGAGACAGACTGTGAATGAGAGACCGATTGAGATGGACACAACTTTTAAAAAGTTAGGCTAAAAAAACTGAAGGGAGATCTAGCGAGCAAGATAGATTTAAAGATTTGAACAAAAAAAAAAAAAACATACAGCAGAATAGGGAGAAAGGGTATATATGTGTGTATTTTTGGATATGTGTGTGCAAGAAAGCCAGAAAGCGAGAAGCGAAAAAGACAGACAGAGTGAGGTTGGTGAAAGGTGTTTTAGAGAGGGGCGTTTAGCCTGTGGGTGTGTGCCTCTTTATCCACTCTTTATCCAGTCTTTATTGAGTCAAAGCCTGGGTAATGAGACAGGGGACAGGAATGAAGACCTGCGAGGGGGGTCTTCTCTCACGCCATTCATTTTCTTTTGTTCTTTTCACCTCTCACTCTCAATCTGCTCATCCCCACCACACTACCTCCACCTCTCTATGGCATTAGACCACTTTAAAATGTCTGGCCCATCCCCACAAATGGCTGAGACTGAAGAAAAGTACCACCGCAGTTATCTGGGGTTGCAAACAATGAATCCAAATTGCTGCTGAGACAGAGAGCTGCCCAGAGCAGACTGTGTGGTTTGTCACTCAAAAAAAGGTCCCGATTTCAGTTGATTTGGTAAAAAATGGGGCTCTGTGTCATAGCATGGCATATTTTCAACGCTGCCAACAAAAAACAAACGAGTCCCCGTGTCATCATAACCATCACAACAGCATGTATTCACTCTTTGAATGCTGTCATTTACAGCTGGAGTGTGCACAATCAGATACTTAAAGCCATACCTCTATGAGTTTAGGACTTTGCAGTCTTTCCAGCCGCAAGCTGTCATGACACACACGCAGACAGACTCGCATTCATTGACAGAGAGGATCTCGCCTGTCCTGGTGGCACTGATTGATTCTATCGCTCCGTGTCCCCTTCTCTTGTTTAGTGCTAATCGAATGTAATTCCCTGCTTGCGCCTCTCCATCAAATCAGACAGTGGAGTTTGCGCTGGCCAGCGGGGGCACAGAGGTGGGGATAATTATGATATTAATACGGAGGGGGTCTGAGGAGAAACTTCATTTGTCCTGCTGCCTGCCACGAACACAGAAAGGGGTCAATAGCCTCTTCCGCTTTTCCTACTTTAAAGAGGAGGAGAGAGGGATGAGATAATGAAATGACTAGTAAGGCAGGAGGGAATGCTGACGACCTTGTTTCTTCACAGCTATCACTTTCTCCCTCTTACCTTCTTCAGCTTAGGCCACTGTGCTCTAGTCTCTATCTCACATGAATACATTATTAATATCACCATTCACTGCAGTTACATTTTTCTTATTACATTAGTCCTTCAGAATATAATGACTCTGGAACCACTTGAATTAGTGTTATGTAGGAAAATGAGTTGTCACTGTTGTCCCTGTGATCATTCCAGCACTATTAGACAGTATTTCAGCAATATTAATTTATGGAATAATTCAAAGGTTACTTAATTGGACCTGTTATCACAGTGATTAAAGAGAACCTTGAGCAATGTCGGCTCGGCAGTGCTGTCCATGGTGCTGAAACCTACAATACTCTGTTCTAACCTTTCTAACTGTGCACCACATCTGAGCATTTTTTTTGGCTCTGTTGCTTTATCAAAAATCACCCAGCACCTTTGAACTCCCATGCTATTTACCTCTCTTAACAAGCTCACCCATCTCCAAAGATCAATACACTTGGCCAATGCTGTTAGCGGATCACGTGCACGGCCCAACACATGCTCTCATCATGCCTCACGCCACCAAATCACCAATCAGGGCAGAGGCCTCTCTCTCTCTAGCTAATTGAATGGGAAAAGTTGAGTAGCTCCTTTGCTGCGGTGATCCGTCATAGGTCGGTGTGCAGGCAGGATACAGTAGCTACAGACCCAGAGCGGACATGCCTGCAGGCTAAAGACAGACAGATGGATTCTTTATATCTACCAGAGTCCTCTATTCATTCGGATCAGTTTAGTTGTCTCTGTGTTGAGCACTGGGAGACAGGTGCTGGATTCAGAGTGGCTCAGGTGATGTGTGATGACGGAGCAGAGCTGTCAGGTCCAGATTCACATCAGATACGCGCAGACTATGCAAGGCTACATAATGAATATTTCACTGAGATAAATCATGGATGAGCCCAGGCACCGTTCTGTTGATTTCACTGAGAGAGTAGAGAAGCAGGAAAACCTGGGGAGGTTTTGACTGGCTGTCTACAACCTCAGGGCAAATGGAGGCAGTAGAAATATAATTGCCTTTAGCTATGCAGGCTGTTGTTTGTATCAAATGGAAATGCACCTCTACAGAGTATAAGATCAGATTTATAGCATATGAATTTGACTCCAACACCTGACTGTTCAACTCAATACCTCAACAATGGACTGGCAGGAGAGGGTGGCAGTACAGGACATGCAATGTGAGTGTATGTCTGTATATTTTTCAGCGTCTGCACATGCTTGCCTTCGTGTGTGTGTATGTGTATCAGGCTTTGCCATTCTGTTTCTGCGCTATGGTGGGAGATCATGGTGCTCTCAGCAGCATGCTGCTGCTGGCAGGCCCCTACTCTCTCTGCCATGAGGAGAACAGCTGCTTCACGAGCATGTCGGGGTGTGAACCATGTCCCTGTGGCTCCCCTCATCTCCTTCACTTCTCCTCCTTGTGTGCAGTCACACAGACACGGTGCATCTGACATTAACCCTCTCTATCCTCTCCACTTATAAACATTCAAATATGTCCCTCTCCATGCTATCACTTTTCTTCTAGTCCTCTAAACACTGCTACCCTCTGTTTCCACTCAGAGAGAAAATATAGAGTTAGTTATAAGCTGGTCTCTGCCTAAAACAGTGACACCGGGGCTGCTGACCTCTAAATAAATTGAAGGTTACTCTGGTGCTTAATTAATGGCCCCTGCTGGAGCACTCTCTCCCCATACAAAGAAAGAGAGACAAGTTGAGCAAAACCCCAGAGGCGCATAGAGCCTCCTCTCCTCCTGGCAGAGTGATCTGTTCCTCAGTGCCTGCGACCTTTTCTTTAGGCCCGTCGCCTAGCCCACCAGCACGGCCAATTATCACAAATCCCCCGCCGCATTTGTCTTGCCATTTTCACTCTGCGGCCAAAGAGGCGTGCATGGCCATAGGCTCATGCAGCCTCCTAACCAGCCTGAGCCCAGATGGAGAAACAGAGGCCCACAACAGGTATGTGGTGCTTAAATAATTCAGTTATCCTGAAAGGTTAAGGCTCTGCCTGTAAGGCGAATTGACATTCATCTCGCTCCAGAGTCATGCGCCCCGCTTTCAGGAGTAGCCATCGACATGTTTACATTTTGTGACTTCCAAGATTGTTATTGACACCAATATTTTACACATTATTCCACTATTCATGCTGTCTTTCCACTGGCCAGCTCAAAAGATCACAGATAGCTGGCTGATAATGTGAGCATGTAAGTTTGTTGAGGAGTATGGCAACAAACCCTTTACACTCTGTGTTGGACTTTGTGAGCTTTGCCTCTCGCATATTAGAGAATAAGAGAGTCCCTGTGCATAGTGTCACCAGCAAGGCTTATTTGTGTTTACTTCCTACCTGCGTGTCTTAGAAAGCAGAGGAGATCAATGGCTCCACACTAAGTCTGTTCTGTGCTGTGCCAATCTCCGTGTCTGCACTCATGTCAAGCCACAGATCTGCCCGTGTCACTATGCAGGCTCAGGCTGCTGGCAGGAGTGTGCACACATCTCCCAGCCTCCCAGAGAACACTGGTCACAGCTAATGACCAGAACTGTCCGATTTGTCCTGCCCTGATTACTCCTCTGAGCCCCAATTAGCCGTGGATGAGGGCTGACATCCCGACACGATCACTTGGACGTGTCATAGAGGGAAAGATGAGACAGGGAAGGAAAGGATGAAGGTAAAGGGGAAGACAGGGAAAGTGTGTGTTAAAGACAGAGGAGAAGAGCAAAGGGGAGTCGGTATGAAAGCCATATAAATATAGGGCCAGAGTCATTCACTTTGCATTCAGTCAGATATTGATCTCCATTCCCCTTTAACCAGCTACCACTCATCAACATACAAACCAACAGCTCTGATTGCAATTTCTATAATTGGCAATTTTCATTGTGAAAATCTGTCTATCTGAGGGTGTTAGCTGCATCTAGTCTGAGACAAGCTGATTTCTCTGTGGGCTAGGGATGAAGAGACTAAAGACTGTTTGTGGAAAAGATATAAGATAAAGTATTGGGCCCATGTGGTCGAATCAATTTTCTAGTGTTGTGAATAGTGAAATTCTGAGAACCCCAAAGGTATTTTATCATGGATAAAAACAATGCCATTTGTTTCCCAAATTGTCAATAACAATCTCTGTTATGAACATTGTTTTCATCTGTGTGTCTTCCCTTATATCCCCTTATTTTCTTTTCCTTTCTCTCCTGTCTTTTGTTCTGGTCTGACCCCCACGCCCCATCCCACTGTTCTATCTGTCTTTATTTCTCTCTGCCACTGTGTCTCCCAAGGATTGCTGAGCTTTCTCCCCTCTGCAAGTTTTGAGTGCAAATCTCTCTCTTTTTTTTGGGCTTGCTCTCATTCTCTCTCAGTAGGGGGCAGTGGAAAAGTAACTACAAGGGCACATAAAGCCTTCAGAGTCAAACCAGACTTCTTTTAGTCTTTTTTGATCTGGATAGATGTCATATTGAACACACATGCGCACACACCCTTCAGTGGCATGGCTCTGCTCCTTTCTCTGTCTGCTCCCCCATCTCAAAACTCACCCACGCAAACCTAAGAAGACACAGAAATTGAGAAGAGGAGGAGGAGGAGGCGAGAGAAAGCAAAATATGGAAGGGTAGGAGAGGAGGAATGGCAGGAGGGAAGAGAACAAGAGGTGTGAGGGGTGGAGGTGCGTTGAGAAGGGGGGATTAGAGTTAGAAGATTAGAGGTAGAAGATGATATCATTTGGTAGAGATGAGCGGGAGCAAACGAGCAGTGCAAATCACCCGACATTAACGAGCTGCCTCATAAATTACTGCAGTCAAGTGTATGCTTGAAGCTGGATCCTGATAGGGCTGCATAGTATGAGGGAGGCATAATGCTTGTCTTAGTATTATTTACTGCCCCCTCCCAATTTATATAGGTTGTGTCCCATAGCCCGATATTGGCCTCCTGTGGCAGCATCAGTGGATGTTACCTTATAAGTTGTGGCAGGTTTTAGTCCACCATGTGGCCCATCCTATCCCTCATACATTCTGCAAGACTCCCCTCTTCTCGTACCCCAACAGGTGAGAGCTCAACTACAAAAATACAAACCAAAAAGAATTTGACTTCCCCAGTGACCCCCTCAGATTTGACAGGCAGTTCCTCATCTCCCTGTAGTGTTTACAAGGTTTTCCTCCCAATACAGTAACTGTAGTAAAGCAGGAATAGGGAGTTATTTAATTATAATAAAATGTTTCTTTTCAATGAAATGTGATTTTACTTTTTTTTTTCTTGGTGTGCGAAAATTCCTTAAACCATTTAGACAAATCCAGCAGGGATTACAGCAATTCAGTTGAAACGAATGTGTGTATAGGGGAGGCAGCCCAAGAGAGAGGGGGAGAGAGACAGAGTCAGGGATATGGATGGCAGAGAGTCTCTCTCTTCTCGTGCTCTTAGCGAGTGAGGGAGGGTGGGATAGAGGGGGAAATATACATTTCTATTTTAGCCAGGAGCCCAGCAGCAGGAGAATGACTTTCATTGGCTGGATTCTAAATATTACATGACTTCCTGATGGCAGTGTGCTGTCTGAGGCGCTGTCTGGCCTGGTATTAACCTGTCCGGATAAATCAGCCGTTTACCCAACGCTGTTCCTCTATCCAGAGTACCGTTTCCTCCCTTCTTACCTCATTTTCCCTCGGTTTCCCTTTTTTTTTAGTCACCCTCCAGCTTCACCTGTTTCTCATGCACCATTTCTGCCTCTGGACCGCTTGCTATAGTGCAACCCACTTTGTGTGTGTACAGTGTGTATATGTGGCGTTACTCTGTGGTCCTCTGCCAAAGCCCCTAACGTCATATGCAGCCTGGCAGGTGACAAATAGTTTTTTAATTGCTTGCACCAGGAAAATCATTAGTCTCTTCCCTTTCCTTGGTGGGACCAGGCAGGACGTGTGCGCAATAATAATAGCCTCAATCCCGTTTCCCACTTTCATGACTGCTATTTTTAGAACAGGTATTTTAAGGGCCCTCTCTGTGTATTGCCTATGTCTGTGCGTGTGTGTGTGTGTGGGTGTAAGTTTGTGTGAATCCACACTAAGGGTGGTCTAAATGGTCCAGAGGTGCTTTTCCTTGATTGTGACGGAGGAGAGAGTGTGTTTGTCAACCCTGTTCCTGCCTCATGAGAGTTTTTCTCATTGCTGTTGCTATTCCCCAGCCCCTGGGAGTGTGCTGTTTGTCTCTGTGTATGTGTGTTTTTGTGTGTGTGTACCTCTGTGTCTGGCAGACTCTGGCCTAGGCCATTGTGCTGTAGTGCATTACTGTAGCAATCCACCGACACAGCGGCCAGCCAGATGAAGCCGTCCAGTTTATGGAGCAACCTGCAAACTCCAGCTGCTTTTGGTTGGGATTGTGCTTAGTGGTGAGATATAGTATTGATTTTCTCTCCTCGGTGCCCTTGCCATCCCTGCGTAGATATGCACCAGTGCTCAGCATCCATTCACTGAGAAAGCGGAGAGCGGGGAGAGAGCAGAGGATGATGTTTATGTGACGATACTGACCCCATTCGTTCACATGGAAAAGGCGTGGAACGTGAGGCGGCTAGACATCAGAGGGGAATTGAGTTTGCGAGGCTCAGATTGCAAGATGAACCCTGAATTTGATTTCTGTGCTATACAAGCATTTATTATATATCTGGGCGTCTGAGGGTGTTTGTGTATCTGTATTCTTGCATGGGTCTATTACATGTGTGGGTTTGTGTGGACTTCTGAGTGTGCAAGGGTGCATGTGTGCACATGGGTGTGTTAGCAAGCAATTTGGAGCTGTGCTGTTGAT
Organism: Coreoperca whiteheadi; assembly: GCA_011952105.1. Taxonomy (NCBI): domain Eukaryota; kingdom Metazoa; phylum Chordata; class Actinopteri; order Centrarchiformes; family Sinipercidae; genus Coreoperca; species Coreoperca whiteheadi. Next base: position 23,334,414 of record CM022479.1, read on the forward strand.
GTTTGCCTGTATTTTTATTTTCCTTTTTTTCCCCCTTGGTTTGAATCCCAGTGGGGAGCCATGTTCAGCACTGTTCCAAAGCCGTTCAGATCCCACTCTCCCTGCCCTCCCTCCCACCCTCCTTTCCTCTAACAACATGGTAAAATCAAATACATGGTCAGTCATTATTTGAAACATTTTTGTGGAACCCCTGAGCGACTCATTATACAAAATATTTCATACATAAATGATATAACCTAAAAAATCATATTAAGTATTGTATAAAAATATTAGTGTGTGACCTTTCTGTGAATTTTAAGTCTGGTGCTTATAAAATGTTTAAGCAATGAAAACTGAATTGAACCTTCTAGACTGTCAGTGTTAATAATACCTTTAGGCATGCAGTACATCAAAGATCACAGTGCCAGTAACCACAGTTCTCTTGTCCCTATCTGACACACACACACTCTCTCTCTCGCTTTCTCTCTCTCTCTCTCTCACACACACACACAGCTTCTCCAAACCATTAGACTTTCTTAGACCTCTGTTTTCAACAGAAAAATATAATGGAATCAGTATTAACAATATTCTTCTCATTCAGACTCTTCTGTCCCCTTTTCTTTTTTCCTGCCCAACATTCCCTCAACTAACACGTTTACATTTAGTCATTTAGCAGATGCTTTTATCCAAAGTGACTTACATATGAGAACATTCACAAACCGAAGGCGCAGCTTCGGGAGCATTTTGGGGTTCAGTATCTTGCTCAAGGATACTTCGACGCATGGGTTGGGGATTGAACCGTTGACCTTCCGATTGGCAGGCAACCGCTCTGCCACCATGCCATAGCTGCCCCGGCTGTGGATTTATTTTTTACTGTCTGAAAAACTGTGTCAATCAGACTAGTGCTGACTGAACAATTGAATATGCGTCTGTAGGTGAGTTTATATCAGTACTATACATCCTAATGTATAGTGTAAGTATGCCAAATTCTAAAATGTATCTGGTTTTGTCGACGATTGATGACTATCCCTAGAAGGACTGAAAAGTTATTTCACTTTGTCTCAAGTTTATTGGAAAAAAAACATCTAAAAATGTATTTTTATATCCCACTATACAGCCTGGCATGAACAAATTCATAATTTGCAGCTTCTTCCAATAATTAATCAATGTGAAAGTGACTAGTCCATAAAGAGATTATAAAATACAGTGTGGTATGGTGGCCCACATCAGAAATGTCACAAATTTAAGGTGTATGTAGCCAAACACCTGAAAGCCACTACTCTCTATATGTATGTGTGTATAACCAGGCAGTGTTATCCAAGCAAAGCAGCCCTACCCTGGCAGTGCAGAGACTGGGGAGACCCCGTCTCTTTCCAGATTCATCTCTACAGCTTTGTTTGACTAAGTAGTGCCATGGTGTTGGTGTTGGAGAGGGCTGGAGTGGCAACAGCAGCAGCAGTGCAGCGTATGCGTGGGTTGCCAGAGTCAGTGAGGGTTGGCACAGAAAGGCAGCATATGTTCATGGCCAGCTTCCTTACTCTTCTCCCATCTTTCTCTCTCCCTCGCTAGCTTACTCCTCCCCTCCGTTTTCTTTCCACTTCCTTTGGCTTTGCATGTCCTAGTATCACCTGTGGGAGACAGCGCAGTACAGAGGACATCAAAGAGCGTTGGGGATCCCAGTGTCCCCCAAGGACAGCCCACCATGTCTCACTAATGCCACATCCCCATCTTCTAACAGAGACACGCGCATACATTCCTCTTTGTCATTTTGTCATCTGGCATATGATCAGAGAATATTCATTGCAGCAGGTAATAAGTTCTGGCTGTTAGGGGGCTCACAGCTTCATTTTTGATGCCTTTCCAAGGGTTGGTCACCAGCACCTTGGCCTGTCTCTGCCCTACATAAACACTGGCTGTTATCCAAGCATGTCAGAACCAGTCATTTCTGAATACTACGGACTAACTGGTAGATATGGACCATCGTCCTGCTGCCCAGCAAAGGGTTAACCGTGTCCCAGATAGCCCCAACCAGCTGTTTCAGCCTTTCATACCTTCTCTCCTGCTGCCTGCTCTCCTCCCTGCCTCTTGGCCCAGTAAATGAACACTCATTTGCAAGTTAGATAAATCCTTTGAATGTATTATTGATGCAAACAAATTAGCCTGTGGGCCCCAGACAATACCTAATGGAGCCTTGGCTTATGGGTGAGGTGGTTTCCAGCGAGGGCACTGTCGGTGTTCCAGGATTGATGCCTGCTCTTCTGCCCCGTAATTATTTCTCCTACAAATTATTCAGCTGTTCTGATGCAGTTTGGGGTTTAAAGCAGTGCTACTTATTGCTGCCTATATGATTCTAGGCCTCAACTCAGCCACATTCATTAGTTTATTACAGAAAGAAAAAAAGACACAGGCAATTAGATAACTGGGATAAAGCCACCAAAATGAGGGGATGTGTTATTATTCAAGTTTATGCATGCTGCTCATAATTCACTGGGGTTTACAGTATGTTGGTGTTGCTCTTTCAAGGATATTGTCTTATCTTGTTGTACACAGACACATGCACACATTTAACAGCCTTGTATAAGCCTGTTCACGTATTTACAGAGACTCAAACGGCCTCCCTTTAACAAATATGCATAGAAACACTGGCAGAATGTGTGTGGCTAACACATGCAAAGGTGTGGACACATATGGACACATACACACACGAACATGTCCATACACACAGAGAGAACAAAGAAGTGCGTGTAATTTATGCTAGCTGGCAATAGCACTGTAGAGGCAGAGGTTGTAAAACCATGAGGAGAAAAAGTCAGAGAGGAGATGAGAGAAAGAGAGGACTACCATACTGTCCTTAGTGATTAGGACCCAGTATTGATCAGAGGAGGGAGGGGAAGGCAGGCTGAGAGGGGGAGGGAAAGAACAGGCCCCAGGACTCAGGCCCCAACTCTCTGGTGGCCTCTGCTCTGTTCCTCTCCTGCAAGCTGGCCAGGGCCGTCGGGAGATACATCAAAGGGTTTTATCCTTCAATCCGTCCCATATGCACACACACACAAATGCACATACTAATGCATGCATACACATTCTTCTGTCGCTATTTGATGACATCATTTCCACTTTTGTTTCACTGTTAGACATTTTAAATCAAAGCTGATATGTTATTTTCAGGGTGTTAAAGAGAGTCAGGGCCTCCTATTCTCCCATGATGTCCTATTTGGATGGTGTGGGCAGTGCTGGTGAATAGTAGTTCCCTATGTCCCTGTGTCATTTTCATTAACTTAATTTCACTTGAAAACTTAACCTACAGTACCTTCAACTGTCTCTTGATCTATCCTACTTCTTGCTTGTAGTCAAACCTACAAAAATTTGGCCAGCAAATAACCTGACTGTACCTGATGTTTTTTTATAGTATCATTCGGTGTTCCTAGCCATTCAAACACATCCCAGAACAAGGATAGTGTCAGTAGTCAAGAGCTGCAAGTCTCAAGCAAGGCAGCAATCAGGCAAACGGACCAAACACAGACACACACAAACATTGCATCAATCAGCTGGTCATGATGGTGTGTCCATATTCTCTCCCCAGTATTCAGTGTGTGTAGAGGAAGTACTCATTACTCTGTGCTCTCTCAGGGCCAGACCTGTGTTAATGCATTTTCTCCTCTCACTCTCTTTTTCTTCCCCCCTCTGCTCATTCTACCTGCTTTTCAGCTGACTCTGGGCTTTGGCAATCTTATTTGCCTTTCAATCCAGATCAATCTCCATCTTATCTACAGCTCCGGAATCATAAAGATTTCATAGGCTCAACCTTGACACTGACAGACATGGGGTGGTGAGGGTTTGGTGTAAAGTGCCTGTGGAGGCTAGTTGATGCTGGACTTCACTCAATCCGAAGGAAGTGCTGGGAACATCACCCTGTCAAACCCTGCCGCACACTACAAACCCCCATCCTGCACAGCTGTTGCACTGTCTTAGCAAGAGACACACACAGTGTTGCATGCATTTGTGGTTGTGTGTCCGTGTGTGTGTGTGTGTGTGTGTGTGTGTGTGTGTGTGCGTGCACACAAGCACACGTATGTAAAGTATGTGTCTGGTTGTGTCTGTGTGTATGTGTGTGATGTATTATTCATAAGAAGAAGCATTCATCTCAGTGAGACACCTTCAACAATTTGGAGACGTGGTGTGCTTAACGGCTTAATGTAGTTGCTGCAATTTGGCTCTCCTCTGGCTGATTAACACCGGCACTCCAGTCCTCACTGTGCTTTGCCTCACGAAGGATTAGGTGTTATAAGAAACATGGCTTCCAATGGAGTTGATGAATATTTCCCCAAATTTACCTGACATTTTTTGATTTGAACATCTTTCAGAATACCCACTCCTATTCAATTTCTGTCTCCCTATTTAGTTGCTATCGGAAGGAGCTCAAAAGTGAACACAAACCATTTTCTTGGCAAATCAAGAATGACCTTGGATAGCTGTGTATAAAACCTGCCCGACTGTCTATATGTGTTTAAATGAAGGATACAGACTTTCCTTTTTCTCATTTTCTTTTGTCTTTGTCTTTGTCTTTTTGTCCCCACCTACATTTTTGCTAAACAGCAGGTCAAACTTTTACTGTGTGTATGTGAGTGCTGCCAATAGTAGAGCAGTCAGCAAAGTGCCACCTCAGCACCTGTGCTTTAATGATTAATACCATATTGATGGTCTCAATTAATTTCCTATTACACCACCAGAAGGCTGCGGTCGCTCTGTCTCTGTCATGGCCCTGCACTTGTTTTGGGAAGCCTCTTTGTGGCAGCTGCTGGATGGAGATAGTATGCTTCTCACTACCTCACACACACCATTTTACAGACAGATGTACACACACTAGTTTCTCATGGAAACACACGCACACCATTACACACTGCTTTGCTCTTTGCACAGATAAACAAATACAATATAACTCTGTCTTTAGGATTGTTTTTAAAGGGGCTTTCTGTGTTTTAGTTACAATTTTCGGCAATGATCAAAAACCTCTTCAGAGCCACAGAGATTCAGCTACGCCTCTTTGTATATTGCTCTGCAGCAGAGTCACAAACCACTACTCTCACCTGATTGTGTGCCTTTGGTATAGCACAACCCCCTGTGTTTTGCATTTGAACCTGGTGTGAAACGCTGCACTGCGTTTTAGGCCGTTTTCTAAAGCCTATGCTTTGGTTCTTGCATAATCCCCTCCCCTGCGGTGCTGCTACATATTTGTAACAGTGTGCAAGATACTGATTTATTCCCATGATGATCTCTCTCTGAGCTGTGATTTTATAACACATTCCCATGACCTTAACTGTCTGTGGACCTGCTCCATGGATCAACTCGCAGTCCACACTGCCCCTGTAGAAAGACTGGGGAAATGCTTGTGTTTTTGTCAATGAGATTGGCAGGCTTCTGCTTTCGCTCTCTCTCTCTCTCTCTCTCTCTCTCTCTCTCTCTCTCTCTCTCTCTCTCTTCATTACCTTTTCATATCCCATTCATGACTTCTTATCTCTGACCACTCCATACTTCACCCCATAAACCCCTCTATCTTTCTTTAATATGCACTGTTAATCTCAACCTTGTTCTTTCATTCTGTCTCACACACAACCACACATGCACGCACTGTCTTTATTTTTCATTTTTCATGTGGACCCAATACACACCATTGGTTGCTAGGAAACCATTTGAGCATTTTTTTTTCCCAGGGGCAGACGTTTGATTACCCATTTGTATGGTGTGTGTGTGTGTGTGTAGAGGTCAGTGTGTGTGTCTCCAGAGAGAGGTCTTGCCAAGCTGAGCTCTGGGGTTGCTCCAGTATCCAGCCCAGTAATAATAATGAGCCCCTCACCATGCTTGACAGAGCACACAGGCTCAGCAGTCCTGTGGCCATTGCTGTTGTCATTGTGTGTAAGTCTCCTGATGCATGTGTAGTGTGAGTATATATCTATATATATGTCCTTTATGCTCTACTAGTTTGTGCTTGACTGGGTCGGTTTTCTGTTACAACCTCAACAGTTGTTGTTGTTGTTGATGCTGACAACCAGTGTTATCTATTGTTGTTCAGTGGACCATTGCAGAAGCAGATAGTGGCCAGGTTGGACTGTCTTGCTGCTGGACACACATCAGTCCTCCCTGTGACTCCTTGTTTAGAAATGCACCAGCACATCTCTCTCCCCTGGCTGCTCCTGTGAAGTCCTGATTCGCTCACAGACACGGGCAGAGGCACATAAATAGCACGCCTTGTCGACTGACACGGGGAGAAAGACGATGCACACAAACAAATCAGACTCAGCACTGATATGAAAGGGAGCGAGAGCAGAAGAGAGGGAGAAGAGAGAGATGGCATTAGCTGTGTTTTCTTCCTCTAAATGAATTGCACTATGCCCTAGGAGGAAGAGATGAAAATGAGAGAGCAAGCAAGTGGAAAAGACTCAGAGAAAGCCAGAGTTTGAGAGGTTATTTTGAGGCGGAAACAAAAGAAAAGAACCATGAAGAGAGAGCATAGGGTTAAATCCTCCCTGTGTCTGAGAGATCTCAGTAACTTCCTGTCCCTCCTTTTATTCCAGTGTGACTCGATGTCACCTGGATGGCCACTGAATATTAGGATCAGTGCCATGGGCTCAGCCAAGGCCATTATAGCAGCCGGATGGGCTCCTGATGGCCTTTTCTAAGCTTGCCCTGGGCAGCATGGCCTCTCACTTGGGACCACCACAACTAATGGAGAGGGTAGTGTGCTCTGTAAGGGCCTTAGGAAGAATAAGTAGGCTGTAAACTGTGAGTTGAGTTGTGGCAGCTAAAGGGGCTTCAATGCCTCACTGCCCAGCTTACCGCCTGACTTACTGCCTGCCTGCTTGGCATCCAGAATGCTCCTCCAAATTCAGGCTCTGAATACTGGCCTTTTGCACTTTTATTGTAATGCATGCAGATGCTTGGCACAGCAACAAACACACTCCACCTTTTACTGTGGTGCACTGCACAAATAAAATGTTTCAAAGCAGGGAGGAGCCAGACACAAAAATAGAGAAGCACTCTCTTGCATACTCACTCACAGACATGTAGAAATGCAAAATGCACTCACATATCTGCACAAGTGCACAAACACATGCACATATGCACACACACATACACACACTTGCATTCCCCCACCCAGAGTGAAGTAGTTCTGCCCCTCTAAGCTGAGTTATTTAAAGCCCCACTCTCAACTCCATCGGAGTGATTATGTGCTACTGAATTAAACATCACAGGCCTCAGCCCCTGGCTTCCTCTGAAACACGCTCAAACATGCTGGCCTCTTCCTGTTCTTCAAAAGTTCCAAGTTTTGCCTTTCATATCTCCCAGCCAGTACACTAGGTAGTGGAGGTAAAGAGGTGGAGTATGAATCTTCCCTAAATCAGGATCTCCTGCTGTGCCTACTGCTCTGCCATCCCTCTCACAGACCTTGGATGGAGGCAATTCACATTAAGAAACCCTCTGTAAACCGGCTTTTACCCCTCGACTGGTACCCACCCTGGGCATCATTTTAGCTTGTCACTCAGGCAGGGTTGTAGTTGGTGGAGAGCTGGGTGCAGTAGAGGGTGAAATGTAGCAGTTAAGATGAGCATTGACTCCAGACACCCCAATTAGGGTGTCTGTATTCTAAACTGGAAACATTTAAACAGAGAGTTTGTCATAGAGGACCTGGAGAGAGAGGGGGAAAGCAGGTTCAGATAGGGGATTGCTCTGCTATCTAGACAGGAGCTTCAGGCTGTTTGCTGCCTTTTTGGGAGGGTTTGACGTGGGGTTTTGTTTACCTCAGTGTGTGTGTGTTTGTATGTGTGTGTGTTCATGTACTGCATGTGTGTGTCTGTGCTTCTGTGTGTCTGCACGAGGCAAGGCACAAGCCAGCCACCCCCACATTCCAAAACACACCCGTTGGCAGTGAGCGATAAAGGTTCCAAACAAAAGGAAGAAGTCTTGTGCCTTGTGGAGGTGAACTTACAGCACCACAGAGGCAGTTGACCTTGAAATGAGCAGTGGTGTTTGGGGACAGGCGGGGGAGGTCGGTGTTTAAGAGTGCAACCTGAGTGCCAGAGGCCAGGAGGCTGCCTAATGACTGGCACCCCATGCCATCCATCACTATGCCACTGCCAGGGCAGCTGCCCCCACACAGTCGAGAGAGCAGGGCCTTCATAACCCCTCGTATACATTCAGCGGACCACAGCACACGACATGAAACACAAACAATATAGTACACGGTTGTTCCATATGCACACAAAACTGCACACACACATGCAAAGATGCACACCACAAATTCTACTACGCAAGCACAGACAGCAAGAACATGCGGTCAAAATAGCAGATGCACTCAGACTCACAGCTCATTGCTCTCATCCTGCATGCATACTGATGTACATACGCCAACCAACATACAGTAATCTGCCTCTAGACACTCATTCACATGCTATTTATAATTTGATGTAGGCAGACGCAAATACATAAAGGCACAGATACATCCAGAAACACAAATACACCAACAAATGCAACACGCCTCTGTATTTATCGCTTGATGCTGAATGTTTGTGACAAAACAATTGACTTCTCCTGCTTTCATGGTATTTTATATCGAAATGGATATCCCTGTAGTCTGCTAGTTCAATTCTCACATGAAGAACTGTCTCATTCCTTTCCTCCTTTGCTTATTTTCCCCATTACTTCCTCAGAGTAAAAGTGGAAAGGGGGGGCTTTTCCCATACCTGAGCCCCTGTCTGCTCTGCTCTTTCCTTCAGTATGACAGGCTTTGAAGCCCCCATTCCTCGGTGTGGGTAATTTTATCAGAGAGGAACAAGGTTTCCCCCTGCAATCCCTGGCTCATCCACGTTGCATGAAGCATCCCCTCTCAATTAAGATCCTTTCATGTTAATGGTGTTCTTATCGCTCCTGTGCACGGGTTGCGAAAGCAAGGCCTACTATGGTAGATACGGAGCACAGCCATGGAGCAGAGCTGCCTGCCTGACAATATATTAGCTGTTACTCTTCACTTCTCATTTTTCTCTGTCTTTCCACGTATCTCTATCTGGAGCTCTGACTATCCCTTGCTCTCTGTCTCTTAATGAGCTATGGTGGGCTGCTGGAGTAGCGGCTACATGGAGGTGTTCCAAGAGAGTGGCGGATTTGTGGCAGGGTCACAGAGACTTAACAAGACAGTGGACACATTACTTGACCACTCACACCAGATTCCACCAATAGATGTGCTTTGTACTTAAGTCTCAGTTCGTTGTATCTCAGCTGCAGCTCAACATACACGTTCACCACCTCACATTCAGCACAAAGTAGAAGGTCATTGTATCTGTCTCCACTGACATCTAACTCCATCCGTGTCTTCAGCTCCATTAGCAAATCTTTTTCTTCTTCTCTCTCCTTGTTTTTTTGGAGTAGAACAGGGTGTTTGACTTCAGGACGAGGTAGGCAGTCACTTAGAGATCGTAGGAGCACTGGCTGCCTCTAAGTGCGTGGGTGCCAGAGAAACCTGTTGCCTGGCTACAGCAGCACCTTTATCCTCCAGTTGCGATGGCGATGTCCTGCATATCCCGTATGCATGTGTGTGCGAATGCGTTTGTAAGTGTTGGCGCACCCATTTTTTCATGTGTGTTCAGATCACTGTGTATTAGACTGTGAATGTGTGCGTGGGCACGTTCTTTTTTTGTGCATGTGTTCCTTTGTATGCTGATGTGGTTGTGAGAGAGACTGGTGAAAGGAGGGGCAGGAAGGCACTCCACCACCCACTCAGCAGGCCTTCCGCCCCATGGCTGACTCCCCAAGACTCTACTAGTAATTAGCTCAACATCTATCCATCTGTTCTAGGGAGGCGCAGTAAACATTAAGACAACACAGCAACATCAAAACGCTGGCTGGAGACATGCTACATTTTACACGATACGTTCATGCTTTCAGAGGCCTTAACATGTGAATAGCTGGCACACATGCTGACACATATGTATTTATGGGCTCAAGCTCACATACACACATAGTAAACAAACACATATACACAGAGATACAGACAGCTTCACATCCTCGCCCGCATGCACACCACAGGCTCCTGAAACTCTATCCCAGTCTTCCCTTCCACTGCGGAAGTGAGTCTGGAAAGCTGCCCTGAGACCCGCATGGGAGACGAGTGAAAAAACAACCAAAAGACTACATTACACAATTAATCAATAAGTTAATGAGATCTCATTTTCTTTGGAAAATAGTATCCAGGCAAAAAGTTCCCCCTCAGCCTTTTTCCCCCTACTGCTGGAGAACCAACTCCTGGTATTACACTGTGGAAAAGAAAGCAGCCAGCAGGAAATTAAATTAAATTACTATCCTGATAGATTTATGTGATGCTTTACATTTTCATTGTGTTGTTTTCCTCTCAGAGTGGAGGTGAGCCTGAGTTGGGAGAACTGTTAAATGTGTAAAAAAGAAGAGAGGAAGAAGCAAAACAAAATTGGGGAAAGAGAGCAAAAGTTCCAGACAGAGAGATAGCGGATTCCTAATGGTAAAGCACAGGGACACACATTACTTGTGTTTGGTTGAGCTGTAAGACTGCCACATGGTCTCTTCCTTTGGTTTAGTGTGTATGTGTGTGCGTTCATATTACTGTGGCTATGTGTTAAAAGGTAGGAAACAGCTGGGAATGTGGGTGTTGGAAGGAGGAGATTGTGCATATCCATGTGTATTATTGTGTACAGCTAACCCTTGTGTGTCTTGTGAGTATATATTTGTCCGTTGTAGTATGCTAATGAATTTGTCCTTGCTTAGTCTGTGTGTGTCTGTGCTTGTGTGTTTGCATACACTAATGCGTGAGCTGTGTGTCTATGCATATTCACTTCCACCTGCACTCATACATCCACATACGTTTATGTACACTCATAATTGAATGAAGCTGTCTACATTTGGCACTCTCATTCCAAGTAACGATTGAGGGCATCTCTTAGCTGTTGACACAGCTGGTGATGCCATCTGGGGGCATCACACACCGCCCTGTGCCATCTCCATCCAAACAGGGCTGCAGTCGTCGCCTAGTGTCCATACGAATGACAGGGGACAAGGGAAGCAGTGAGATAACATACTGCAATGTCCAGCTCCTGATGGAAGTGGTTGAGGGCGGTCATCTGTCCTCTTGAGACTGCTTTACATACAACTTGTTGCTGTTCCACTACTGGAGCTGTGACTGCCCAGACACAGTGAGATGGTGGTAGTTGTTGGTATGTTTGGGATGTTTTTACAACGAAGCAATTGTTTCTTTGGATCTGTGTGCCCCCAACCACACCCCTGTCTGATGAAAGGGGAGATGGAGAGAGGGAGAGGGGGGATGCAGTCGTAGATTAATGGTACTCACTGAGAGGGAGCACAGACCTACAGTAGCAGCGCTTGATTTATTTGCCACTTAGTACTGATGAGGCTTCAAACTACAGTCACACACACATGTTGTCACAGCATTTTTCTCTATCAAGGTCTTTGTTGGTTTGTCGATTCTTGCGTCTTGTTTAGCTGCGAGTGTGGCTTTGTGCACGTCCTTTTAATTTTGCTCATTCAAACATCTGATGACAATTTTTATTCCATATACTGTATACCTGCTTATATTTGGTTGTCTACAGGTCAGTTATAAGCAGTGCAGCTTTGATTTGTAGCCTGTGTCAGTGTTGGGATATTGTACTGTTAGTGTTTTAGGTTTGTGTGGGCTTAGTGGCAGTCGGATGTTTATAATAAATTGGAAGCGATAAGGACTGAAACAGGGACATTCCTTGTGTGAGTCTTTGCCATGCTCAGTAATCAAAGCTTTTCATGATTACAAAAGTGAATTGATGTTACTCACACCAGCACAACGCTCCTTTAAACGCTACCTATTATTCATAAGCTGTCAATTTAGGGAATTAGCAGAGGTAACCTAGTAACAATTTGCAGGTGGTAAATTGTTGAGGTTTGACTTGGTAAATACAGGAAGAGTTAATTGAGGTTATCAACTCAACATGTGGGAGGACTTGACAAAATGCCATAAGTGTGTTACATGAGCTCACATTGTAATTGTCACACATATGCACATACAAATGCACACATAAAAGAGTACACACACTAGTATACACTTCCAAGCACGCACGCATTTGGAGACATAGATATAGAGATAGCCACATAATAAGTGAGCTTATTGCCGATTTCTGAACACAGATTTGTTCTGCTCCCCGGTTGTGTTTTGGGTTGTGCATTTACTCGTCTGTTCTTTGGCTCTGTTGTGTGTGTGAGGGTTACCATCTAGTGTTTCTTGTTCAGCAACATTTTAATGTTCACCAACCAGCTGGCATGTTCCACATAAAAGTCCTCACAGCTGAGCCACAGTATCTATGTGTCTCTACCACACTTTGCTGTTGTATCCTAAGAAACCATGCTCTTAGACAGACTATCCATAATGTCATCTCATCTAACCTCCCCCTCCCTCCCTCTCTGTGTTCCCCACAGAACCCTGATATTGTGCTCGTCCACTATTTGAATGTTCCAGCCATTGAGGATTGTGGGAAACCATGTGGTCCAATCCTGTGCTCCATCAATACAGACAAGAAGGAGTGGGCCAAGTGGACCAAGGAGGAGCTGATCGGCCAGCTCAAGCCCATGTGTGAGTATTTGAAACATCCCGGAATAAATAATGGTTAAAATGTTTTTAATAGTCCCATTTAGATCTATGCATTCATCCATTCTTGTCACCCTGGTCTCAATCTTTATTCATAGACTTTTATTTAAACAGTTGCTTTCTCTCTAAAAAGGCCTTAATAATCTTTACATGTCCACTTGCATGGAATAAACATAGTGGCTGTTGTTTTTGTCCAAGGATGTGATGTCTAGTCCTATTTGCTGATAGCTGGTACACTAAGTGCCGTCAGCAACTCAGTCCGAGAGCATCTTCGGCCAGTGTTCCTACGTCGTTATATGAGTGTGTTATCTTCCTGGAGCCGTCTGCTAGTTATGGGTCAAAGTTCAGCTCCTCTAGACCTCTGACACCACTCTGGCCAGGCTGAGTGCGCCTCCTCTCTGGCCCAAGAAGGAAGTCAAGGCAGAGGAGGGCAGCAAGCTGGTTATTGATTTATGTTAGTGCGTGGGAGCAAGAATGTCTGACTCACCAGAAATCCCCCATCCACCCCTTTCGCTGGCACTCTCTGTCTCTCTCCCCCCTCAATGGATTTATCCCTGTTGTTATCAGCTTTACTAATGCTCTGTGAGATGCACTATGTGTTTTATGAGTCTCTAGACCTGCCCAAAGATTGAGGCAATGTTTTGGAAAAGTCAGGGTTTTTCTGATGATGATAATAGCTAAATGGGGACCTTGTGGGGCATTGAAAATCATTCAGAGAGCTGTTAAGATACGTTTAACAACCAGCCTGTGATTCGGGTGTGTCTGGCAGGGGCTGGCAGGGCTGTGACTGATATTCCGATGGCCAATTATTGGCGGTGTGGCCAGGTAAAGAGTAACGTGCAGCAGCTTTACAAGCACACGTGAATGCTGGCTGCATACTGACAAGACAGTCCAGACCATCATCACTGAGGTCTTGCCTATATTGTTATCCTCCTCCTCGCTGCTCTGCTTGCTATCAGTTTTAGGACATATTTTAACATAAAGCCTTACCTCAGGACAGCCACTGAACAACAGCGGCCTACTGTATTCATTACATCTGTGACTTAATGTAAAAACCAAGCACCATTTGCAATAATGCGTAAAGTCATTAACTTTGGAAGTTGCTGGGACAAAGAGGTGAGTGTGAGATGCCTTCTAGCTGCCAGGCTACATGAGGGGGCTTCATAAAGAGCAAAAAATCCCTCTCCTGTTTTCTGTCTTTGCATTCTATCTTTCTTCTCCTCTCTGTCCCTCTCTCTTTCTCCTGGACCAGCCAGTAGCTCAACAAAAGCTCAGTGATGGTGCAACATTGCCATCTAGTGGCTCCCATCTCAATGTTGGGAGCAAAGACTTGCGATGAAGTCATGCTATATTATCCATGGATTATTTCATCTTGAATTCTAAAATTAGCACTTAACATAAATTGAATTTTTTCCACAGACTGACCAATATCTTAGAAAACGCAATTTTCCCTAAAAAATAATTTTTGCACAGGAATGTTATAATAAAAAATTGAGCACTGCATGCATAGTGCTCATTTTTTGTATATTGCAGAACTTCCTCGAATTGTCAGAGGTTGTATAGATAAACTAGCAGGGCAGGTTTCCATTGTCCCTTTATCAGGAATGTGCAAAACCATCAAACTTTGTAGTTTGAGTATTGCAGGAGTGTATAGTACAGTATGTCTGACACAGGGTGATATACGGCATGTGTGGCTATATGTTAGGAAATTGTTCTTTATATAATGATGATGCTTCCTACTTCACAAGCTGCTTTTTGTCAGCACACGAACCCTCAGTTTAAAGTCAAATAGTTATTTTGTCAGAACATTGTCAACTTTTGCAATATAATTGCCCTCTTCCGTCTTGCTCTTCCCTTTTGTTATTCTCCTCACGATATTTCAGCGCACAAACCATTTGACACCTCTAATGATACAAAAAAACAACAAAGGAAAATTGTGGATTTCATGGATCAGTTGAGCTTATTCTGTCTCCCCACGACAAAAATACACACACACACGCACACACACTTGTGCTCTCAGTCACAAAAAACTTTCACATGCATGGATGCTCACACACAGCAGTTCAAATATAAGCCCTGTGAAACATGGCCTTGTCTGACCTCTTTCTCCTTATAACCCTGCGGTGTTTGATGAGAAAGAGAAGAAGGGGATGAAGACGGGGGTAAGAGAGTGGCATCACTACTCAGTCACGCTAGCGTTCCATAGACAAGGCAGCCAGCTTGATTCACTCTTTTGGTCTAATGCTATAAACACGCAGCACTCTTTCTAGCTATGCCCCTAGCCTGCTGACAGATAGTGCATGAGCGGCTTTAACAAACACTCAGACAGACAGAAGGCCTGTCTCCAGGCTAGACAGACAGGGGCAGAGAAGAACAGACCAAAGCAAGACAGAGAAGGCTAGCCATCATGTAAACTATTGTGCTCCATTGTCCCATAGAGCGCCAATGGTGCAGAGGCAACCAGATGGGATATGCGTGGATATACAGATCAACTTTTTATCATTAGGGCTATGTGATGCTGCTCATGACAGGATGCAGTCATCAGGATGATGATGTGACTGGGTTGCTGCTTGGTGCCTCTGCTGTTGCTGCCACTGGGATTAAACCTAGTGGCACTGCTCCTGTCATGTCTGCTTTGGAACATAACCCTCAGTGAGAAGAGCAGACAGGCAGACACGGTGGTAACTGTACATCAACAACCCAGAGCCTCCGGGGTTGACGCCCGTCTAGATGAAGAGGGCTGTGGCCATTCTGGCATGAGGGATCAGGGCGGAGGGGAGACAAGATTGTTTGGACAAATAGGGACGGCACTACATGGTGGATGTAAGCTGTTGTATTAGGCTCTCACTCTTGCTCTGTCACCCCCTCTGAGTCTGATCAGCCGAACGGTTGCTCTTCTGTCCTGAAGCCCCTCTGCTTGCTTTGTCGCAGTAGGGGATTCATGACAACATTTTTAGTATGCCTATGGTCCTATCATCTCTCTGTCAGTAATACTAGCATCATCTCATTTGTACTGTTTGCATTACACACTGTCAGGAGGTGAACGGTGACTCAAGCCACACTGTCTAATGGGATCTCCAGACAGACACAATTATTTGTGCAGTAATTATAATGACATTAGATGAAACTTTCCTGTCACCTTTGGTGTCCAATCTATTTTTCAGCTCAGTCACTCAGGATTAATGGCTGAATAACTCTGACTTCATAATAGATCAAAATGAATCCTGTTTATGTTTCTATAACCTGCCACAGTGAGTTGTCTGTAGAGCGTATGATCTTAGCTTGATCACAGCAGTTCTACTGACATCTGCTGGTGACCAGCCTGTAATCTGCCAACGGATCTTAAAGCTTTCAAGTTAGATCCTTATCACAGTCATCCAATCATGTTTCCCAGCTTTTTTCACTTCGCTTTAACTAGTTCTGTCTTTTATCTGCATTACATTCACCCTCTTGCGCTTTTTCCATCTCCTTTTATCTCATATGCAAACAGACATGCACTAAGCAAATTCTCACTGTTTTTCATACATGCTCTAAACCTCGCTCTTTATATATCTCTCTCTTGCATATCTAACCAAAGAAGGTACTGAAGTGTAGGGAACTTGAATTAAAGCAGGCTTGATTTTGTTTGACAGTCTAAATATGCTTCACTTCTGAAATATTACCTTTTTTCCCGGTTGAGAGCCTGAGCACTGCAGCACTCAGTGGTGTCTCCTACCACTTTACAGCCACTAAAACCACTATCTGTCTCATCAAAAGTGGTGGCTGGTTGGCAAGTGGAGCGATGAAAAGTATTAGGAGTTGCTGGCGAGGTGTGACTGAGGCAGGCAGTGGAGCTCTACAAGAGAAAGCCTCTCTTTTTCCCTTGGTGAAGCAGCAGATCTAGTAGCAGCAGCGGCTAGGTGATGTTCCTCCCTAGAGCGGTTCCCTGTCAGAACAGAGTCATAGGTCGGGGTGGGGGTGGTGGGTGGAAGGACTGGGCTTGCTGTCACCTTCATCAGCACTCACAGAGGGGAGGCCACAGAGTAGCAATAGACATTGACACATGGGAAGGAATGAGGCACAATAGAGAATGAGCAGTGGCGTACAGAAGGCTTGACATTACAGTAAAGGGAGACTAGAGAAAAGTAACTGCTCAGTTGTGGATTAACGAAAAAAGGACACATAGGGAAAAGGAGAAACGATATTAGAGTTTAGAGATTTTCCTGTATTAAGGGGACGACATGATAGAGAGCCTGGTGCTTAAGCATAATCAGAACTAAAGGTAGTGCCACTAAAATTCTACTAATGATACTATTGTACCATTTTACCCTAGACCAGTCAGTGGGTTGTTTGTTTCACATCAGGAAAAAAACTGAAATATTAGCTTCGCTATTGTGCTACGGTAACTTTGACACTTTAGAGAGGTGTCCAGTGAGCAGCATGAGGTATACTAGCAGATAGACAGGGAGGGCAGAGGGTGGGGCGGGGGGTTGGCGTGGCTGGTGGTCTGTTGAGCTGGCTGACATCTCTGTCTCCTCCTCTCTCCCGGCAGTTCATGGCATCAAGTGGACTTGCAGCAATGGGAACAGCAGCTCTGGCTTCTCAGTGGAGCAGCTAGTGCAACAGATTCTGGACAGCCACCAAACTAAGCCACCTCCCCGGACTCACAACTGCCTCTGCACGGGCACCCTGGGTAAGGGCTAGTGGTTGGGGTGGAGTTTGTTCTCAAGAGAGAACTGGAAATTCAGCAAGAGAAACAAAAAGGCCATAAAGATACTGTTTGTTATATGGTTGATCTGAGAAGGTGGTTGAGGTCTTTTATTGGTAGGTGATTTATAGTGAAATTGAGTTTCATGGTTATTGGCTTATTATTTTGTTTACTGATATCTGTGTCAGGGCCATATCTGAAATAGCCAAGCTGTTCTTGAATGTTATGGTAATCAATCAAATATTTTCATCTGTGTAATTTCACTATTGGCTGTCACTCATAAAAAGGAACGTACAGCAGTGGATTACTAATTTCTAAAACAAATTACTCTGCATAACCCCAGATACATTTTTATTTCTGATGACTTAAAGGGAACGTTCACCCCCAGATCAAAAATACATATTTTTCCTCTTACCTGTGGTGCTCTTTATCCACCTAGATCGTGTTGGTTTGAGTTGCTGAGTTTTGGAGATATCGGCCATTTTTTTGAAGATAATGGGACTATATGGCACTCGGCTTGTGGTGCTCAAAGCGCAAAAAAAATACGTTTAAAAAACTCAACAGCATTGTCTGTTTCCATAAATCATGACCTGGTTACTCAAGATAATCCACAAATTTGTTGTGAGCTGTTTCATGTAGGGACTATTTTCCTCTACCGATCTCTACGCCCGCTATCGAAAACAGAACAACTCACACCAAAGTAATCTAGATGGATAAATAGCACTACAGGTAAGTGGAAATTATGTATTTGGGATTTTGGGGTGAACTGTCCCTTTATGTTAACAAGCCCCCCAAAATTCCCATACGCTTCACTCACTGTATACTAAAAAGAAAGGCTAGTTTTATCATCCCAAGGAGAAAATCGTCTTTCACAAACTAAATAAATACTAAAACAAAGAGATCATCCATCTTTATCCCTGCTCTTAAGTATATGGAAATCAATTGTATGTATTTGTCTTTCTGTACCCCCACCACCCATCCAACAATCCCAATCTCTTTTGCTTTATTTCTCTTTATATAGGTGCAGGGAGCAGTGTGCACCACAAATGCAACAGCGCCAAACACCGCATCATCTCCCCTAAGGTGGACCCCCGCTCAGGGGGCTACAGCAGTGCTCACTCTGAGGTACAAAACAACGATGTGTCGGAGGGGAAGACAGAGCACAGTGCCCATGGTGGAGGCAAAAGCTCTGGGGGAGGAGGTGGAGGGGGCAGTGCCAGGGAGAAACGCAATGGCAAAGTCCACAAGCCTGTCCTACTGCACCAGAACAGCACAGAAGTGTCATCCACCAACCAGGTTGAGGTCCCTGACACCACTCAGAACTCCCCTGTCTCCATCAGCAGTGGCCTCAACAGCGATCCAGACATGGCTGACAGCCCCGTGGTGACAGGGATGAGCCACGTGGCCTCTGTTATGTCTGGCCTGTCCCAGAGTGTCTTTATGTCTGAGGTCACTGGAGACCCTGTCTACAGCATGTCTCCTACTGGGGGTCCCAACAGTCACCTGATGGGTGCAGATGCCACCTCACAGGGCTTGGTACTGTCTGTGACCTCTGATCGTCACAAATTTGCCTTCCCCAGTGGAGGAGTCGGGGAACCTGGGACAACCACGGCAGGAGACAGTCTGTCCATGCTGTCTACAGCTGGGGTGTCTGAAGAACTGGTGCTCTCCAGCAGTCTGGACTCTGGAACCATCAAGATTCCAGAGACCAATATGAACTTTGACCCTGACTGCTTCTTGAACAACCCCAAACAGGGCCAGACCTATGGAGGCAGTGCAATGAAGACTGAGGGCAACTCTTCCTCAACCTCATGTTCCTCCGGTGGCAGCAATAGCACCAACGGCAGTCTCCAGCGCTCCCCCCCCATGTCAGACAATGGCTACACTTTCAGCTCAGCTTTGGTAAAGAACATCAAGACAGAAGATACATCCTTTGAGCAGCAGCTGGCCAAGGAGAGTGGCTACCAGGTGGGGGCAGTAGTAAACTGTGGCAGTGGGGTGTCTGTGTCATCTGGGGCTGCTTCAGGCCAGGGCAGCCTTACTCTGACCCCAGCAGGCTCCCTGCTTCCTTCTGGTGGGGGTCTGAGTCCCAGCACTACCCTGGAGCAGATGGATTTCAGTGCCATTGATGCCAAGCAGGACTTTACTTCCAGTGCTACCACAGTGAGCTATGCTCAGGCCATGTCCAGTCCTCACATGCAACATCAGAATCGTTCCCCCAGCTTCTTCCTCCAGGATGCCTCTCAGACAGGCCATGCTCAGCAGGGGAGGCCCAGCATGGGCCAGAAAACACATTTGATGGAGCACAACTCCCATGACTCTGGAGGTTATATGGGCCTGCAGGTGGTGAAGACGGACTCCCCTGGCAGCAATGGCCATCTCCACCACCACCACCACCACCAGGCCCACCAGACCCAGCACAGGGCCAACTGTAATGGAGGCTCACCCACAGAGGGGCCTGGCCAGGCGGGCTCTCTCCAATTGCTACAGTTCCAGGGGACCTTTCCTGGGCTGGGCACTGAGCATGAGGAGGTGGTGGGTCTAGAGCAACCGGGCAGTGTGAGTTCAGCTCAGACTGGAGCCACTGAGAATGGTGCTGAGAATCTACTAAAGCCAGGAGACCACATTCAAGCCTGTGGGGCAGGAAACGGAGAGGGAGGGGGCGCAGAGCACTACCTGCAACAGGCCTCGGATGGTGGTGGAGGAGGGACGGGACGTGCAGGAGAAGGGGTAGCAATTCATAATGGAAACAACAACGGTGATGGCAGCAACCGCTCCCAGCAGCAACAGCAGCTGCAGCCTCTCCTCCAAGGCACAAGCATGGTCCAGGGACTTTACAATGCTGTTGGAACCCACCAAGGCCTAGGTGGGCCTGCCAGTAATGGAGGTGCAGGAGGGACGGGCATGGAGATCAGCCTGGATCACTTTGACATCTCTTTTGGTAACCAGTTCTCTGACCTCATTAATGACTTCATCTCAGTGGATGGCAGTGGAACCACCATGTCAGCTGGAGGGGCCCTATATGCTCACCAGCTAGTCGCATCCCACAACTCCGATAGTCAGAACACAGCTGGTGGGGTCCCCCAGCAAGGCCAGGAAGATGGAGGGGCCAGGGGCTCTGGCTACAACCCATCAGAGCTCTGCCTTCAACCCTGCTGCAGCCCCCAGTCTCTGAGTGGAGGGGCTGGAGCAGGGGGAAACACAGGAGAGGCAGGCTCTTTGTCATACATGAATGTAGCAGAGGTGGTTTCTGCAGCTGTAGCCCAGGGGGCTCTGGGGATGCTTCAGGCCACGGGCCGGCTCTTCATGGTCACTGACTACTCCCCTGAGTGGTCCTACCCTGAGGTGAGTGACAAAGCTTTTTATTTTTTTAAGTTTTAGATATGTTTCATTTGTTTGCTTGTTTTTTCATTCATTTTGGTTGTAATGAATGGTTGCTGAGGTGTTGGGTTACGAGGGCTGAACGCGACAGATTTTAAGAGAATTCTGCATTTTGAACTAGAGCAGTCCAACAGGTTTTAAATACTGTAGATCTGTGACAACCAGACTTAAGTTTGTTTGAGGTGTCTTTGTTATTTCCTTTAAGTATGGTCAGTGTCTTCTTGGAGTAGGAAGTATAAAACCTTTTGGATGTGTGGGAACATTAACAACAAAAATGTTCATTGTATATTAATGTATAGACACAGAGAAAAGTGACAAGGCAGATGGAAAACTATAGTTTTACCTTGAATATGTACACAAAAGTCAACAAAACAAGTTCCATGCTTCAATCATGCAGAGCAGAGGCATAAAAAAAACATTGGACCTGATAAAAACTGACCCTTCTGCATACATGGCTTAAGCAATCTTTTGACAAAACTAAGTTTTTTTAACCCAGAGGCAAAAAAACTTTGACACTTGTACTTTTCAAACTGATCTGCAAAAAGAAAAAACAAGCAATGAACGATGTCTTTTGAAAACAATTATTGCTGCAGCAATAATGTCTTGAAATTAATAGAGAGATCCACAAGTTGGAAAGACTGACTTGAAATGTTTTTCTTCCATAAAACTGTCATCATTTAATTTTAGGAGTGACAGGAGTCAATATAAGAGAATAATACTCAAAAATTAAAGTGGTAGTTATTGATTATATCAAAAGTAAAGAAAATTACAGCCAAGAGAGAGTGGTGTGGTTATATAATAGTTATATGATTACCAGATGAGCACAGTATTAGTGCTGAAGACTAAGCAGGGTGTTAAAATTCCCCTTTTTCACCACTCTCCGATAATGTAATGTTTTTTTTGGTATTACAATTATGCTGTCAGCAGTAATACCCTCTTCCAATCTCTGGAGGGCAGCACAATATTTTAATAGCAGTGTTGGTTGTGTTGTAGTTAAATTGGTGCAGTGAAATGATGTTGGTAATCCACATGATGGCAGCAGAGATCAGTATAGGGAGTTGTTTTCTTTTTCTTGGTGTCATTGTTATCTTTGCCTCTAGGTGGCAGGGTATAACAAATAATGTAATACTTATAAACCTGACTTGGCAGGTGTGTTATGAGTTTGTTTTATCCATTTGTCTTGTTTTTCAGGGTGGAGTGAAGGTGCTGATCACTGGGCCCTGGCAAGAGGCCAGCTCAAACTACAGCTGCTTGTTTGACCAGATCTCAGTCCCAGCCTCTCTCATCCAACCGGGGGTGCTGCGCTGCTACTGCCCAGGTAAGACAGGAGAGTGCTCACTCACATCAAAAAAGAGAATGGACGTTTACGCGGAGGTTTCACTTTCACATTATTGATAAACCATCAGAGGAGCTGCTAGCATATTTACCATGTCTTTTTTTGTCCTGTGGCCAATTTCTGTCATCAAAAATACATTTTACATTTTCTATATGTTTTCTTTGTTGTTGTTTTTGGGATAGGGGGGTATGGAGGGTTGTGGTGCTTAGTTTTGTGTTTATCAATAAAAAGATATATTATCTATCACATATAGCATTAGCTTTCACTGTTTTTGTTTGAAGTAGTTGCCTGCAGGTTGACATGCAGTATGCGGCTGACCTGGTCAGCAAGATTGTTTGGGAATCTTTTCTGGATTTTTACACATACATTTTTTAGGGAAGCAATTCCTTGTTCAAATGAATCTCAACATTTAGATATTAAAATACTGAAAATCCAAGTCAATTTTGTATAAGTGAGTGAAACCAAGTCCTGTATCAAAAGCTACTGTATGTCTATCAAGCAGTCAAATGTATTTAATGTATTTACTCAAATAAATTAAAGATGTAGAAGGTTAAACCTGATGTGGCATTATATGAGTCACTGTAATAATGGTAATATTTAAATTCTAATTTAGTCGTGTAGTTTAAGCTAAAATAAATATTTTGCTTACACTGACAGTAGCTTTGCATGAAAAAACTGAGCCAGTCACTGCCTATAAACAAATCTGACCACGTAATAGTGACATTACATATACTTTGTATGTACTGAATTCTCATTATCCTCTCCCTCCCCAGCTCATGACACAGGTCTGGTGACGCTACAGGTGGCTGTCAGTAACCAGATCATCTCCAACTCAGTGGTGTTTGAGTACAAGGCCCGCGCTCTTCCTTCACTGCCATCATCTCAGCACGACTGGCTCTCGCTGGATGGTACGTCTCTCCTGAGTTTTATGCTTTGGTCCCGTGCTCTGACTCTTTCTGTCTGTCCTCTTTCATTTTTACCTCTCTGTTTTCTTTACTCATTCCTTCTTTATTTAGCTCCTAATTCTTCAATTTGGCTCTCCAAAATCCTGTGGCCTTAATTAATGTTGTTCATTGTGATTAATGATATGCTGGACCATCACGCATTACAAAGCCTCTCTCTAGCTTTGCTTTAAACTAATTTGTCACAACGTACACATTTACATGTATTGGCTTTCACGGGAGCTACACAAGTCTGCAGGATATTGTTAAATGCTTAGTAAACTGCCAAAACATAAATTGTGACCTTACTTTTTTTAATCAACATACATAGTAAAAACATTATTTAACTCTCACATTGTATGTTCATTGCCATTTTTAAATGTTTCTGCTGCACATAAAGTCAGTTTGGGTTGCATTTTGGTTGGCGCTAATGTTGTTACATCTCATATATCAGAATGACCGGAGTACACAGTTAGAACGATAACAAAAAGATAATGAGTTGAAAATTAAATCCTGTGTTTCCAGCCATAAAACATGCTGGTTAAATCATGATAAATGTCGCGGAAAAATCTTTGAATTGGCTGACTGTGTAAGTATGAATCTTCAGAACCGTGTTATCAGAGTTGTTGGAAAGTACCTTTTGTTGGTTAAAGGGCTCATAATGATTCAATATTTTCATTTTTCAGCTTTCATTGGAATTGTATTGTTATGATAGGATCATACCATGCTATTGTTTTATAAAATGATGTTGTCCAAATGGATGAATCGGTGCAAATTGCACTTAAAAACTAAATTGAATACAGTGTTTGTTACACATGTGAAGAGTTGTGCATGTAATGCAGTGGAACACAATTCATTGCAATGAATGAATATCAGTTTGATTTATTGTTATTTGACTATAACAAATGTGACTTTTAATATTGCTATCTTCTTAAGTATATTAATATCAGAAAAATATTCTTATTGATATTCTGACTTTGATTTCAACCATACTGCACAGCTTCACTTGGTATTACCCAAGAGAAACTGATTTGAGAGTTCCCTTTGTTGTGTTAAGATGTATTGAGTGATGAGACATTTTCACTTTGTAGTCTGTTGTTCTGAGATGTGCAAATTATATACCACATGACATGTCATATTTAAAGCTTTATTAAGGTCAGTCCAGTAAGAGAATGCTTGAATTTTTTTATCTTGTCTATGTTAAAATCAGCCAATAGGAAAGCTATTGTGTATACAGTAGTGCAAATGCACTTACAAATTTGGAAATTGTTTGTGATGAGTATTTGCAAATTATGTTACACATAAAAATAGATGCTGCAGGGTTGGCAAATTTCCATTGTGTTTAAATTCAGATTAGGTCTGTGAGTCAGAAGACCTACTGTAGACATGTTCACCAGAATGTAATGAGCATGTAAGTCATTGTGTGTTTGTGTGTGTGTGTGTGTAATTGTGTGTGTGCCTGCGTGTGCGCTGCTGGGGAAGCATTGCTGCAGTGCTTGAGCATTGACAGGATAAAGTAGGGCACGGCAAAGCACAGGCTCACAGGACAGCTGCATTGCAGACGGCCCTTGAGGGAGTGGGAGTAAGTAATGGAGAGCTGGCGGCTCCCATGCACGGCAGTACCGGTGGATCCCTCCGCCATTCATACCCTACTGCCTCACTGGCCCATTCACAGAACCAGTTAAGGAGGAGCTGACTGTCTCAGGGAAAACACAGCCCACCCTATTACCTTACTTATATTAACCCCTTGCCTGCCATCTCTCAGTATTTTGTTTCATGGCAATTTATGGTCTCCTATTTGAGGATAATGATGACATATGGTGATCCACAAAGATCACTGATTGCATTGGGACTTTCACTTGTAAAGTAATTAATTTATCTCTGTTTGCATCCAGCTATCCAGCTACTGATAAATAATTTGTCCCTACAATTATTCGAGAAAGACAGTTCCCGTAGAAAGAAAGGGGCATTTGCAGTATTGATAAAACAGCACAAAATAAGCTACTATATACGACTGTTGCTATGAGAAATGAGTGCTCCTCTGGGTTCATTTTGAGCCTATGGCAAAAGCGTGTGTGCCCCGCAGCTTCAGGACCACCGCACTGTGGACAGCGACTCTGGCGCAGAGCGCACTTTAAACGCCACGTGGGTTAATACAGAATTTAGCTTTTCTCGGGGAAAGTAAATGGTTGGATCTGTTTTCCACTGTTTACCCTTTGTAATTGCACAGATTAAATCAATTTCCACTGTGATATCTAGACCACATAACTTATTTCAGAAGTAGGGCAGGATGCAATCACTTGGGCATGTGCAGTCATCACATCGATAATGCCAGTCATGAAGCACAAGAGGACAAGCAAGAAGCGCAGCACTTCTAACGGAAGAATGATAGCGAGCCATTTAGTTCCCCACTTCTTTTCTGTTGCCTAACGTGACTGTACAGACTCACGCTACTTAACCCCTGCGGTCAGTCACCTGATTAACCACAAGGCTGCTGACATTACGTGCCATACGTGCAATCTCTGTGTGTGGGCAGCGGTGTGATGTATAGCTTTGTGAGTTTGTTCGCCCATGGAAGACTCACTGTGCTATGATGTGCTAATGGAACAGCTGCCTGCCTGCCTTGATTTGTCATAATGCAGAGTGGGGGAAGGGGCGCTTTTCTCTGCAGCACTGCAGGTACGGAGCCATGGGCAGGACGGAAAAGCTGCCGGAGCTGCAGAACGCTCATCGTCCGCACAAATAAGTCCCTGAGCTCAGATCCCACAACCCCGAGCCGGGAGAGGCTCGCTGGGAACTGCCAGTACAAGTACAGCCCCGCGTAGCGGCATGCTGGCTGGCTGTTAGTGTTCAGGGGAGCGTGTTGACTCTGAGCCTACTACAGCGGCGTGACAAACGGCAGACCGTGTAGCCGACTCACAATGCCGGAGCGGAGAAGTGGGCGTGTTTGGGCAAACATGGTAAACTACCGCAAAACAGAACAAGATTTAGTTTCAAACGGCAGCCTGGCTGAGAGAAGGCGAATCCATTGGTGGGTTGTTTTTTTTTGAACGGTTGTACCGACTTTCTCCAGTGTGGGAGAGACTCCGTGCAGGCGCACAGTGAACCAAATGAACAGCCACACGCGTCGGGCAGAGTAGATCCATTTGAATAACCCTACAACTTCTTATTGGTATTGTTCTTATTATAGCCCAAATAAGCAATAACGACAAGAATAAGATAAAAGGCGAGCCTTCCGGAGCAGGACCGCGGCTCGAGGAGAAGGCGGAAACGGGAATTAGGGCGTCTGTTTACCGGCGGCACGTGCGCACAACGTCTCTTAGCAGCGGATTTTTGTCGTTTTACTGCAGGCTGGGATAGCAGCGACTACTAGAAACACAAGGAAAGTGTGTGTGTGTGTGTGTGTGTGAGGTGAAACAAGTGAAGAGGAGGAGGGGGCTATTAGAAGGAGAGAAGTGAGCGGTCTTCCTCTCTCTTTCTCTCTCTCTCTCTCTCTCTCTCTCTCTCTCTCTCTCCCTTGCTCTCCTCACGTCGCTCTCTTCCCTCACTTTGTTCTATTGTTGACGAGTGCTCTGTTGAGATTGAGATTCAGTCTACACCAAGGATATATATATATATATATCTTTTTTTTTTTTAATTGTTTCTCCGCATATAGCACCATGCAGTAGACTGGCCGTCAGACTGTTGGGGCAAAACTGCAATTTGAGTGAAATGCAGCTGTGGTTTGGACTTCTTTGGGTTAGGATGCCAGTGAATGACACCTGCATTTCCTAAAAGACAAAAGAGGCAGTCTTTTTGGCTTTAAAGGTGGACTCTACCAATGGAAAATAAAATAGAAGGTTAGAAGTGTTAAGTTCAACCTATGGCTGTTGTGCTGTGCTCGTGTTGTGTTTGGGCTGCTTTGATATTCTGTGCGTTTCTCGTGTGTGCCGAGATAAGTTGAAGTTACACGTTTCTTCCAACGTCCCGCATGCTAAGTTACTGTGTCTTAATGTAGTCCAACTGTGCGTGCGTGCTGTAGCGGAGTAGTAGGCATTTTTATTTTTTTTTTCATATATTATTATTTTTTTCAATGTCTGGTTTGGCCACATGCTTTTTTCAAGTGTTTGCCGTGACTCTGCCTTATTGCAGAGCACTGGAGAGTTGACGCTGATAGTAGCCAACTCCTGACTCACGACTTGGTGCTTGGGAATAAGACGCCGTTAGAGACAGAAAAACGCCGGATATCCTCATCTTGGTGCTCTTGGCAAAAAAAACAAAAAACAAACCTGGCATTCACATTTCAAGGATTCATGACTCTTTCTTGACAGTTCCAGTCTGCTTGCTCTTTTTTCCGGCTGGTGTCCTTGCGTTGCCAGCTGCAGGTGCTGTTTCACGTGTCGTTCAAAGTAGTTGCTGTAGCGCGCCCGAGGGGTCGTCGCTGCTCATTTTACTGGGGGGCGTCGTGTCGTCGGCGAAAGCTACTCACGCTGTTTTGTTTTGTCGTTCAGATTGCATTCAGGGCCGACCTCGGCAACAGCATGGACCAAGGGAGCAATTTAAATGGGGCGAAATAAACAAACCAAAAAACAAAACTACACGTTGCTATTAGTCTACCGCGAGTGCTGCCGCTGAGCGTTTCAGCGCCACAAATCAGGGAACGGCGACTTTCCTTTAACCCCGTTTAGTCTTCAAACTTTGCTGTGGTTGAACCCCTTTCCGGATTATTTAAATTATAGCCTATACGTATCTACCTGTTGCTCCTCTGTGAAGTTTTGAGTTGTACTATATTCAAGGCGTAGAACAAGATGCATAGCCCATATTTGAGCCTTTTAGGAGAACTGTGAAAGGCACAGTACAACAGACCAAGGTCTTGTAGAATATGTTTTGAAAGAGTTGGATGAATCACCAGAGTGCTTTTGAGTTACAGGTGTAATGTATATGCATTCATTGGAGTAATAACAAGTAGGCTAACGCTATTTTGTGGCCACTCTAATGCAAAGTGGTTTACTTAGCATAGTTGGCAGCAGTAGGTTTGTTTCCTGGTTTGACTACACAAAACCATTTCTTATTTGTAGGAGTGGTAGCATAGTGTTAGCAATATAGTAGCACCTGTAGTAGTTGTGTGCTTGTTGCAGAAGCATGAGAAGCAATATTGATATTGATAATATCACTTTAGCAGGAGTTTTGTCCCATATAGATGTGTGGATATGTCACTGTGTGGATATGTGTATGTAAGCATATTTTTGGATACATCTGGGGAATGAATGTGTATGTGTATACAGTATCATGACCATTTTGTCAGCTATATGCATAAAGTATCTCATGTGGGACATGAACCTATGCAGGCTGTGAAAACAGACGCCATTAATACAAGCAGTTATGGTAGCAAATGTATTGTACAGCTATTACTAATAATATCAAAAATAACAGATGAATAAGTCTCCTCTCTAGTTCATGTAATTTAGAGGAAACTGTGTAACTGTAGCTGTTATAGTGGTATCAGTAGTAGTAATAGCATTAGTAGTAGTACTAGTAACAGCAGCAGTGACGTGGGAATGCTTACACCTGAAGGTGATGGATCACCCCAGACAAGATGTTTTAAAGCAATAGGTACATTTAAAGAGGAACAGTCATTTGGAGAGAGCACATCATTTCTGGCTGTTTATGACTCGGTTCAAGTTTCCCAAATCATTAGGAATGACCTCACGTCAGATGGCCTCTCTGTTGTTAACTTCTTTTATACCATTGCTTGGATTTTTTAAAAAATCTTATAGTTAGCTCGTTACCTTATAGTTAATCATTTAACAGTTCATTTAAGTCCAAGATATAGTGGGCAGACTTAAAACAGTAACACTGTGTCTGTCTAATGCAATCCAGTCTAATAGTTATTCAATACATTCTACCTTTGTGAAGCTTACAGTATAACATGTGGTTTGTGGTTGGACTGTCAAAGAGGTGTCAAGTAAAGCCTTTGGTAAATTTTAAAGCTAAAGTTTGTGGTTTGTATTATGTTATACATCTGTCAAAATCTGTCTATGCTGTGCACAATACTGCCCACCTCTGTGCTCCAGTCTGCTTATAAAGCACAGGGGGATAATGTATGTTTCTGTATTCTTAGCTAATTGTACCATATATTAATGACTATAATGTTATGTTGTAAGTTTTGTTTTTTGTTTGTGGGCCAGTCTGCTAATGTGGTTATCAAATTCAAGTTCAATCTCTGTTCATACTGTGCAGTTGTATCCCTCTGAGTTGTCATGAGAACATATTAAAATAGAGGGGGTAATATAAATAGTCTCAAACCAAGCATACATTATATCACATTCAAGATCAAATAGCTCTAAGTCTCTCTCTCTGCTCACTCTCCTGTCTGTCCTCGCTTGTAAATTACAATTGTTGCTACAGTACAATATACCATAGATAAGATTCCAGTGGGTGACAAGAGACTGAAATATGATTTTAAGTACAATATTGAAAAAAATGCAGAGAACAGGCTGAGAATCCTGTGAATGCATTTAGCCTAACTGTGTTGTCTTTCTATTAATGGAGAGCTTTGGAGATGTCATGTCCCTTGGGCCTTGCTGTTTTTTATCAGATTAATTCATCTTTAAAATTCTTTCTCCGCTCATCTCTCACTCCTGCCTGCAGCTGATGTGTCAAGGAGCATATAGTTGTTTATGCAAATAGGAAGCTAATGATATGTAGGTGTTACTGTATCAATTGAACATCTATAATAATCAAACTACCCTACTTTCCAAGACAAAAAGCCAATACTGTATCACTCTATTAGTGTGATAGCAGATGACAGTAAATCCCTATGGTGTGCACTCTTGGCATTTTACCTTCAATGTGACACAATGTATCTATTCAGCATTTATACTGTACTCATTTTGACCTATATAGCTGGACAAATGCCAGTAGGTTAAGAGCTGCTTCACCTTTCTGGCAGAACAGACAAGTATCATTCAAGCATTGTGACCTTTGTTTGCGGTTATTATAAACTGCTGTATATGGTTGAGACTAAATTCTCTGTGGAAACAGTGGTGAGACAGAATTGTCTGACAGGACATACCACCTCTGAATATTGCATTTTGCTGATTGCCTTTTGTGTGACGGATTTCTGCTGTTCTGTACAGGTTGCACATTTTTGTATGCAAGACCAGTAAAGCTATAGGAACGGTTGCCCAGTGACAAAATGTTTTTGGATTGAGGAACAGGCTGTACAAAACATGGTCAATCACCTGACAGGGAGAAAACAGCAAACACATTTTACATTTGACATGGCAAAAATCAAAACTAAGTCTGCGTGAATCAGTAGTGGTCATTGTATTTGTATTTGCTTTTGTTTCTGTGTGGAGTCTGAGGAGGTTGCTCCAGGTGACCCAGTTTTCTACAACAGTCAAAAGAGTTACAGGATAGGTGAAGTGGAAACTAGGTGCTAGGTGTGAATGTGTATGCATTTGTCTGTTTGTGTGTGTTAGTCTTGTCACCCCCCACCCCCACCGCGACCCTGAGCAGGATAATCCTTATAGCAGATTGATGGATAGATGGCATCCTCAAATAGATTTGATGCCATAGTAACAGATTGTACAAAAGAAAGATGTCTATCTATCATATACAATATTATTATTTGAACAATTTAAATCTTCTAATATCACTATGCTAACAAGAATAACAAGGAAGAAAAAAAATAATAGACCGAACAAAACCCGAACCAATAATAACACTATGTCTAAGTAAAGTCGGCCTTTGATCAACGGACAGCCATGTGTTCCAGCTGTGAGGGCTGCTGCCAGATGGCCTGGCCCCTTCCCCTGCATGGTCACAAATATCAGCCTCTGTCAGTCAGCTCACACAGAGACCCAAAGGGAGGCTGGCCTCTAGTCTTTCTACTGGGTTACATGTGAGAAGTTGACTGGCTGCAGAGAGATAATGAGGTCCAGCACTAAACTTGATTGGCATGAACACAACCAGAGGTTCAGAAGTAAGGACTATAGATGTCCTCCCACATTCTATCAGAAGTTCATTATATGAATAACTGTACTCCTGTCTTCTCATCTCACTTCACCCTTTTCCTTTCTTCACCTGTAATCTCTCCTGCTACCTTCTCCCTCCCTTCAGCCTGTTCTCATTACCACTGTGCTCCGCTGAGTGACAAAAAAACAGTCCTGTCCTTCCCTTATCCGTCTTTATATCAACCTGTCTCATGAGGAGCTGGTGAAATCTCCCAGAGATGAGACAGATCACATGGGGTAGGGCAGTGACGTGTGGTTTAAACCCAATTCACATCTTACAGGGTAGAAGCAACAGCAGAGCCACAGTGACACACAACAGTCATCACACGCTAAGGAACACTTCTGACTGCAGAGATCAGGCAATAGTTTACTTTCATGCAGAAAGTATGTTAAAGTACTTCTGCTATGGATCTTATGCAGAAGTGACTTCCCCGACTAGACATGTGACTTTCCCCATGGAGCCCAGCTTCTTAATCTGGATGACAGGACCAGGTCACGGGCCAGTGTCTGGTGGGTCCCATGATGACAACACTAGTAATTTATTCTAATAAGCATCGGTCCCAAGGCAAGCGACAAAATTACTCATTTGGGTTATCAGTCACAAAAGTTCAAGACCTCTTGTCACAAAGTATTATGTGGCTGTTTTTTCACATTCTTGATGTTTAGTGATCCCTCATTAGCCAAGGCAACTGTCATTCTATTAAAAGAAAGTGTGGTATTTTCCCATCCTCTACAGGCTTTCGTCCCAGAGGTGAGAGGTTTTCCTCTCAATTCTAAGGGGAGACAAGTCCAGTCATCATTTAGCCACATATTCACTATGATTTCAAAAAGCCCACTGCAATTGTTATGTAACAGACTGTTCAGACACAATCCTTCACTCTTAACTATGTTCACTGTTCTCATTAAAATTACTCTCACTAGATTACACTTAACACTCCACAGTATAACACACAACAGAGATGAGTTCAGGTAGATAGATGTGTGAGAGAAATGATGAAGCATAAAAATCAGTGAAGGTTTTTATTTGATAGAATGTGAAGAGTTCTTCTTCCTTTTGTATTATTTTAGTCTTGTAGGGGAATACATCACTGAAAGCAAGAGGAAGATGTACTGTATAAAAAATCTCCACAAGCGAGGGAACTTGACTCATCTGTAGAAACACCTGGCTTTGGAAGGCATAATTGGGTCATGAAATCTGTAAATTTACACTTCGGTAGACTAATCAACTTTCATTCAAGTGTCCTAAATATAATGATTTGTGCCTGCCTAATTTTGCACCCAACTGCTTTTTAAAATAGCATGTCACAGTCTGCCCTAAATTTGTGAGAGTGACCACGTCTGCTGCCACACACCGTCACAAGGGAGTAAACCAGAGAGTGGGAGGGCGTTAACAACGTCACCGTGTTGTTACAGTTCTGTTTGGCTGCTCACCTTCCATGTCTCCTCCCTCTCCCCTCCCACTTGTCTCTACCCCCATCCTCCCTCTGCAGTGGACGTGCATCGCATTTGGAGCAGCAGGCAGCAGGTGGAGATGACATCATCTGCACTGCAGCACACTGCAGCACTGGGTCTGAACAAAGACATGTCAGCCTATCGCTAACTATCCCCCTCTCTCTCTCCATCTCTCTGTCTACGTTTCTCCCCCCATGTCAGCCAGAGGGTGAGGGAGAACATAGCCTTGTACCAAGGCAGGTTGTAGTGCTGTGACCTATCTCAACCCTCTTACTGCCCTCCTGACACAAGCACTCAGGCTCTCAAACGTTTCCACAAGTCACCTGTTTCCACAAGTCACCATGTGGATTGGTGAAGATGGATCCCGCATACGAAGAGGAAGAGGCACTGCAAACCCTCCAAGCATCTTTCCTGCTTGATAAGAGAGTGATCTGCCGCTCTGACACCAGGCCCATGTAGACAGTCTACAGCACACACAGGGATTGAAAGCAGAGACCTCAGTGTTGTGCTCCAAGTCCATTATTCACAGTGCAGCATGTTGTCACTGAGAGCAGTAATTTACCAGCCAGTGACATTATATTTTTCTGTCCAATGATAGCAGTTACTTGACCTCTTTTCCAGTTGCTTATAGGAGGTCTGACTGTGACATTAGCTCTCCACGGAGCCCTGAGCCGTGACTGCCAAGATAGCGTAAAGCACAAATGCCACCAGGTCGTGCTGTGAAGGCTCCCCACTTAGAGTCATTAGGTCCCTACCTATGGCGTCAACACTGAGAAAAGAGAATAGGCCATGTACACAAAAGCACAGCAAAGAAGATTTATAGACACTGTTTTTTCATTGTTTGCCATTCTCTCTCCATTTTTATTTTTTTCTGGAGAACTGAGTCCTTCTCCTCCCCTTCATCAATAAGCCAATAGCACGCAGGCAGACCATACACACACACAGCCATGTTCCTGTCGCCTAGTTACCGCTCGGCAGCAGGTTGCCACAGAAACGGCCTCATAGTGGCTAAATGGGGAATGCTAATGCAGTCTTCTATACTCCCTGCTGCAGTGGGCTCTCTGTGCCCATCCCATTCTGCTGTCTGTACACAGCATACTTTGTGTATACGTGTGTGCACGCACATTCAAACTCACAAGTGTTTGTTGTTTGTTTGTGTGTAGGTGAGTGTTTGTGGGGTTTTTTTCTAAATGTCTCAGTGAGCGTTGTGTCTTATAATCTTACATAAACATACTGCAACAGGTTTAAATTGCTGCGTTTAAAAGTGTGTGGATGTGGTTAATATTAGTTACTCAAATGCATTTTGTGTGGTGATCAAAACGTGCCCTTCAATGTTATAGTGCTTAATTTTTCAGTTACATCCTATTTATTTTTTGTGTCTGTTTCACTAATTAAAATTACATGTCTTCAGAAGTCACTTGCTCTTCCCTCTCCTCACTTAGGTATTGAATTATGCAGCATGTTCTATATGTCTAACGGAGAAAATAGCTTTTCTTGTTGCAAGGCTGAAAACCTGAGGGGAGGCAACCCGTTAAACTACACTGACACAGGGTACAAAGCAGTAGTTCCCACCTAAGCAGCATGTAACCACTCTGAAGTCTTATACACCTCCATCCATCTTGATGCATGGAAAGGCTTGATTTTCAAGGACTCTGGATAGGTGTAAGTTGTGATTAATTCTGAACTGTCAGCTTGGTCCTCCTACCATACAGGCTCATGGACATGGGGTGGGCAGGGATTCCTTGGCCATAATAGGGTGTACTTAATCAGCTGGATAGGGCCTTCAGCTGTACTCCCCTTTGTAAAAGGGTGGACACATTTAACATGCCCCCACTCATTGGCCAATCGTTCAAACAGCATTAGTCTTCTGGGGGTGTGTTTGAGTGGTGCAGGAGAGATGGCAGCAGGAGTTTAGTGATGGCAACCATTAGCAGATGATTGATGGGCTTTTTGGGGGGGCATTTTCTAACCTTCATTGATAGCGACAGCTGAAGAAAGACAGGAAATGCGGGAGAGAGATGGGGGATTGGGGGTGGGACTCGAACCCCGTCGCTGCGGGTGGGGCCTTGTACATGGAATTAAAAATGATTATAAGGGTTTTGTGTGTTACAGCTGAAAGTAGGATATTAACTTGCTATCAGCTTTGCAGTATCTCATAAATAGACTAATTTGTTCTTAAATGCTTGATTGTATGCCTCATGATGTTATGGCCCAAGTCACTGCGACATTCTCAGTGCTGTTCAGAGCAACATATTTGGTGCAGCTTGTGGTGCATACTCTGTGATCATTTGTCTTGTCAGGACACAGGGTTGTTTGTGCTGGTAAAAGCAAAGACAGCCATTTTTTTTTGCACACTGGATGCTACTTGTGTGCTGACGTGTTCTTCTGTGTCCCACTATTTGCCCAGATAACCAGTTCAGAATGTCTATCCTGGAGCGCTTGGAGCAGATGGAGAGGAGGATGGCGGAGATGGCCAGCCACCAGCAGCCGAGCAGTGCAGGGAGTGGCGGAGCTGGGGGAGGAACAGGGGGAGGAGGAGGGGGAGGAGGAGGGGGAGGAGGCGGAGGAGGTGGAGGCAACAACAGCCAGACACAGGTAAAAAAACACTTCATGCTACTCATATGTTGTGCAAGTGAGAGTATGTTGACAATCGTACAAGTGACAGTACACCGCAAGCACATTGTGTTTTTTCATTTTTGACAAAAGTACTGTGTAACTATATAAAAGAACTGAGGGATTTTTTGTTGTTGTTGTTAAAGGGGCATATACAACAACCAATAATGATTTCCTCTTTTGCGTATGTGAGTGTGTATCTGGCCAGATGCAGGCCAGCAGCTCCTTTGAGAGCCGTGTCGTGGTGGTCTGTGAGAAGATGATGAGCAGAGCTTGCTGGGCCAAGTCCAAACATTTAATCCACTCCAAGACCTTCAGAGGCATGACACTCCTTCACCTGGCTGCAGGCCAAGGCTACGCCACCCTCATCCAGACACTCATCAAGTGGCGGTGAGTTCAAAATACTCTACATGTTGTATAATGTTGATTTGGTTTGTAAATGGCGTGCACCACACTAAATAGTGGTGATATGCTGATTGTTTTCTGTCTTCCATCCAGCACCAAGCATGCTGATAGTATCGATCTGGAGTTAGAAGTGGACCCTCTCAATGTAGATCACTTCTCCTGCACGCCTCTGGTAAGAGAGCTGAAGTTAACATGTTTAGAACGGTTTGATTTTTTTGGTCTGGTGTAATGATATCCACTAACTCTTTTCTCTTTGCTGCTTTTTCCTATCTGTCTGTTTTGCATCCAGATGTGGGCATGTGCACTGGGTCACCTGGAGGCAGCAGTGGTCCTGTATAAGTGGGACAGACGTGCCCTAGCTATCCCAGATTCTCTGGGCCGCTTACCCCTCTCAATTGCCCGATCTCGTGGCCATACCAAATTGGCTGAATGTCTGGAGCAGCTCCAAAGGGAAGAGCAGCAGCCACCTGCCCCTCTACCACCCACAACGCGCATGTCTTTCTCCCCAGCCCCTGACACACCCACTACAGACAGCTGGATGGTCAGCTGGGCAAACAACAGTGTAGTAGCACCCAGCGGCAAGAAAGGGGGTCCTGCCACCACTACAACCACCTCCAGTACCACAAGCCTCAATCCAGGCCAGTACAGTTGTCTTTTTGCCTTTGTCTCTTCCTGTACACTTGGAGGAAAACTGGTTAAGCTGATGGCCTCCCATAAGTCACTGACTGGAAGATTCCTTATTTTCTGTTAGTCTATAATAAAAAAAGTCATTGTTAGTGTATTATGCAGCTAATTGTTGCTAAATGTTATGTTTTTCTGCAGACTTGAGAAGGCCCAGGTCAGAGCCCTCCAACTACTACAGCAGCGAGGGCCAAAGAGACCTCCCACTTGCTAAAAAACATAAACCCAACCCAGAACTATTTCAGACTCGGCCTGACAAGGCTATGTCTGTTCCTCTAAGCCTGGAGCAGCAACAGCTCCACAAGCTGTCCTCTAGCCCCAAGAGCTTGTCCTCAGAGGGCCTGAGCTCAGACAAGAACTTGTCTACAGGAGGCAGCACAGGGACAACAAGATGGACCTCCAGAGAGAGTTTCTCCAGCAGCGGCTTGGGGAGGAAGGCCCTGGGGGTCAGTGGAAGCAGCAGCCTGGGGAAGGAGAAACTGGTCAACCGGTTGCGTCAGCGGGAACAGCTAGGCATGCTGGTGATGGCAGACAGAGAAATGGCTGATGCAGAACTGTTATCCTATCGGGAAGATCTTGAGAACCAAGACTGTCTCACACAGATGGATGACCTGCAGGTGAGAATAAAAAAACAACTCTTTACTCGGTCACTTAAATGTGTAGAACTGGCACTAGCACAGCCACACATGAAAGGTTCAAAATCATTTAAATGCCGGCATCACAGAAATGGCATAACATAATATGCGTCTTCTTGCAGAAGAAAAAATCAGGGGGAAAATCTGTTTTAACTGATTGACTTTTTCAAACTATATTTTTTGCAAAAGTTGGTAAGAAAATGTAAATTAGAGGCCTTATGTATGAAGCGCATGTAGTATACTTCTTACATTACATACACCGTGTATTATTAGAGGCAATATACAGTATAGATATTGCAGTGGCACCACTTTGGAAAGTGCCTTACATATGAATTACCAGTGAAGAAAGCTTGGCAAGATGAGATTTAAATTGGACATAACACTACCATGCCACCTCTTTTATGTCCGCCTTCTGTATTGGGTAGGCGGTACACCAGGCCAACCTGGCACTCTGTCGATGACCATCACTGCACAATAAACTCTCTCTATTGATCCACTTCCATAGCCAAGGGATTCTTCCAGCCATCCATCTCAGTCTAACTACTCTTCCAACAGATGAAGAGCTGGATTAAGAATTTTAGCTTCCAACAGTATCACTCTCATCATTATCACCTTCTCCACTGGCATTAAGGCCAACATTTTTGTCACAGGGTGAAACAATTAAACCTGCATGTCTAGACCATGCATAGTGAACAAAATAGGTAGTCATGCACTTATATATAATGAAAAATGTTGAAAAGGTGGGTTCTTTGTCCCAACAAAACAGGTAAATATGATGACTCTGGCAGAGCACATCATTGAAGCAACGCCAGAGAGAATCAAAAGGGAGAACTTCACCCCCACGGACTCTGTGCCCTTTGACACATCAGGGGTCAGCAACACCATGAACTGGCTGGCCAACTACCTAGGAGATGTGGAACAGCTGCCAAGCATCATACACCTACGGTAAGGAGCAGTGTGGGGCAAGAAATAGCAGATATGCATTTTGCATAACCAGTGTGCAGGTGTATGTACAGTATGTGTGTCCTTCCCACTGCATAGGTATTTATCCTTTTTTCTATGCTTTGTTAAACCCTGGTTGTCCAAAAATGTCACTCCTTTGTTGGAGTAAAATGGGTAGACTGTAAAAATGAACACTATTAAGAACTGTTATACATGCAGCACATACTGTACATTGCCACTTTAAAGTCAGAGTGAAACTGCTTTTTCAAAAATAACTTGCTTTCTAGGTTTGATGTACAGCATGCCCTGTTGAAACAGGATATTTGTGTGAAACATAATGCTATGATGGATCAGTTAAACGTGTAAGGCAATGGGATGTCACTTGGAAAAGAGTGGCTGTTTTTTTTGATCGAAGGGGGAGTGGTTCAGGATTGCCTACTATCTGTGACATGTTATTTTTTGGAAGTTTAATTTATACTTACTACAGTTTTTCAGGACATTTGCAGACTGTCAAAAAAATACACTAAAAATAAACACTTTCTATTATCAGTTGTTAAATTGATTTATGTGGCATGGAAATTTGGCACACAAGGTAAATATTTGTGGTGACTGTGATTCCTAAATCCATCACTATTGTATCAAAGA
Source organism: Coreoperca whiteheadi (assembly GCA_011952105.1). Taxonomy (NCBI): domain Eukaryota; kingdom Metazoa; phylum Chordata; class Actinopteri; order Centrarchiformes; family Sinipercidae; genus Coreoperca; species Coreoperca whiteheadi. The sequence continues at coordinate 23,372,757 of CM022479.1, forward strand.
CCAAAACAGTATGTATAAGTTAGATGTGCAAATTGATCATAAATGTAATTGTTAGATAGACAGGTGAACTGTATGCTTGCATATTCATCACCTGCTGCATTCCTACACTAAACAAAGGGGTTCTGGAATAAAGTGAAAAATTCTGTTATCTTCTTTCCTTAGATCTCTGTATAATGAACCCCTGACCCCATCGTCCAATCCCAACCTCAGTCCTGGGGGGTCTCCACTGAGAGAGGGGCCCCTGGAGAGGTCTACACTGACATCCCCAGCTGACTGGAGTGAGTTCATCAATGCCTCCAACAGCAAGGTGGAGCGAGACCTGGCCCAGCTGACTCTGTCAGATCCAGAGCAGAGAGAGCTGTATGAGGCTGCCCGCCTAGTCCAAACTGCCTTCCGCAAGTACAAGGTACAGGCCTGACGCTCAGGTGCCATATGCTGTGTGTACTGCAGGCCGCAGTGACAGGGCTGTACTGTTAGGACTGGTATTATTAGGTGGTTTTGTTTTTGGCTTTGGGAAGGATGTTGAAGGGTTCACTTTTATTTGGTTCCAAGCTATGGAGCTCTGATTTTTGCAGTAAAGTTCTGGGTTGTGATACGGTTCATTATCTTTCGTCTGGGGATATACTGTTTCTAATCATGCTTAATATATATTATTCACATTTTTCTCTATCTGTCTCATTCTCTGTTCCTCTGCTCATATATACATATTACAGCATAAACAAAAATATATCCAAATATGTCCCTGTGGTTTCAGCATGGGAAGATGCCTTGAGCAGAGCATGGCCTTGCTTAGAGGAACGACTGCACTGTCCCCTGTATCCCTGCTCCAATTAGACACAATTAAGCTTATGTTCTCTTCCTTTCTTTTTGTCTCTATTTCTCTCTCTTAGTTAGGTGTATGGAGCCTGCTGCTGCCTGTTTTTAACGAGCTCTCCACACACCAGTCCTTTCCCCTTGCTCGATCCCATTCTTCAACTCGCTACCCACCCTCCCAGCTACTTTTAATGTGTTTTCATATGCCAAACTCTTCGCTGTCATTTACAGCTGTAGTCACCTGTTATGCCTGTCTACCAGCTGATGCTGAGGTGGACCTTTGGCTCTCTGTCGCTCGACATTTACCTCCTCCTCACCTCTGCTCACATGGGGGCCTGTTCACCAGAGGTGGACTCATGCAAGGGTGGCATTCACATGCCGGCCACCAGGAGACCTCAGGGAGACTTGACAGAGCCACCAATATCCTTTGTGGCAAAATGCAGGTTCTACTGTGACCTCTGACCTATCCCGCTCTACTCTTCAACAGGGACGGCCTCTCCGAGAGCAACAGGAAGTAGCTGCTGCTGTTATTCAACGTTGTTACAAGAAATACAAACAGGTAGGCACCATGAAAGCATTGAAATGGTCCTGATATGGTCACATCCAATAAGTGCTTTTGTGGACATGTTCCAATGTAATTATTGTATATCATAGTCTTTTAGGAGGATATCTACAAAACTATCTAAATACTCTTAAATATATTTAATGAATCTTTTCAACATTAGGGTATGTTAGTGCATCATTCACAATATTTTCCTTTTTCTGTTTGCAAGCTTACATGGATAGCCTTGAAGGTAAAACTTTTTCACTACCTGCAGCTAAATTCCTTTCCAAACTTCATGTTGTGTTCTTCTGTGACAGCGTGAATCCATAGCACTACTGGAGTATTCACACACAGCAAAGCATGACATAATGTTTTGTTCTCATTGGCAGTATGCACTTTATAAGAAGATGACGCAGGCCGCCATCCTTATCCAGAGTAAATTCCGCAGCTACCATGAACAGAAGAAGTTCCAGCAGAGCAGGAGGGCTGCTGTGCTCATTCAGCAATACTACCGCAGCTACAAGGAGTTTGGCAGGCTGAAGGCCCATCACCGTGGGGCTGCTGCTGCCCTGGTGCAGCACAAACTGAGGTAGACACCCAGCCACATACTGCAGGCCAAATACTGGAGTATACTGTTACAAATTGGCTTAAGGAATGTGACAAGAAGGGAGTCCATGCAAAGGTTACACTTCGAACAAGAGTAATTTATTAAAACTAAAGTTAACTCAAATGAACAATGGAGTGTGCATATCAGCAATGTCGGCATTTAAAACAGTGCATGGATGTGTGGTTGATATGCTTTGGCGGTGTTGAAGGTGCAAACCAAAAGAAAGTAATGCAGGGTGGATGTCAGGGATAGGCAGGAGGAAGCACACTGGCCAGTTTATATAGCCCAAGGTCCCAGGTGAGCTTAAACGTTGAGCTCAGAATGAACGCCAAATCTCGTCACAAGGGTCCAAAGTTCCTGTAACCAAATTAACACAAAACTGGACAATATTAATCCTGCTAAAGAGGACAGAATAATAAAGACCACTGTGTCATACTACCTTCTACAAAATTATGTGCAATAGTTAGATTATTGGAGTTATTGAAGGATAACAGATGCCTTCAGTCATTTATAGACAGATATGTTTACAGGACGACTTCTAGAAATGATGAAATGTCAACTTCAGGTTATGAATTTTTTAGTGTAAATATAATTCTATTATTATTTGGAATAGAACCCTTTACATTTTCACTGAAAGATAAAATTCGTCACAAATTCATGTTAATAGACATGTGTGCCAGTTGTCAACTGTCCAAACAGTAAGACACTATTCTCTTTCTGGTCTTAGAGGGAGTCTGCTCACAAAGAGGCAGGATCAGGCTGCCAGGAAGATCATGAGGTTCCTACGTCGCTGCCGCCACAGGTAGACCTGACTCACACAAATACTAACATACTTATTTCTACATACATACACACACAACTTTAGGCTAGATAAAACTTCACATTCAGATTTACTGCAAGGGTTGGTTCATGGCCTAAAAAGTAAAATGAGCTAATGAGTAAGTCACAGTAGAAACTACTAGTTTCATTATCTTGTCCATCTACTATTGTTTTTAGCTGGTGTTATGTGTTTGATTTATTTTTGTTGGATTGGGTGGTTAGAAATGTCTAACACCTAAGCTCCAGCCCTCCCCCTCACTGTATTTGGCCCCCACCTGTCCTCGCCCCCTCCTTCACAGTGCCTACTGTGTGCTAATAGCTGGTATTGTTTTGCTGTTTATGCCAAGCCCCTTGATGGACCATAGACTGTTCAAGCGGGTGAGTGCAGCCTCAGCAACTCAGTTCGTGCCTCCCTCTCTTTCTCTCTCTCTCTGTTTATTCTGTATGCCTCTTTCTCCCTCTTATCTCCCTCTCAGTCTCTCACTCTCACTCTTTAATAATACAATTATCTCCTCCTGAGGTCTCGGCCTTCACATTCTCTCCCTCCTTCCCTCACTCTCATTTTCTCTTTTGCTCTTTCTCTCTCACCCCTCCACCCACCCAACCTCCTTCTCCATCACTGTTGCTTGATGCCTGCTTGCATGAAGGCTGCCGACTGGAGCCACAGGTGGACTGAGAAGCTCAGATTTAGAGCAGAACCTCAAACTAACAAAATGCTTATGAATGACAATATCACTGCAACACTTACCAGGCACTTCTCTGACTCTCTTTACCTCTGTCTTTCTCTCCTTGGAAATTACTTTTTGTTCATGATTGTTTTTTTTTATTTCAGTTTTGTGTGGTTATGCACATAGCCAGTTTGAGAAAATGGGAGGCTTTTTTCGATCATGTTTTATTCTGCTGCATGTCAAGTGGTGACAACTATGGGCCTTGCTCTTCTACCTTTAGGCATGCTGTGGGCCTGCTGTTTCTCAAGTAGTTGTCTGTCTGTCTGACTGGCTGTGTGTCCTGTTTCTAGCCACTCGACAGACTGAGAGAGGGACTTAACCCCTGTAATTTCCATTTATTAAAACTGTGTTGAACTGTTTTGAATGTATTATGCCCACCGGTTCATCAAAACAAAACAAAGAAAGAAAGAAAATACGATACAAAAAGATACACATGAATGGGGAACAAGCTCAGACCATCATATATAGCATATATAGAAGTTTTTGCATTTTTATTATCGTCATAAATCTTTAACCTCCTTGCTGTTGACATTCATATGACATTTCTTTACTCTTTTCCATATCTGCTGTATACTGTCCTAAGATAGGGTACCATGTTTTTAGAGTAGGTGAGATTGTTGATGTAACCACCTCTTATGGCAGGCTTCTCTGCTATACTGTGATATAGGTTAGGAAGCGGTGATAGAATATAGGTCACAGCGAAGAAACAAACAATAGGCTCCTCCAGCCATTGGGAATAAAACACAGAGCTTTAATGGATTCATACCTCCAGGGAGTACTCCAGCTCAGTATGAGAGGATGAACCACACACACACACACACACGTGCACACACCATGCATCTACATAGTCTGCCTCTTTTCAATACATAAATGTTGCACTAGTGACCTCCTAAGGATAAAGAGTAGGGCTGAATCCATTACATGTTGGTGGTTGGTGTGTTAAAATCAATTTTTAGGGTAAAGAGTGCTGTGTACTCGGCAGGCTGACCGCTTTTTGCTCATACACTTGAGACACATGTCTCTTCTATGAACCCACACCAGCTTCTGGTGGTATTCTTCTGTGAAATACCAGATGATTGCAGTTGAAAACTGAACATTTCTTCTCAGCCTTGACCAGCGTGTTTGGAAACACACTCCTTATTTCTTTTAATCTTTCATATGTGAAAGTGACCTCCACCTTGACCATAAACATTTAGTGCTATGATTCATGCTTTTCATCACTGACTAAATAGATTTAAAAAGGTAGAAGGACAATTGCACATTACATTCTAATCTTTATTTGCAATAATCAAAGGAGTAGTCCTTTCATACTGTAAGGCACCAGTGTCACATGCTGCATTTTGAGCATGTAAAAATAGTGCTTCAGGGTGCCAAGTGTGACTTTGAAATGAGTAATATCAATTTTGAATAATTGTAATTATAATAATTATAATATCCTCACCATATTGTTTTGGAACACTTCAAAATGAAATTCATTTCATGACAAGATTTCTTATATTTATTTTGTTACAAAAGTGCATTTTATCCCGAATGTAATAGATTAATATGGTAATAATTCTGTAATTGTGCTATAGTAATTCCCTTTTGTTCATTCCAAAGTGCAAGTTCAATTCAATCCTGACCATCATTTTCTTTCACAGACCAGCCGTACTTCCTGATGATGTGGGATGACTTGATATTCTTAGGCCTGTGTGTGATAAGCTTGTTACTAGAAACTCAAGTCATGGATGTTTATTCATGGATGCCTGTCTCCCTTTGTGTTCCAGGGCGAAAGAATTGAAAAGGGCCAGGGAACATGAGACCCCTCAGAAGAGCCCCCTCGCGATGTGACATCACTCTCCTGACTCCTCTTTTCTTTTTTGTTTGTACCCAAAACATTTTACAAGAGAAATGGGAAAAAAAAAAACATCAATGCAAGCACTGCAATTATTACTACTACTGCAGTGGTACTGGTTCAACTACTATTACATGTACAACGGCATTTTTTCACATATCTATTCTTTCCACTGACTTGATTTTGGTCAGAGAGTGGCATCTTCTATGCCACGGGATTATAAACTAAGAGGTTTAGGGTGGGGGGTGCAGAACATTTGCTTCATGGTATTTTTTGCACTTTTTCATGGATTGCTTTGTCTTTTTTGGATATGAAGAGGATTTGGACGTTGAAGGAAGTGAACGCAGGACGTGTTTGAGGAGGTCTGTCACACGTGAGGACCTGAAGAGACGTAAATTAAGGCTGCTGTAGGAGATCTCAGAGGATAGGGAGAGCATGCAGAAACACTCTGGGCTCTAATTGTATTTCTTAATTTTTTAAGTGACCAATCAATTCATTTGAAGGATTATTTTTTAACCAAATATATTGGTAACCCACACGCCCACTTCTATCCACTGCTGTAGATGCTATAATATTCAATTTAGCTCAACAATTCCTCCCACCAGTCTGCCCACACGGGTGGAGCTACAAATGAATGTAGTCGGGGGTTTAATCATGCAGAAGCAGATGGGGGATTAAATATTTCTGTTTTGCCATTTCTTAAAAAAGAACTATGCTTTATCGTATATATTGTCACTTTATTACTTGAATTTGTTCCATACTGTCCAATGTATTTGTTCCATCATGTCCAATGTATTGGTGATCTGTATCTTCAGAATCTATGTTGTTGAATCCTACCAAGAAAAAATGCATGACTTCTTGGCAAGAAAAGTCTTTGCTTGTGTGCTTATGGTCTAGTCTTTCAGCCTATCCTCTGATTTTCTTTTTGTTTCCACTTTTGTGGTCCACAAAGCCATCTTCTCCCCCATAAGTTCTACCATCTCAGTAAGGTGTTTTCCTGTTTTTTAAAATTTTGTTTCATTTTGCTTCGTTCATTTAATTGCTCCTCGGAAACCTAACAAGAGAAAAGAACTTGCCTATTTTGTGTTGTAATGGTTATGGTCATGCAGGTTATTACTGTTCTTTTTAAATGAACTTCAGAGCCTGTGAAGGCTTTTGAGGGGAAGATCACATACATTGCCTTGACGTCTTAGAGATTCTTTGAGGGGTCCCTAAGCTTATCCCAGAATAGGGGTTTGACAAATCCATATTTTTGACAAGTGAGCGATTTCTGTATATAAAGAAGGCTGAAAGTACGTAGGAAAAAACATTTACCCAAAGGGGATTGTATTTTAGAAATATATTATTTTATTCATTAAAAATGGGTCAAAAACAGGTACGAGACAAAAACAGAATATTTGTATAGTTTTGTTTGAATGCCTAAGAAGTATGGTTGTATTGTTTGTAAATAGTGTAAATACCTGGGATAAAAATGAGCTATGTGCATGAAAAGTATGAACAGAGTCAAAAGGGGGAAAAAAACAACAAAAGCAGTAGTGGCTATGCTCTGTAAAATTAAAACTATTTCACTATTAGAGTATTTTATTTTATTTTGATTGTTCTTGAGAAGAACATTTTGCTAAAGCATGATACTATTGCAATATGAAAACATAAAAAAATACTGTATTTAGAGTTAGGAGAAGTCTGCAAAATGATCTTAAAACAAGTATGGCTATGTTTACATTTGTTTTTATTTGTTTATTTGTTTTGGGCTACCAAGAATTTTTTGCCAATGGTGCCAAGGTATGTGAATGCTATATAGCTTAAGAAGAGAATTAAGTTAATTTTTGCAGAACAGATAATCATACAGTGAAACACACACTAGCACTGAAGACCATAAGATCACAACTGGCCGAGGATCACTAGAACAACAAGGTACACAGTTTGCAGAGGGAGTCATACTTAAGCAGAAAGCATTTAAGTCTCTAATGTCTCTGCCATTCCCACAGATAACTGAAGCATTTGTCCATCACTGAATAACCATAGCAAAGTTTGAGTTTTATTTTTGTTTTCATTGCAAATGGAATGTGAAATGTTACTGAGGTATCCTGTCTGATCTTAAAGATTGGCAGCCTTGCTCATGGTGTCCCTAGAAAGCGATGTAATTACTCTTTGTCAGTGAGAAAGATTTACTTTACCTCTTTACTGTAAATGTGCAGTATGTTGCAGCAAGCATTGATTTAGCAATTCGTGGCCGACCCCTGTAGTCAACTGGTGAGAGGAGTTTCCTAATACAATATGTTTTAACAAAAAACTCCTTGATCAAGGCTGCCAGGGTTTAAATAGACCTTGTAGTCTATGACAAAAAGAACAAAGAAAAAGATGTCTAGTTGAAAAACATGTGTAGCATACTGTACATGACTGGATTTCTTGTCAAGCAGCTGAAAACATTTGCAAAATGAACTGTTCCAACAGTCAAAGGTGCTAAAACGATTCTACCCAGAAGGACAGCCCTTAAAGTTGTCACTTGCCTCAATGCAGGGTCAATGAGCCAAAATGACTGTAGTAACTAATGTGTAAAACAGTGCACTGGTGCCATTTATAATTATGAGGCATAAGATGCGTCTTGTACACTGGATAATATATACATATAAAGCAGTTTTGATTGCGCTGTAGGAACAATCTGAGAGAAAATACACATGAGCTGCTGGTTTAGAGGTGCCTGTTGGTTGCTGCCTAATTCCTATAATATATTCCTTCCAGAACTACTAGAAAGTGTCTCCTGTATCCAAGTTATGACATTTGATTATTCAGCCAAGTGCCACTGAAAAACTTGAGTTTTGTTTATAGAAGTATTGTCTGGTTTGTCGAATAATTATTAGGCTAAATAAGTATTTCTCAGATTTATTTCGTTGACTGACTGGTTGTTTTGTTGTTTTCCACACAACTGATATGTAAACTTTATTTCCCGAGTGTTTATGTAGAAAGTGCCTATTCATGTCCTGATCACGCAAATCCAGTGTCAGAATGCATACAATGTACCTGAGGTTGAGAAAATGTGAGAGAACATGGTCCACCCACAGACAGTGCTGTATCCTCTACATGAACACACATGATCACTATCACCTTGCACTCACCAAAGTGATATTTCCTGTTCACAGCAGTATCAGTACAGCACTCCAGCTTGTCAACATGCTATGCTTTATTTTTATTTTTATGCCTTATTTTCTATTTTCTACTGGGACAGCTTGTTAAAATCATGCTTAGAAATGCCACTACTGGGGTTTGTTGCCTTGCATTCATCCTCTAGTCTGTGGTTAGAATGCATTGTCAATGCGAATGTCGTGGCAAAAAGGAGAAGGATTTATTATGCTTGCATGGGTAACATAGTTAACTGGGTGACAGAACTGCACCTAAAGCATGCTTATTTTCCTAGAATCGGTAGTCAGATAGACTTGTTAAAAGACTTACTGTTCTGTAAAACGATGAACATTAGTTTGACGTGTCACAGAACTCAGAAAGACAGAGGGCATGTAAGTGGAGGGCAGACGGGAAACATACGAATGAGCCAATGATCAATACTCAGTAGCTATTGATGTTTTTCATGGCAAAGCATGAGGACAGGATTGTTTTTTAGACCAAGCTCTAACCTTTTAGACTTTTTCTTTAGTTTCTTGATTAATTTAGATTTGATCAGTGTGCTCCCTACTTCAAATACGACAAACGGACATGGTTGAAGACCATTGTGACAGTATGTCTAGCAGGTATTAACTAAGTGACACACAGTACACACAAACACATGCACAAGGCAGCAAGGCACACATGCAGACATGTCAAGGTGTCAACTTCTTTTGTACACTGAGCGGTGAAGGGCAGCATTGCTCTTCTACAGGCTGAGGGACTGGTTCACCTCCCTTCTGTATTTTACTCAGGGTGCCAAAATGGGGAGGAGGAAACAGAGCAGGATTCACAGCAGAAGCTGAAATAGAAATAGGAAAACCTTTCAGCAGTGCTTTCTGGTAAAGAATCTGGGACAGACAGGTTCACTGCTGTGACACTGAAGTCTTTAAAATGAATGAATATGAAATATAATCCATTTCCTTTCAGCAACGTTGAACATTACAGACCAGTGGAGCCCTGGAATAAAGTCCCGTTATATATAGCCCATTAAGATAAATGATTTGAGTTTCTGTCATAGAAGCCTGTCAAATCATAGTATAATTCTGGCCAGTTCTTTAGGCCTTTAATTTATCTAAGTGACAAAGTGTAAAGGGTATTTAAGAATATGAGTGTAGTTTTGTGAAACATTCGCCTGCAAATCTTGTTTTTACTGCCATTTATGAATGGGGTGACAGGTTAGCTGATAGGCACTATTCATTAGTATACAGTATTATCAATTTCAAGACGTTCTGTGAATTGACCTGGGAATCTGCCTTTCCTCCTCTTCTATTTCCCAAGCACCCAAACCGGAGAAAGGTAGGCACATCAGGACAACAGAACAGAAACAGTTTTACAACATATTCCACTTGTGGACACAGAGCAATAAAGAACTGTTTTGTGGAGACCTATAGACCTAGTGAACTTTAAAATGATTGGACACATGTAGTCGACTTACTCTTATGCAAATGCCAGTATTGCAAGACAAGCATTCAGTAGTTTATGGACAGCAATTATATGGCACCCTTTACCGAACTGCACGTTTTCATCAATTCCAAACCGAGAAGAAAAAAAGGCCCTGCTTTGATAGAAAGTTATGGGTCCTCGACACTTTGCATGTGAACTAGTGTTAGATCTATTTTCCTCTCCTCTATAGCTGTCTTTCTCTCTGTCTTTCCCTGTTATGTGACCCAATTTTTCTCCGCTCCCAACCCCCTACCTTTAAAAGTTCCATCTCCTCTTGGTTCTCCTAATGTGTTTTGCTTTCCTCCTTTTTCTTCCCTTCTCTTGTTTGTAAGTTTTATTTTTGTAATTGTGCATGTACAAGCGTCACTGACTCGATGGATATGTTTAAAAAAAAAAAAAAAAGAGATTTCAGCTGCTGAAGCCATGCAAAACGTTTTGAATTGCCCTTAAAATATGGAAGATGTTTTCTGAATGCTTTATATTCTTTCTGCTGTAAAATAATAAAAAAAGGAAAAAATGAAGAAAACTCGAGAACACAGTTTGCTCCGTATTTTTTGTTTGTTTCCTCTTTCACTTTTAGGAAGGGGATAGGGGTTTCTGCAGCTGTCGATATGTCTCTCACCAACACCTTTTATCAAGAAAAGACAATAAGCAGAGACAGTATTTATAATATAGTTTTTATTTCTATTCCACATACAGTGCTGTATAACCTTTGACTTTCACATTTCAAAGACATTTGGTCATACATCAGACAACGAAGGACTCAACAAATGTTTGTACATAAATATAGTTTCACATAACAGAAAACGAATCTCAATAAATCATAAAGTCCCCAAGCAACATGTCTCAGTCATACCTATAGCATTGTTCTTTTTGTGAACAAATACTGACAGCGCTGACAGCATGTATGTGAGTGTGTATGTGTGAGTACATGTACGGGGGCATGCATATGCGCACGTACAGTATATGCATGCATGCTGTTTCTTATTTTGACTGCATGTACTTATGTGAGTGCGAGAATGGGGTTTTAGTGCAAGCCCTGTCTCTTGTGTGTAGCATCAATTCCTGATGACAGTTTTAGATACAGTACTTCCAGAAACACTCAGAATTCCCTGCTCTCTTCCTGAACTGCTTCCGGATGCCCAGCACACGGCTGAAAGGATTTAGGAGACTTTGTTTCTCCAACAGGACCTGAAAGACAGGATAAAGTAGTAGTGATGTACATTTTACGGTATGTAACGTACTTTTATTTTCTGTTTTAAGGATAACATTTGTAGGGAACCCACCTCTCTTTTCATTCCCCTAGGGAGCAGGCCTGTTGTTCTGCCACCTGAGAGAAAATAAAACATGAGATTATGATATTTGAGAAAGCTCCTGTCAGCTTGTTGCATTAGCCATGTTTCTGTGCACGTCAAGCTTTTTGGGCAGTGGTTAAGTGGTAAAGGTTTAAGAAGAAAAGAAAACGCGTGGGGAAAATGAAGGGGTGTCCACAAACTACCCGGTCCTGATCAATACCTTCAACCACCTGCTTCTCCAGTGCTGCTTTGTAGTCAACCATAGAAAATGTGGTTGCACTGGTATAATTGTGTGTATTAATTCAAATTTGTCGCACAGCGTTGCTGCAAAAGAGAAAATGGGTGATTTTACCCTGGATAAAGAGCGTGGCAGCACAGAGTATGAGCACTTTAATATACGATGAACTCATACAAGTGTGTACTGGTGACAGACGACGTGTGTGTCTTACCATCTCTGTTGATCTCCCCAGATATCAGAGTGGAATATCTGAGACCAGCTCCATCCTGCAGGGGGAAGGTTTGCTCAGAGAGTGACAGATCATCCAGAGGGCCGACTCCTCGATCCTCCACTGATACTGAAGATAACCGATCAACCACAAAAAGTTGGAACCACACGGTTGACAGGTGTAGAATTTCACAGTGCACATTTTCTAGACATTGATTATTTGTGTAGTTTATGCTAAATAGTAAACATACAGTTTCACTTTTGTCATGACATATTGTACAGCAATTAATTATAAGTTTGAATTTTTAATTACTTGAACAGAAAACTAAATATTTTCTCTGCATAAATGCTCTATGATGTGTGAACTTTGGCAGACAATCAACACTGTGGCTCTAAAGCAATTATTTAATCAATCATTAATTAGTCGTCACAAACTAAGTTTTATTATTAGAATTAATGTGTGTTATTAGTGAATTACTGTGAATAACAGCTATAATGGAGATATTAATTTCCACTCACCAGGTCCTGAATAGGGCATCTCAGCAGATTCTGTGATGGGGTGGGCCAGCAGTGGGCCAGAGGCCAAGAGCAGGAAGGCCCAGGACAGGAGGTGGTTACACTTCATCACTATGGGACGCCGTTGTTGGAAGTGACTCTGATTCGCACGGAGCTCTTCAGGTTGAAAGAAGACTTGTACATGCTCTGTTTGTCCCAAATGGGTTATATACTACCAGCTGTAGCCTAACCCCCCTCCTGCATGCCACACAGCAGACACACACACACACACACTTTTGCTGGCCACAACAGCCATTAGCAATATCCACAGTCCCATCCCTTCTAACTGTGATAAATCAACAGGCAGTCACAGGTGAATTATAGGCTCAATAAAAAGACAAGTGCTGTGGCCCATGCTTCAAGGGCACACTCATTTTTTACCAGCTCTTCAGCTTGAATGAGTGTTTTACTGACTGTGTAAATGGGATCGAAGCAGGTGTTTCAGATGTCACTCTCAACAACATCCCATAGAGAAGCAGGTGGAGAAGCTTGGCAGCCAAATGACTAATGTTTTATGCTACCAGTTCATTCAACTCTAGGGTCATTTGAATCCTCAAAGAAAAAAATGACACAATTGGAGCTGCATACAAAGCAGTGAAAATTCCTAATAAAACTGTATAATTACTGGCATGTAGTGGTTCAGTGGAAATGATAATATGTTCAAGGCCTTGTAGCCTATAAGCCGTTTGACATTTTAAGTCAATTTAAGACAGCAGAGAATTTTCCATGGGTCGCTGAATCAAATGTATTAATTCACTCACATTACTTAGAGGCTTGTTCTGGTAAGATGCTATATTTGGGCTTTCACTTCCTCTTAGTCATGCAATGAAAGTCAACTTTATTAGCATGTCCAGCATAGATGGACAGAGTCAGAGAGCCTTTCTGCTCGGGGACTGGGGGACAGGTGGAGACACCTATTTACAAAGTCACATTTTGTAATTTGTATATTTATTAGAAGTGTGACGTCAATGTTCAGTCTCTTGTATGATAATGAGGGTCGATGAAGCGACAGTGACATTTAATTTTATGGCCAGAAGGCCAGACACTCCATTAGGTGGTGCTGTATATCATAGAAAGCTATTAAGATTTATATTCTGTATTAGTCATGGTCCCGCTGCCAATCCCATCTTATTCCAGCCTTTAAAATAAATGTTGTCTCCCCCGAACTTGAGGTTTATCCTGCTACATATGGGGTACTCTTTATGATTCATGAGGAATCTAGAATTTCTTCAAGGCACAGGTGTTTTCTAAAAAATATGGACACACACTCAATTTTCTTGAAATTCATATGATAAACTGGGGATCCAAGCGAACAGGGCGGACTGGAATTAACAGTAAAGTTATTAATTCCGCTCCTAAGAACATCTGCAACAAATCAAAAAACCTGAAAAGCAACATCTATTATGGTGTTACATATGGAGCACTGGTTGTCGACATCTTAACCATTCACCATAAATACATGGTTTTCTTGACAAAAACCAGTCCCCTGGGGACACTTGATATTTCAATAATTTCCTTGAAATCATAAATATATTAATACCGTTACTGAAAGTGAACCTTAGTATAAGTAGCAATAACTCAACAGCAAAATATTTCATGACAAATACAGTTCTAGTTTGAAAATGATAAATAGGAATGTGAATACGTATTTGCAGATGAAAAAACACTGAAATGGCAAAAGTAGTGCAAAACGTGACAAATGGTCCTTTTAGAGTTTAGAGAACTGCTTCATTAACATGTAAGCAGCATTTTATTGTTGTAAGTATCTGACAAAAGTGGTGCTTGGTCTGATCAGATCTCACCTGGTGGGTGGTTTAAAACACAGCGATGCAATGTTCTGTGAGTGTATCATTTTTTTTGCCAGAAAAAAATCTCAATGTCAGCAACTACAGCTGTCAGATGAATGTACTGCAGTAAAAACAGAAATATCTTTCTCTGAAATTGTGAATCTTTTAACAGCAGAACGTTTACCGCAGTAGTGTGATGGTTCTGTTAATGAAATTATAATTTGCTTCACCACTGATATAGCCCCATAGCCACACCATGCATGATTCAGATGGTACAGTATCTTATATATCAACCACTTCTTTTATACAGTCTATGATCAGCCATTAATTTTGACTGGCTGAAAATACCTTATAGATTGTCTAAATGTGTTGATGGTCATGAATCCAAAAGCTACACATCACACTAACCAACTGTAATAATCCAAGCATATCTAACAAACATTCACTATAATTTGCAGCTATGTTATGTGAGTCTTTTGTGACTTGTTATTCGACCTCATGTCTGACTGACATAAGTACAGCCAGCAGAGGGCAACATTAGGTATAGACAACCACAATAACCCTGCAATACACCACTTTTAAGTTTTCAGCAAATTAGCTTCCAGTGTGACTCTGATGGGAAAATGCCTTCCTAAACAGTCTTCTTTGTCCCTCCCTCATTATATCAGTCTTCAAAGAATCTCAGACTGACAGAGTGAAAATGTTATCTGTCACAAAAACTGCAGCCTTCAAAGCCTATAAATTCTCATCAGCATCATAAAAGCAAGAATATTATCCTGCTCAGAAATGAGACTTTTAATTTTTATTTTTTTTTACAAACGCCTATGAGCAAGTACGACATTATTGTGCTTTCAAACTTTTAGAGTTGCCAGAACGGTTACTTTACAGTTTTCTCCCCAATGACCTTTTCACTCCTTTCCATCTTTATTTAATTATTGCAATTAAAATAATACAACTCAGACTAGGCTACTACACTTTTCTACTTTGGACATTTCAGCTACAAACTTTGCGCGATTGGAACATTCGGCTGATTAAGTGTTGCATTCAACAACTGTTAGAATTATTGCAACTCACACACAAGTGGGTGCGTAGGCCTGTATGATATTCGAGTTGTAATATTACGTGGGATGAGTGTCACCAACTGAAGGTGAAAGCCTACTGGTGTGTTCTGGACTTGTCTAGCAGTGTACGTACGCTACCGTGCGCCTCCCTTTGCCTGCTTTAGTCTAACCTTTTGGCCTTAGTTGGCTGATCTACTACCTGGATCTGTGTACTCTGTCCTCTGCCTTCCAAAACGGTTAGAGAAAGCGTCTTAGCCTCGTCATATGTCGACTGAAGCAGTCATTTTGATATTGGCGGACATCGTGATTCAACTTTGGCAGTAACAATTCTGAGCTCCAAGGGGCACGTGAAGGCAGCAGCCGTTAACCGCCCCCACTGCGGCCGCGCAGCAGCTGTGAAGAAGCAGCCGGAGCGACAGACTGGGGGCTAAGTTTGTCCGCCCTGGCTTCCCTTCGCGAGTCGACGGGGCTTTGTTTCATTGATGAACAACAACCCGTCGGTTTCGCTTAAAATTCACACCAGAGGTAGAGGTGCTGGAAACGGTCAGGCACGTTCGTGACATTTTTGGATCAATTTGTAGAGACACAGAAAAAGAGAGCGAGAGGGAAAGTGCGAGCGGGCGATCGCTCCAAAGTTGACTCTCCGCTGTCATGTTTGGTACTTGTTGAATAGGCACACACACACACAACGCTGGAGCCTGCGTGGGCAGAGTGCTGGGAACAGGTAACGGCAGGCTATAAAACAATGACTCTTTGGACTGACCGAATGTTTTGTCTGGTGATTAGTTAACTTGACTCGGCAAACAAGTGGCCTACTGCAATGCAGACACTGTTTTTTACCTGTTTAAACGATAGTTAATGGTAGCAGCAGCACTGCTCGTGTTAGCTTGGTCGCTGTCTGCCGGAGCTGTCATTGGTTCCAAACGTCTGCAGAGTTCCTTGGTAATTAGTTGACTTTTCTTTTTTTTTACATGCATATCGCTGAGATACACCAGCAATCCTTTAAACTGAAAGACTCTAATGTGTACCTAATGTGCAACTTCGTGTAAGCTTGGGGAGTTTCCTTCCTTTGGGCTTGTAGCTTGCCTTCGCCGTTTAGACCGATAATAACTTCCTAACCCCCCCCCCCTCCCTCTGGTGTCAGGGTCTTCTGTGTCACTATGAAGCAGTGATGGCAGAGCTGGAAATTGACCAGTCCAGCCTTCCACGTGTCCAAGAAGGTAAGCACACGCTCCCACGCTGACCCAGCTCCTGCATCTATAGAGGCTACAAGGAAGGGAAAAGTGTGTGCAGAATGTACCATGGTTCACGGTCTGTCCTGCAGAAAAGTTGTCTTTGTTGAGCCCCTCCACGGGGAGGTCAGGGTCAGCTACTGCACTGCAGACATGGAGCCAGTAGGCATTAAGTGTTTGATCCATGGACACTTGAATACTGAGAACAGACTTGTCTACCCATCTTCAGCATGCTTGACAGACAACGAGACATATGACATAACTTCCCATTGTCTCGTTTGTTTGTTTTTTACTTTGAATAACTGGCCTTGGCACCAAGTGGCAGCTTTTCTTCTGACCTTGTGTGTGTGTCTGTGCTTGATTTTTTTATTTATTTTTCCTGTGGCATCAATACTCCTCAGTAAGAAGTAGCTTGCTCTGTGTTTTGACTAGTCCTACAGCTGTACAGAGATGGATCTCACCATAGATGGGTCTGGTGTGCTGGGTGTGGATAAGAGCAAGGAATGACATAGCAGTTTGTGATTTCCGGGGGAAGAAAATGCTACCCCCCCGAGATGAAGCCTTCTACCGCAATCTTAAGTGAAGTTTAAGATTTCTAAGTTGAAACATTCAGACTTGCAATACAAAGAATTGCTTATGCAGAATATATACAGTTCCAAAACTGATTGGGGAAAACATCATAATTTTAAAATCAAGGTCAAGTTAATTTATAAACCCAAATAGAGCAATTATGATACATGTTTGGTCTCTGCACTATAGACTACAAGTATCAAGTGACTGTCTTATATATGCAGGACATTCAGATACTGAGAAACAACAAGTTGGAGTGAGAATTATAGTGAAGTTTAACAAAGGAGATCATTAGCAAAATCCTAATGGTGAAAAAAGTACAGCTGTTAGAAGGGTTTTGGGGGGGGGGGGGTCAGGAAAAATTCACATGCACAGCTACAGAGCCACTTGTCATTGTCATGTTAATGCAGCCCCTATGTGTAAGAAATTTGTTTATCTGCTTGCATGTAAGTATGAAATCATTCAGGTAAGGAATGTCTAATCTGTTGCCTGGGTGTAGACCGTTGACTCGGTCTTTGGCATGTCCACACTAATGAATGGGATAGAAATAGGTTTGCATGTCTTTTATCAAGGGAGATAATTCAGCACTCCACTCTTGTTTCCATAGACAAAGGGCACACTGTGCAGCTTTGCATTTTCATGGTTTATCGGGCAGGGGCCAGTGCACAAACAAGGCCAGTAATAGCAGCGATAAACTGCTCATTGAGACATTAGCGGCATGTAAATCAGATGTCTGGTCAGAGTAATTTTTTCCGCTCACCATCTACTTTCACCAGACAGATTTGTCAAACTGTGCTGTTTTCTCTCTCTCTCTGTGGGACTGGGGTCGTTCACTTAACGTCCCATTGTGGGTGTTTGTGCTTCAATTTCCCTAAGAGCCGTTCCCCGTGTCCCACTTCTTCTTCACTTTCCTCCCCATCCGAGAGTCTCAGTCAACTTTCTTTTGTTTTCACTGCCCCCCCCCCCCTTATCAGTTCCTGTTTTGTCCCTCCTCTGGCTGCTCCTGATATAGCCTGAGGGAATGCAGCTCCCAGAGGAATTCCCCCGCCCCCCCAATTTCAATCTCACCAACTGACCCAGAGTCCCATTACCCTTCAACTCTCTTTGTTCTCCATGACAACTTGGACCAGTTTGTGAGCTGGCACGCCCAGTCCATCTAGTTTATACCACAGCACAAAGAGCTGATGACCGACACTTCTTGGTGAAATTTTGAGCAAAAAGTAGAGAGCAGAACAGACCAGGGAGGAGGAGGAGAGAGAGAGCGAGAGAGACAGTGTGTGGGCGGTCGGTGGGGGATTTTGGCTGAAAATAGAACCCTTGTCATTTTCTCCCTTTTCTCCAGTTTCTTTGTTTGGCAGGCTCTTGCTACTGAAATACTGTATCTCTGTCGGTGTTTGATCGGCTGCTCCCCCGTGCTGGATGCCTGAGATAATGTTGCGTTTCAGATGATTGGCTGTCAGTTCTCTAATGTTGGTGGGAGTTTTTCAGCTGTTCTACTGAAAGAAACAGTGCACGCATTCACCTATGAGATTTAGATACATCAGCAAAAAGAAAAAAATAGTTACACATGGCATTTTTCTGTCTTTTTTTTTTTTTTTAACACACCAGAAATATGGAATATTTGTAAGGGACAAGAAGCGTTAAAATAGGAAATAATTCACTTTGTTTTGACTGTGGCTTTGAGGTCATACAGGTTGTGGTTTCCTGCTTTTTGTAATATCCCCTTTTCCCTTAGTCTCATCGCAGAGACACTCTGCTCACACATGCTGGGCTATACAGTGGGTGGCTGCTAATAATCTTAAATCTTAACTACTTGTTCTTGCACTCTTTTTTTTTTTTTTTTTTTTTTTTTTTTTATTTTTTTTAATTCTTTTTTTTTTGTTCTTTCTCTTTTTTTTTTTTTTTTTTTTTTTAAGAGACCACCTTACCCCTCAGATGGTCAAATGCCACAGCCAATTTCTGTTGTCTCCTGGATCTTTCATTTACTATCCTCTGAGGAATAACTGCCCTTATTAAGAAGCTTACAGTAGGAGTCTCTGTACCATTTTGAAACCTCACTCAGCCTGGACTCACAATGCGAACGTGTGCCTCACACCCTGTCCCTCAAAACCTGTTTGGCAGTAATAATAACACAATCTCCTTGTCCCTCCCCTTGAAGGGTAATGTGTTCGTAGTTTTAAAGGAGTTTGGAAAAACAAGTTAACCCGCAATGCAGACACACCTACACTCTTGGGCGCTCACACAGACAAGACTGTGTCATTTTCCTCAATCTTTCCCTCCTTTCTTACGTTCTGCTTTCTGAGTTGGATTTAAGCGTAAACCCGTGTTTTGAACTGGCCGTTTGTCCTGTCGGATTAAAAGCAAGGCTTTGACTTAATCCCTCCTCATTGACAGACTGGACACACGAGGGTAGGTTGGAGATCCTTTTAGCAGATAGTCTCTTAAGCTCCACGACAGGTGTACGTGGTAATGCATGTCTGTCTTGCTATGGGGGTTAACTCTCAGTGTAGACTTACATGGTCATTTATGGCGTAAACTGACCCTTTTGGTGGCTTAGTGCTGTCTGGGGGGGGATTTCTCTGAATTTTGACTGTTGTTCTTCTGTAGACTGAAAATTACCCAGAGACTTATTCTCAGTAAGAGTGGGCCTTTTTAGTTTTTCTTCCAGTTTTTGGATTTAGAGACTAGCGTTTGAGTAAGTTTGACCACAATAATATTTCAGATGCCTTTTTTTTTGGTCATTTCCCTGTTTATACAACTGGACAATAAGGAGACATCCTCAGTTTCACTTGTTATATCAACTCAGTCAGATGCAATTCTATAAATGTTGAAATTTAGCATTGCATTGTCAGAGCAGGCTTTAGTAGTTCAGGTATGGTGCTGCAACAAAGAAAGGGCATTGCTATATTTTGAAGAGTATGAATTTGAAAACAGTGACAAGATACGGATCAAGGAATGTTTGTGTCTTTTGGTGGAAAAAAAACATGCCAAGTTGTCTTTGAGAGCACAAATAAGCTTTCATAAAGTATGGGATGGGTCGATTGCTTGATGTTTTGTGTGTTTTCAGTTAGTCTCACGGATGGTTACAGCTGACCTGTAATCTCTAGGCTCAATATTTCACTCTTCAAAATGAATCTGGAGGCCTCACATTCATTCACGTCATCCGTGACACCATCCAGCGAATCTTCAGTTAGTAAGTAAACTCCCAGGGTCTTTGCTTGCCTTCTCTTCTTGCATTTCTTAGTTTTTGATTTGTACATCCTCTGACAAAGTGATCAACAAAGCACAATTTAATTCTTAAGCAAAGAAACTGAGAATGAATGTCTTAGCTCCCTACAGTGCTTACCGCGACAGCCAGATTTACATGCACAGTATTCCAGATACTGGATCATATTTCCACCTCAAAACTCCGACCTGCTTACAGGTGCAGCAAATACAGTTTGCATGTTACAACTTTATTCCCATGTTTTCCTGATAATGTAGAAGTAGCCCATGTTTTAGGCATTTAAAACAGCTTATGGTGTTACCGCAGTATAAAATGTATCCAGGTTTTCTATAGCTGGGTTAAGAGCTTAAACAGGATATGGCGTTTATGTGTGTCAGCTCAGCTCATAAACTGAGTACTTGAGTATCCTAAGCATTAAGCGCATGGATGTAAACGTAGCCGTTGTCTCCACAGGCGCAGCCCAGCCGGCTCAGTGGAAGGATTAGTAGCAGGACAGGTGTTTTTTAATTTGCCCTGCCTCTGGCTCAGGCTGCAGGCTTTTCCCTCTGCACTCCGAGCTAAATCTCTTCTTAAACAGTCTTTTCTCCTCCTGGCATTTTGCAAGCACCATTGTAGGAAAAGACAATCATTCGCTGTTCCCTGAGGAAAATCGCGGGGCGATAGCAAAGCGGTTTTTGCCTGGTCACAGTGAGCTTTATGTCTTCAAAGACGAAGGAAATGGAAAAAATAGCAGCGACTCAGTGCTGCTTGTCTGTCTGTGTTTACTTTCTCTTGAGTAACTTTTTAGTTTGTTGACAGATTTTAAACACACGTGGGCTGCAGCACATTGAGGCTATCATGGCTCATTAAGGACTAATGTAAACATGTTAATTGAAATGGAGGGCAAGGGCCTCCCACAGCTTAGCTGCTTGAGGCGGCAGATATGGACTGGACTCCAGTCAAAGAATCAGGCTCCAGTGAAGAGATGTTAATTTTAGGGCTTTATTGCAGTTGTTACATTGTGTGTTGACTGTATCCGTCTTGCTGTTGTATGTTAATTTAACTGTTTGTGGTGTATAAGAAATACAAAAGAATACTATTAGGAATATCAATATAAACTTTATTTATTTAATAATTTTATATAATGTGTGTGTGTATGTGTATATATATGTATGTATGTGTATATATATATATATATAGATATATATATATATATGAGAGAGAACATTGATTTCTCAATGTTTAGCGGTCTCTTAATTTTTTTCCAGAGGTGTGTGTGTGTGTATATGTATATCATTAATCAAAAGTGGTGAAATATAATCACTAATTTAGGTAGCCACTGAAGTTTAGCTACTACTAGAAATGACATCATGCATTCAATCACGAAGCAATTAAGTAACAGAAGTTTAGAATAGGCTATACCATAACAGTGAGATTAAAGATGCAGGCGCTCAGAACAAATCCCAGGCTGCTACATTAACTGGTGTGATAACGTATCCTACAATTCACAAGTGAACCATGAGAAACTATACAAAGGAAAAGGGCTTGCGTTAGAGCGATTACCGTCAAACCGTAAGGTTTAACAACAACATATATTTGTTCTACAATGACACACTTAACGGCTCTATCTCTACCGTACTCGCGTTATCCTCAAGAACGCACAAACCGGACCTCAACGATAAAGGAAAGGTGGGCGTGGACGGGCCTTCTACCATTTATAGATGAGAATAACAGTCCACAAATGCTGAAGCTATTAAGACCAATGTAGAGATCAAAGAATAGTGCAAAACTGTGGGTATTCACCACATTATGATTGGAGTTTTGAAATATATTCAGGTCAAAACCGAGCAGTGAACTGTGCTATTGTTGCTTATACCTTTGTTTAGATTCACACATTTGGTAACACTTTCTTTGTGTCGTAAGTTCTTGTGTCTACAACAAAGTCCCCGTCTTCGTCAGCTTTCAAAAAAGGACAAGGCTAGAGAGCTTTAATGACATGAAACCAGTATGTTTTATGAACCAGACAAGAGTTGGTGTACAAAGAGCTCTTAGCCAAAGCCTTTGGATTTACGACAGCCTTACAGATTTCACTCTAGATGTATTTGTACCATCTGCACAGGCTTCCCAGGATAAATGGTTGCAGTTGGTTGTTCCTAAACTTTGCATCTTCATTTGGTAGTCAGAGTGAGCAGATTACTAAAAGAAAAAACATGCATTTGCCTCTGAAGAACCTTTCACTTGTGCATGCATGTACATACACATACACACACCCATATAGAGTAAGTCACGTTGTTGCTTTTGTTAGAATGAGGTGGACCTGTTTCTCTGCTGCCACTAAATCCAGTAACTTTGGGAAGACACTAAAGATTGTGACCACTTGCGTGTTTCTTTGGCACACTGGTACCCAGTTATGATTGCGATTTTATGAGAGCCTTTTATATGTTTAACAGGGAATTCATGCCAGAGTGGTGGATAGTTGTTTTGTTTTTGTTTTTCAAAGGTTTTGAGGGACACTCCTCTGCTTTTGTCTGTGTCGAATAAACAGCCATCATGACAACAGCACTCGTATCCTATTGTTTCCCTTTTAGACAGAGGAATCAAAGGAAGCCAAACAGGGCCATTCAAAACCGTCAATTTTCAGTTTTAGTAATCATCAAGCTGAGAGAACTGCTGACTTTTATCCCCCCTTCATTCCTAATTTTAAAAACACTTTTTCTATGACACTGACGTGTTGCTGGTCTCTGTTTCAGTGTGCCAGTGTTTTGCAGTGCTGGAGGATGGAGTGTTGGCACATAATCTGCAGGAGCAGGAGAGTAAGTACAATGTCAAGATACCATGTGACGGCAGCACAGCTGCACACTACAAACATCTGTAATAATTTATATTATGTGGGCTGCTCTCCAGTCTGTCTGAATCACCGCTTTGTGTGTTGTGGGACATCATCTTTAGTTAACTGGTTAAGAAATTTAGCTAAGCTTTATCCTTAGCAGCTATTAATGCAAATTTCAGATTTACAATATAACATACTTAAGAAAAATGCCGTATTCTCATGGCTTACAAGGGAGGGCAAACTGGCAAACCTATGGCCGGTACGTTGAGCATCTTCTTGGTTAGCTTTTGTCTGTAGCAGTTTTTGTGGTACGTCTTTGCAAATGTGCACAGTAAACAAAGTGACATATAATTTGGTCACTGTTTTTAGGGTTCCTCAAACTACACATGCATGCCACAAACCATGTTTCAAATCAACACAGCAGTCATGAATGCTCAAAGTCAACAGATTTAGACTAAAAGTAATACAGTAATGATTAATTACTATAACCTAGCTTCATTGCCACACTTTAAATACTGTCTTACCCTCTGCCTTTTTCTCTGCCTTGCCCGCATAGTTGAGCAATACTATACCACCAACATCGAGAAGAACCAGCTAGTGCAGAATGACATCCGTTTAGCCAAAAGGCTTCAGGATGAGGAAGAGGAGCAGCGGGCCCAGCAGAGCGCCCTCCTCAGACAGGCTTCCAGACAACTGTAGGTGACCCCTGCTCCCCAAAACACACTGTAACACAGCTCACACTGCTGCACTATTCAGATAGCGCAGCATGTACCCTCACTCTACTGTATGTAGATTCACTAAGCACTTTATATTCTTCTTTACATTGTTGTATGATGTGTTCATGTACTGTATCAGTAAGTCCCACGCGTACAAAGTCCCTTTTTTTTTTTTTTTTTTTTCTTCTTTTTTTTGAGAGGAGCAAGACTTTGAGTATGCTCGTGTAATTCAGGAGGAGATCCAGCGTTGTGCTGAGGAGGCCCAGAGGAGGGAGCAGCATGATGAGGTGAGCACAAACCGTTGTAAAATGATTTTTAATTATGTCTAATGAATGCATTAAATATCATGCAATATTATAAAAAAAGAAAATGTCTTTTTAATGAATGGACCCCATACTGGGGGGGGGGGGGGTTACTATCAGTAACATTTGCCACATTTAACAGTCAAAACATTACCCAATCATCATTCGGGCTAACACAGTGGCTTGAATCTATGCCAACATGCATTGAGCCAAATGCATAGAAAATCTTGGGACAGGTCAAGTTGCCTGATCATCACAGAGTTAACACATAAGACTGAAAAGCATGTCTTCAGTTCACCTGACTTGCATGTTTTAAGGCTGTGGGAGGAAACTTACACTAAGCAGTGTGCCTCAACTCAGTCCATCGCATGATTTGATGAAATTTCAAACCAATCTTTATTTTGAACCTCTTAGCAACAGGTGGCTCCAGCAATATAGAGAATATTGTGGAAGATAAAGATATGCCCCTTGGATGACTGATATATGGAAAATCAGTGTTCCTTTACCAGTCACTCATTTAGTCATTTTTAAACTGAAACCTCTATGGTGTTGCGCTTCGCATGAATGCGAATGTTGTCCCAGCTAGTAAGAAGGCACAAACGTGACAGCAAAGTTTGTAAAGTGAAATATTTTGAGGGATTTGCTCCTGAAAGAGAAACAAATCCTTTCCCGTGAGTGTCAAGTTGCTGACAGCAACCACAGTAGAGCGAGGCACTGCACTGTATGGACAAGTTCAACTTGGCACAATGCAGTGATTAAACAGAAACTTGGCCAAAACCAAAGTAAGACTTAAAGTGATACTTTGCTCCAAATGCATCTACTGAGTAACAAACCCTCACTGTTGGCCTTAAGGTTTTAAAAGTAGGTAGTTTACTTCTTCACAGACCAAGTGGTCAGCTTGAATTCATAGTCAGTTCCAGTTAATTCCACTGGTATGTCTTATCGAAACATCTGTTAAAAACGTATCCAACCACTATCTCGTTTGAGACACAATAGACTGTGCTAATAGATAAGGATGTAGTGGATTATCTGACTCAGTAAATGTTGAAGCCTGTGGGATGTTTTTGGTGTTTTTGCTGGATTAATTATCTTTGTATCTCAAACTACAGTACTGCAGCAGATGAAAGTAGGCATAATCTAGAGGGGCGACCTTGGCAGTTGGCACAAGCTTAAAATAGCACCAGGATTATCCTTAAAGTTCAGCACAGGGACTCATAGAGTTATATGGCACTCGAGACATACTTGTATATCATTTAATTATCTGCCTGTTACCATCAGGTCAGGGAGTATCATATGGTTCACTTTGCCCTCTCTCAGGACTGAGTCCATAATGAATGGCGGTTGCAGCAAAGTGCTGCTCTGGGCCTCTGTATCCACTGTGCCGTGAAAGGGCTGTATGAGCAAAGTCAGCTGTTCAACAGAGACACAAGCTGTCAGCTACCCATCTGGATGATGGCTCAAGCAATTTCTCTGGTGGTTGATGCCAGACATACAGCATCAACCTCTCCATACAGAATGCACTCGTGTGTGCACATAAAGTCTCACTGGATGTGCACACTCGACATGTATAAAGCCTTATGTCAAACAAACAACGATGTACAGTTTAAAGGAAAAGGCACGTTAAGTAAAAACATTATGTAGCCTCACAGAGCCGCTAGACTGGCTGTAGACTCTTAGTCCTATTTCAGTTATAGACAACATGAGTTAAATTTTTTTTTAAATCTGATTTTGAATACAACTATATAACATATTATCTAGATGATGCTTGTCCATTTTCCCTACTCCTAATTTGTTGTAAAGCACTAGATCGCTCCAAAATTTTGTAAATACAAAACAGTTCATCATACAACGCAAACACGACGGGGCAACCAGATGGTTCCCATCGATCACCTCTCCCTTGTTGGTCCAATGTTCACACAGAAGCCCAACCCCTCAAAACTAACTTCTCTATGTCTGTGCATTTTTACAGCATGCATGTGCATTTCTGAACATCACCAAAAAAAGTCATCTGACTGCCCACCAATAGAAATGAAGAGTTATACTGTTTAAGAAGAAGAGCATTGCAGGGGAAAAGAGGCAACTGTGCCACGAAACTCCCCAGCTGGTCCAGTGGAGTGGTCTGCGTCACTAGGCCGCTCCAGCATAATATTTTCCTTTACCCTGCAGTTTCCTTTTTTAGAGGAGGCTTATAAAAGCTCCTTGTTTGGAGGATGTGAGGTCAGACAGGCTGTGGGGTTCATTCATCATTATTAAAGGGGTTTGGTTTGAACTCTGTTGGAACCAACATGAGGTGTTCAGAGTTAAACGGTAAAGCCTCATTTACCTACTGGGTTCAGTAGGTCATGCTAGGTTATACAGTGCATGGTATGGTATCTCTTTTAATGAGTGTTGATGTTTGGATCAAATGATGAACTATTAATACGCCCGTTCACCTACCTTTCTTAATGACTGAGAGGTGTTGATTAAATATTTGCCTCCCTGTAGTTTGTGTCTTTAATTAAGGAACAGAAGGCGTCAGGCTGAGCTGTTTTAAATGCCAGATCCCTGTGGAACTCCACGCCTAACCTGCCACGGCAAGCTGCTAATTGTCTGCTGATGTTGGCAAAGCGGCTGACGCACACGCCCTGATTGTGAAGCAAAAGGAGCTGCGTTAGCTTTTATTTATGATTTATGTTGCAAATGCAGCCTACAGAGACATATTTTCATATTTCATAGAATTCACTTGTAGAATTTGCTGATTTGTTGGGAACATTATTAGTCCTGGCCTTTCGGAGAAAAGCAACACAGAGACATGGTGGTGGGGCTCTCCTTCAGAGAGCAGACAAGTATAGCAGCTCTGGTAAGAGCAGGCATTCCCCAGTGACAAGGTGTTACTTCAAGTGAAACAGTCCTGTTGTCCTGCTTCTGTTGGTGTCCCGAGTTCAGGCTGAAGGAGATTTAAAGTTTGTTTGTATCTCATGGGGGCTCCTAGTTTCCATTGAGTCAGCCACAGCTGTGCCTGAAATAGTTAGTTTGGCCACCTAGAGATGGCTTTGTGCTAAATAGCCACTATTAAGATGTCAGGTCACCTCACAGTGGCACTAAGTCACCCAACAAGGCTCTGCATTTGGTTTTAGCCTCCTTTGTAGACATGCCAGATGTAAACGGATTAGATTCTCTTCTTGAAGTAAACTCGGTCAACTCCATGTGTCTGAGAGTTTGGTCCATTGGGTTACATTTCTGTTGCTACTTGAATGCTAATAATTCATAGAAAGGGAGCTGAGTAGGTTTAAGGCAAAAAGTGGTATGAGTTTAAACAGACAAAGCAGTATCTACAGTATAAGATCTTTTTTTTTTTCTAAGAGCAGTTTTTTGCACATTGTGAAAAGAATATAACTTAAAGGCCAAAACATCCGCGTGGCAGATAAAATATCAGGCATTAATCAAAAGTTTCCCAAAGATTTAGTTTCTTGTTATTTTCCTTTTTTTGTTTAAAGGGTTTATGTTATGCTGCCATCTGCTGGTTGAAAACACCACTATAGACATGATGACTATTCTTGCAGTCATACCCAACTTATGGCTGCACACCAGTGGTATAACCTGACTGTTCAGTGTGTGGAGCTCATTTTGAAATTTTGTAATGCTTTCATCCAGAGCATGTCATTATTAGCTTTGCTGTGATAACTCAGTTAGTTCCAAGGTTGGTTTTAAATTAAAGCAAAATCACTTAAATGAAAGATTATGACCTTTATTATCGATTAACGATACAGGTTAGGATCAAGAGGACTAGACGTGTGTAGCTTTTTTGAGAGATCAGCTCCATTTCTGTCATTTTAATTTAGCCTAAATTCCTATTGGGTTACTCATTATGGTTTATAATACAAGAAAGAAATCAGTACGGCTGTGTCTCCACAGGAAATAGCTAAACGAATGCAGGAAGAGGAGAAGCAGAGAAGCAGGAGGAGGAGCAGCAGCAGCAGCAGCAGAGGGCAGGAGGGCCATAGTGAAGGTACAGTTTAAGTTTTGCCACTGGTATAGTTTTGTTTAGTGTTTTATTAGTTGTATGCTTATGTGAAATTAGTCAGCAATCCTAAAACACTGCCAAATAATTTTCAAGAAAATGGTGATGTGAATTTTTAGGAATTTTCCATTTTTAACAAAATGTATGTTACATACAGACATAATACATATATGTGTATTTGCAAAGGTTTACAGAATTATTTGTTACACTTACGTCGGAAAAAAACAAGGGCTTGCTTCTCTTCACCTCTAACCACGCTTTGCTCTACTGCTACCACTTATTATTATTATTATTATTGTTGTTGTTATTCTACGTAAGTAATTCGCCACATATATTACAGCAACATGAACAAAACATACACTATATAGCTATCGCATTAATGTGTTGTGTTCTGAATCAGTTAATGTCTATAACATGTTGTCTTTTACTCTTGACTGTATATCTGTATTCCAATCTATAAACGTGTTGAGCGCTTCATTCGTGTCTAAAAAAATTTTTTTTATACAGTAAATTGTGTAACAAATACTCTTAAGTGACATGCTATTTTTTAAATGCAATGTTTTACCTCAACATTAACTGCACTTGTCTGAAAGTACCTGCTAACAGCCTCACCCATCCTCCCTGCTCTTGTGTTTGCATGTTTGGCATTACTAAAGGCAGGGCCAGCGATCCTGCACTGCCATCCCCACACCAGCATACACTCAGCAGCCTTTACCAAGGAGAGGAGCAGTATTCATCCACCACCACCAGGTGGCAATGTTCTACCTCTCACAACCATTCAGACTCAACTGAGCCTCAAGCTGACTCCCCCAGGGGGGTAGCAGCTCAGAAAAACACGACTTCATGGTCAAATCAAGGACACACAGATTCCTTTAGGGAAATCAGGAGTGAATTGAGAGAGCCTTTGAGTGAGGATTCAGAGGACTCAGACACAGTTTTCTCTGAACAGCTCTCTGTCTTGTCCCAGAGACTGAATGAAAGACTCAATGTGGCACCTCATCGACAGCGGGCATCTTTACATCAGCCACAAGAGAGAAACTACAGAAGTCTGTGCTCTGGCAACAACTTCACAGATAAGCACAGAGGCTGGGAGGAGGAGAGAGGAGAGCAGGATAAGGACTATTATGAAAATGGTGACCTAGAGAAGAGGAGGCCTAGGAATTGGGATCAGGAAAGGAACCAAAGAGAGGAATATAAGGGTTTGCACAGGAGCAGAGATCAGGATAGTGACTCTAGGTTAGTCAAGGTAAGAGAAAGGCGAAGTAGTCGCAGTGAATCTGTCAGTCTTCATGACAGGAGCATACAGCGAAACCGAGACCTAGTGAGAACTTGGAGCTATAAGGACAACCCTGACAAACATGTCCGTTTTCACGACAACACCAGGAGCTCTAACAGGCAGCAGGGTGAAATAAGCGGAGTCTGGGAGATGCTAGGCCAGGTCCTCAGAGAGAGGGGTGTGCCTGTGAGGTTCGGCGGCAGCAGGGCGCCACTGCAAATAATGCCTCAAAGCAGAGACAGCCAGGTGCTTCAGGGGAGTGAGGTCTCCTGCAGCGCCTCCCAACCACATCAGAGAGTCTTCCAGAGAGCTGCCACCACCAGGCACAGTTTCCATGGAGATATCAGGGAGAGGAGGGGATTGTCATACCGAGAGAACAGTGGGAGTGATCACAGAGAAGACCGAGACAGGCACTGTAATGATGTGCAGCATGATGCAGAGGTTTATGAGATTAGTAGTAGAGACTCACACCTTGCTAACAGTGAAAGGCGGGGCAGTAGCAGG
The DNA here is from genome assembly GCA_011952105.1 of Coreoperca whiteheadi. Classification (NCBI taxonomy): domain Eukaryota; kingdom Metazoa; phylum Chordata; class Actinopteri; order Centrarchiformes; family Sinipercidae; genus Coreoperca; species Coreoperca whiteheadi. The sequence continues at coordinate 23,402,482 of CM022479.1, forward strand.
TGGAGAGAGCACCGACGCACTAACGATGACGGGAGGGAGAGGAATGCAGACGAACGCAGGCGTTGGCACAAGACCATAGAAGAAAGGTTAAGCTTGGAGGAAGAGCAGGAGGTTGAGAGGAGAGTAGAGCGGCCCTACAGAAGAACCCCACAGCGTAGCCAAAGCCTGAGCAGCAGCGGGGCTTCAACCAGGGATAGGTCAAGGCACATGGCAGCAGGTAACACCCAGAACTACAGCCAACTCCAATCTGCAGAGGGGAAGCTTCCAAAGCTGTGCTCCCTACCTCTCTGTGTACATCTGCTCCTCTCATCTTCCCTCAATCATAGTCTAATCTGGACAAATTTGGTGACTTGGGGTCTCTTACTGAACTGGGAAATTTTCCTGTTAATATCTTTAATTCCACTTTCCAGATTCTGACAATCTTCAGTGTGTGCTTTCATTCTCATCTTCATAATTTTTTCAGTCATGATGTAGTGAGGGAGTCTCATTCAAAACGTAGCCGCATGCCTTCACATGCTGCAGCCTCTCGTCTCTCTGTGTGATTCATCAAATGTCATCGGTCTTTGTGTCCTTCAGCCTCTGATTCAGTCCACTTCTATGATTCATCACTGATTTTCATGTTTTATGCTTTCTTTGTTTACTTGTATGCGTGTTGTTGTCATAGTTCAGTTCCTTTTGGATTTGACACTGATACACATCACCCTTAGGAGCATCACTGCAACCAGAGCCTGGCGAAGCAAGGCTGGACCTGGGGGAGCTGCAGCAGGTTCTACAGGATGAAGAACTGGCTCACAAGCTGCAGGAGGAAGAGGAAAAGCTGTTGAGGAGGGTAAGGAACCCAAGAGTTTATAACACACTTATTTATGAATCGACAGGAAAGGACAGAAGATCTTTCCTTCTGTCACTTACTACTGTCTTTTTTTCGGCAGAACTCCCAGCCCTCTCCATGTAGTGCTTATCCAGAGGGAGACTTCAGAGTAGCACAAGTGGCGCAAGATGAGGTACGATGATGAATCAACATGTCGTCAGTACTAGGGGTGCAACGGATCAAAATTGTCACGGATCGGATTGTTTCTCGGATCAGCCAAAGGAAAAAAAAAAAAAAAAAAAAGAAGCGCAACACCCGGATGCCTGATGTGTTTCCACTGACCAATGCCTC